>JAUPFT010000016.1:10162605-10762605 GCA_036936625.1 Parnassius smintheus behrii | reverse complement strand
CGCATCTGCGTTTTGATTCTTAATCGAGGATGAATTTAGATATATACATCTAAATTCATCCTCGATTAAGAATCACACAGCATCAACTTACCATCAGGTGGACTGTGTGTTCATTTGCCACCCTTCTCCTATAAAAAAAACTTGCTTATAGAGAAGAAGAACTTTGACAAGTATTCCCTGTAGGAGGCATCCTATCGAAAAGAACCATGTTCAGCAGTAGACTTTTGAAAGACTGTAATTAATAAATGATGAGGAAAACGGGTAATACCTTCGTAATCGATTTGTTGGTAGTTGTAATAGAGCCGGATAAGATGAGGCAGACCGCGGTCTTGTTGAGGTTATTAAACTATCGTATAGAGATGGGCCGAATATGGATTTCAGCGAATATAAAAATTCGGCCGAAAGTTCGGTAAAATTTTTACCGAACCGAATATTCGGCCGAACATTATTCGGCAGGATCACCTCAGTATCTAACCAATTCATGTCGAAACTACGCGATTACACCGGACCCTGCCCCTCGCTGCCACGCCACACCTGACATGTTATTGCATCATCTAGTACTGAGCAAATTGCCAGCACATGCTTGTTTTGACTAATTTTGTGAAAGAAAGATATTTTGTTGTATTATTCCTAGTGAAAATTAATAATTATTATGATAAAAATGAGTGGCACGAGATCTAACATTAGCATTTATTTTAGAGAAACTGACGACCAAAGTAAAGTGAAATGTACTAACGTAATGTAATGTTTCTTCGATTGATTCCAAAAATATTTTATCAAGTTTTCCATTTGCTATAATTGGAAATAAATCTATAGTGCCTCAAAAACATAATGCTATACAAGTAGATTTGACCCATAAATAAAACATACTTTCATAGTAAAATTGAGAATAATTTTACTATTCTCAATTTTACTATGAAAGTATGTTTTATTAATAATTAATAAAAATAAAACTCAATTTGTACATTTCAATACAGTGGACACTTAGTACCACTTTAACGAATGTTCAGTGATTTAGCCGAATATTCGGTAAAGCTGTCTAATATTCCGAATACCGAATATGAAACGAATATTCGGCCCATCTCTACTATCGTAGCAGTGCCCTCTGTTTACGTTTCTTGAAACAACCCTTGTATCGATTACACAAACACAAATAAATAAAACATTTCAAAAGGGCAACTCATAATTTTAAAATTCAATAATTCTAAAGTCTATGAATAACTTGGCAGAAATACACCGGCTGACGATAAGTAGATTTTAGTGACCTTTTCAAGATATATTTTTAACAACCATGTACAGTTATAGTGCGAAATATGCATTATTAGACTACGTATTTGTTGTAAGATGTAAGATGAAACTTCTATTATCGTTCCTTGATTTATTTAAGTATTACCAACCGCATTAATCAAAATCCCTAATTTCACTAAGTCAGACTAAATTAAGTTACCAATAAATAAATTTATCGACGTTTCTTGTTTTGCTGATGGTACATCAATAGAGGTGTCTATGGAATGAACAAACGGCAACAACCTTGTAAAAGAAAGAAAGTGAAAATAATAGCTATCTTATTCTGTACCACGTAAAACGTCATATGTATAAAGAATTCAGCTACAAGAATCGTGTTCTTATTATAATAGGATTCCCTCTATGCTAATAATTACTTTGAGGACAAATATAAAGAAAGTACCCGGACGACCGAGCTTTGCTCGGTTTTTTTTAAGTTACATTTAGAAATAAAAATTTACAAATACAAATTACATGAATAATATTTTTTGATCTTATTGACATAATAGAAAAAACTGAACTGGTTATTTGAATAAAAAATCACGAGTGGAATTAGTTTAATTAAAATTTTCGTATTTTTTAACAATAAAAAAGGGCTTGAAATAATAGATTTTCTCACAAATTAAGGGAACTTGAAACAAAAAGGAAAAAAAGTCGGACCCAAGACGGGACGCGAACCAAGGCATTACGATTTCATGACCGCTCGATATCCACTTGAGCTATTATTACGATCATTAACAAAGTGTCAAAATTTACCTTCTTATATTGTATCAGTTTTTCATTGCCTGAAAACGATGAAAATGAAGTTTACTTACTATAATAAATTATTATAATAGAATAAATTATTTTATGATTTTTCGTATGTTTTAAAAACATGGCATCATCATCATCATTACAGCCCTTCACAAGTCCGCTGCTGAATATAGGCCTTCCCAAGGTATGCCACAAAGCACGGTCCTGAGCCACCTGCATCTATCGACTTCCTGCATGTCTTACCAGTTCGGCACTCCATCTAGTAGGGGGTCGCCCTACACTTCGCCTACGAATTAGTAAACACGGCATATTAAAAAGAAATTATTCTCTGCCTTTTAGCTCTGAATTATGTTTGAAATTCTCTTTGATAACTTTGATTTAAGTTCATTATCGGTAAATTAGATTAAAATCTATTTCGAAATTTTTACCGAACAAAACAGATAAACAAGCTAACAAACAAACAGACAGACAAGAAATTGACCTACATTGTCATTCAGTTTGGATCTATAATTCATGTGGAGTTTCAAGACTGTCTCATCAGTTCTTCGGTAAGTTACTTACTTAGCTTAAATTCTATTGCTTAATATTTACCACACAGACAGACAGATAAGAAAGAGAATTAATAGAAAAATGTTAAACTCACTATATTTATCTTGTTTTATTTTTTATTTTTGTTGACAATCTAAGAATTTCATTCATTAAACAAGACCAGGATTTGAATGAATAGAATTCTGTGCAAAAATAGCTTAGTTTATTTTAAACCCACTTAACCATTTGTTATTCCTTTCATTTTCCCTTTAATGGAATTTTACCTTTATACAGAAATAACTATTTAAATATATTGCTGCCGTTATATATATATTTCTCTCTAGACAATTAAAAAAAAATTAAAACCTCCTTTTGAATTCGGCTAAAAAGTATTCCTCGGTGTACCTTGTTCGTCCAATAGCACGCTAAAACAAATGTACATATTTAAAAATTAAATACGATTACCCTAATATTGTGACTTCGAGCTGATTTTTTAATCCTTAGATGTGATGCCTCATAATTAGATGACGTGTGAAGTAATTTTACTAAATAACTTTTGAATAATGATTGGGTGTTTATTTTTGACCACAGGAACACTTCTAGGAGGTGAACCAAAAATATTGCATAAGCAAACGTTAAAGCAGGTTAAACTTTAAACTCAAACTGTGTTTGAGTTTGAAGGTTTGATATGTGGTTACATAAATAGTTCTTATATTGGATAACAGAGCATATGATAGGGCGTAGCAATATTATATGTATATCAATTTAATTTAATTAATTTAAAAAGGTGAATTACATATTTTATTTACTTAAACTAAACATCACTTTTAGATTTAACAAACATTTGCAATATTTACAACGATATTAAAGGGGTGTATATATATTTTGACACACATACCATTGGGTCCTGATTTGACTCTTTGTAATTTTGTGTAGGACGTAAAAATGAGGCCGCAAGTATATTGAATAAAAACCGGCCAAGAGCGTGTCGGGCCACGCTCAGTGTAGGGTTCCGTAGTTTCCCGTCCGTCACAATAAGTGTTCCCACTTATCAGTGTGTATCCAATATGTTCGCGCTCCAGCAGCGTTCCGCGCTCCTGCAACTGCTCCCGGTAGTGGGTACTGTTGTTTCCATCCAAGTTCAAAATGATTTTCCTAGAAAGTCCTTATAAAGTTCTACTTTTCAGATTTTTTTCATATTTTCTAAACTTATGGTTCAAAAGTTAGAAGGGGGGACACATTCTTTTTTACTTTTGGAGCGATTATTTCCTAAATTATTGACATTATCAAAAAATGATTTTAGTAAACCCCTATTCATTTTTAAATACCTTTCCAACAATATATCACACGTTAGGGTTGAAATTAAAAAAAATCACATCCCACTTTACATATAGGGGGGCTACCCTAATAAAACATTTTTTTCCAATTTTTATTTTACCACCTTGTCGGCGTGATTGATACACATATTGGTACCAAATTTCAGCTTTCTAGTGCTAACGGTCACAGAGATTAAGCGAGGACGGACAGACGGACAGACAGACATGGCGAAACTATAAGGGTTCCTAGTTGACTACGGAACCCTAAAAAGGTGCAGATTCTTTTTAGCAAATATCGACGGAATCTAAGGCTTTCTCATAGTCCACATACGCCAGGCAGTGACAAATTGTACTCTTCGGTCTTCTGTACAATCTGCCGCAGGGTATGTATGTGGTCTATGGTACTGAAGCCTTTTCGGGAACCGGCTTGTTCGGGAGGCTGGAAGATGTCGAGTCTGCGTGCGAGACGATTCGTAATGACTCTCGAAAACAGCACGTAGACGCGGCTCAGAAGGGAAATCGGTCTGTAGTTCTTCAAGAGAGCATTGTCGCCTTTCTTAAAGAATAAGACCACCGCACCTCCACGCCTCCGGAGTAGTGCCACCATGAAGGACGGAATTGAAGAGCTTCTGAAGGACTTCAAGTACGGGTGTTCCATCCGATTTCAGAAGCTCCGCTGTAATTTCAGCCTCGCCTGGGGCCCTGCCGTTTTTAAGGTGCTGGAGAGCGATTCTAATCTCGCTCAGACTGACGTCCGGGATATCATCGGAATAGTGTCGGTTAAGATATACTCTTGGATTAAACTCACACTTGCGTGTGGCAACAACGATGATGTGTACAGCTACCCATAGAACCTCTCAATCTCACTCAAAATCTCAGGTGTTCTGAAACATAGAAATATGTTCTAAAACGACTGCTGCCACACTCAGTGTTCAGCTTTGACAGTTAGCTTTTTCTAGCAGACAGATCTCTGGCAAAGACTTTGGAGCCCTGGTTCCGCCAGATCGCTTCTTTAATACGAGCAGTATTAAAGTTGCGCGAGTCTGCTGATCTGTTGACAATTGCAGCCTCATCTCCCGTCTAATAGCCATGAGATTAAGAGTGTGATCGGAGAGTTCTTGTGTTCTACTGCGGCGGGTCTTGCTGAACTTAGCTCCGACCGCATGGACAGTTTCCACGAGCTTGTCATTCATATCGTCCACTGCATTGCAATATTCTAGGCGCTGAAAGCGGTTTTGTAACTCAATCCAAAAGGTTTTGGGATTTTGGATTAGAGCATGAGGGGGACGGAGCGTTGACTTCATGAGACGAGACCTCTCCAACTTAACGTTTAGGTTCAGTGTGCCTCTAATCATTCGGTGATCGCTGCCAGTTTTCACCCTGGCGATCACTGAGACATCACTGAACAGTTGCCGTCTAGTCGTCATAATGAAGTCCATCTCATTTTTTGTCGAACCGTCGGGGCTCGACCAGTTCCACTTTCTGTGGGACCGCTTCTGGAAGAAAGAGTTGATCATAAAGAGTCTATCTTTCTCCATGAAGTCGGCCAGCTGCTGGCCCCTTGGGTTCCGTTGCCCTATCCCAAATTTCCCTACCTTCAGCTCACCGTTCTTTCTTGTGCCTGGTTTTGTGTTGAAGTCTCCCATTAACACCGTGCAGTGGGATTTGGAGGAATGCATGGCTCTGGAAATATCCACATACATTTCCTCCACCTCCTCATCGGGATGTTTCGACGTTGGCGCGTAAACCTGTATGACCTTCAGCGAATACCGTTTGGTGATTCTGAGTATAAGGTACGCAACCCTCGTCGATACACTCCCAATGTTTAAAACGTGGTTAACGAGAGGCTTGTGGACGATAAATCCAACACCTCCTTGGGACAGATGGTCGCCCTCCCGGTGATAGAACAAGTTGTCGGACTCGAGGATTGCCGTGTCCTCCCCCTCTCTTCGGACTTCGGATAATCCAATAATATGCCAGCGCAACTTGTCTACCTCTTCTTCCAGTTCCAGTATCTTCTCGTCAGTCCTCAGGGTGCGTGCGTTATACGTTGCCAGGTCGAGTCGTCGTAGGTGGTAATCGAACCTCCACCGGAGATTCTTAGCACCCCCTACCCCGCCGTTACCATGGTCGCCACCGTAGCCAGGAATAGCGGGGCCGCCGGGGACTGGGGGCCGCTATTTGTGTAATTCTTCATGGGGGGTATATTGCCATAGTTGTCACGCTTGGCAACCGCGGTTTTTTTTGTTGTACAGTTGCTGTTATCAGAAAGACGCTGCTGCCCATCTTCTGCCTGTTTCCCTCTGTCGCCTTTTACAACACCCACGGGAAGATATGGGGTAGTGGATATTCTCAACCGCAACTACACGGTAATATATATATATATATATATATATATATATATATATATATATATATATATATATATATATATATATATATATATATGAGCCGTGGTAGCTCAGTGGTTAACGCGCGCTGTAAATATAACAGAACGCGAGTAACCCGGGTTCGATCCGCCGGCACCAATGAAATTGTTAATTGCAATTTTAAGTGCTGATTTACCACGTGCTCGGCGGTGAAGGAAAACATCGTGAGGAAACCTGCATGTCTGAGGAATAAGAAAAAAAAAATATTTCGAAGACATGTGAAGTTCGTCAACACGCATTTGGGCAGCGCGGCGGACACTTCCTTGCCCTAAACCCTCTCAGAAATGAGGGGAGGCCTGAGCCCAGCAGTGGGACGTATATAGGCTGTAACTTTACTTTACTTTACTATATATATATATATATAGTAGGGTTTTCAGCTGTCAGCGTTATCTATGTTTGTAGTATTCCCAATAATTAGTGCACCTGCAATTCCCCCGGTGTTGCCATCCAGGTGAGCCGCATGCTCATGCTACAATAAATGTTGAAGTCGGTGGACTTCAGAAGGTATAATTTCGAAATAATTTTTCTTTATATTATTTGAAATTGGTTTTTAATTAGTATCAAAAGCTTAATAAAGTATTATAAAATAATTTTAAAGTCTATTATCTTAAAATATAATATCTAAAAAATATAAAAAGCACTTTCGAATAATGAATATTTCATAACTAAAACTAAAGATTAATTGACTTTATATTGACTTTATTTTTATTAATTGACTAATTATTTTAAGGAAGTATTATTGTGTAACCATTACGTAGTCGAATAATCGATAGCCTTAGCGGCAAAGCATAAAATAAAAAGCCCGCTGTTTATTTATATTTGTTGATACAGTGAATACTTTTCCTTACAAATTCTGTTTAACATTTTCTTTTTTGCTAATTAGTAAAAGACTCATCAAATATATTTTCTAAAGTTATTTCAATATACTGGATGACCTTTTTTACCGTCTGGAAAAAAAGGTGTAACATGTGAACGGAAGTAGAACTCTACTGCACTGATATTAAAAATAAATAAAAACAAACATTTTGAATTATATAAATTAATTATTTAAAATTTATCGAAATTCAAATAATCTCGACCCTACTTTACGAACGGCAATAAAACAATAAATTTAGTAGGCATCTTTGACATCACTTCGCAGTCACAGGCAAGGGCAAAGTAATCGTTAAAAAAAATCGAACGTTTAATTCAAAATTTTTGTTTTAATGTTTTGTAAAATATCATTGTAGGCTTCTACTTTGTCCACATGTTACCGCCCTATCTTTTCCAGATGGTAAAAAGGTCATCCAGTATATTTTGTTATACTTTATTAAATTAAATAAACAAAAAGAATAAAATGTCAAAGACAAAAACTAAAAAACTTAAAATTAAATAAACAAAAATTAGTTTCATCACCATTTTATATCAATTTGGTTCTTTTTTCTACATTGTTACATCTACGAAAACTGATTCACTTAAGAGGATAGAGTAAGTCAGCTCAAATTTTAATTTCGTCCCCACTTGCCCGCGCGTCGTATGCTATGTACCGACATGTTTGTAATCACTAATACTGTAAGTATAGAAAGGTCGTTAGACACTTATTTCATTAGGTTTATCATATTTATGCCTGTTTCTTAACGCCAAGCCAGCCGCTTCTTATTTTTATCACGGTTATTTCCCATTTTAATTTTACGTCGTACTGTTGCGTAATGTATATTCTGATCGTAAGCGACACAAACTCCCCGTCCAAAGGCCGAGGCGAAGTGACCGTGCTGCGGGAATCACGCTTCAAAAAGGCCAACAGTTTAGGTAATTTCTTTATACAGTAAAAATAATGGTATTTTAAAAAAAGTAAATAACATAAGCACTGCCTTATAGTTAGTTCAGTTAGTATGCAAAGTTTCATGATCTTATTTAAAGTATTTTATGAATAACAGCGGTTTATTGTTTATTTTGGAGGTAACTTTGGATTTTTTTCCTATCGAGAAAATTTTACGAAATCGCGTTTTCGTCTAACATAACCCTTAACATTAATCCTCAACTTTACCATATATTTATTTCAAAATTAATGCTGCAATATTTTCGGCATAACGAAGGATCTTGCTAAGCCATTTGACATTATATTTCCCCTTAATGGGTTGACTGGTAAAAAAGCTTTATTGTCTTCAGTCCTTTGTACACTATTCATTTTATTACTTTGTACACTACGCAATAAAGAATAAATAAATATATAGTAACATACTATATATTTATTTATTCTCATGTTTTACGGAAAGCATTGGCAGTTGTTCGATCGACATTCGTTACCGAGCGATTATATTCGTTAACTGAACGATGTTTGAGTTAACAAGCAGCTTAAAAATAGCTCAGGGGAGGCTGGGTGCCTTTGCCTGGGATTTGTAATTTACTCCGAGCTAATTTACATGTTTTATGGACAATACTTTTGCAAAGCCATAGACTACAATAACTTTTATTTTTAGCATTTAATCTATCAGAAAGTAGTAAATTTGATTATGTTTAAGTTGGGGAGAGCATCAAAAATATACAAAAGACTATAAATTTATGAACGACGTGTCTATTCCTTTAACCTGGAACCAGGTGAACGAATGCGATGAATATAAGCCCACGAAACCAAAGCCGATATATAATTTTAATGTAAAATAAACAAAATATACAGCTATTTCGTTTTGTGCTGTTAATTGTAACACACATGATTGTAAGCTGTTTTTAAAAAAAATAGTCCCGCTGGGTTTATTACTGGTTCTTCACAGGACAGAGGTTTTTTTTGCGAACCAGTGGTAAACGAAAAAAAATTATTTCAATAAGTATTATTTATAATCCATATTGAATAAAAAAGTTTCTACACCAATTTATAAACTTTATAAAGAATGTTTTCGATCTTCAACAGTAAAACAATAATTTTATTATAAATTTTTTAAAGAATACTTCAATTTGCATTTTGGAAGATCCCAAGTTGACGTCTGTTGTGAATGTGAAAGGCTTAATATCAGTATACAGAAACCAGACCTCAATGCACTAGCTGTTATGACTGCAAAGGTAGAATTGGCAGTACACAAAAGAAAAGCTAAAAAATTTTACGCAAGTATTTTAGAAGTCCAAGAGCTCAGTAAAACAAGAGATGATGTTATTGGATTATGTTTTGATTACATGCAAAACATATTACTTCCGTGTATCCCAATGCAGGAAAAGTTTTACTATCGACAGCTTTCTTTGTAGGGTACAAAATCTGCATCTGCATAAAAAATCTGAAAACTGATGAAAGTCGTTTCTGTCTTTATCACGAGGGAATTGGACTAAAGGGCCCAGTGAAATATGCTCATTTTTATGGCAATATATTCAGGAACAGGTAAAAATAAGAGAACGTTACAACTTTACAGATGCATGTGGTGAACAAAACCGTAACCATGTAATAATAAGCTTATATCAAGCTTTTCTCCGCAATCATGCGCATGGAAAAGACAGATCAGGTCTTTTCCATGCGCATGATTGCGGAGAAGTTCTTGGCCAAAAACCAGAAAGTTTTTTGTGCATTCATGGACTTGGAAAAGGCTTATGACAGAGTGGACAGGAATGTGTTATGGCAAACACTGAACTCATATGGGTTGAGCGCTGGTTTGATACAGGCATTGAGGTCTCTTTATAGGGACTCTAGTGCTTGTGTCAGGATCAATGGGGTCTACTCGGACTGGTTTGGCATCCAAAAAGGTGTCAGACAGGGCTGTGTAGCTTCCCCTTGGCTGTTCAACCTATTTATGGACCGGTGTTTGCAAACTTTGAAAGATGAAGAATGTGGTTTAAGAATGGGCGAGTTAACCGTCAAATGCCTTTTGTATGCCGATGATCAAGTCATATTTGCGTCATCGGCGTCTGAATTGCAAATGATGGTTACATTAATGAACTGGGAATTAAAAGAAAGGGGAATGAAAGTGAACACATGTAAGACGAAAGTGATGGTTTTTGAAAGAGAAGAAAGCAAAACGGTATGTGAAATAAGAATAGAAGGAGAGTTAATTGAGCAAGTGGATGAGTTTGTGTATTTGGGATGTGTATTTAGCAGGGATGGTAGATATGATAGGGATATAGAACGACGAGTAAATGCAGGGAATAGAGTGAATGGGGCACTACACTCTATTATGGAGAACCAGAATGTGTCAAAACAGGCACGTATGGTGATTCATAATTCTGTGTTAGTCCCTACTTTAATGTATGGTAGTGAAAGCTGGGTGTGGCAGAAGAAGCACGAAAGTAGAATAAATGCTGTAGAAATGCGGTCTTTAAGGAATATGCTAGGGTTGAATCTGAATGACAGGGTGAGAAATTGCGTGATAAGGGATAAATGTGGTATGCAAAATGATGTTGTGACCAGGATTAAGAAAGGAATGCTTCGGTGGTTTGGTCATGTGGAAAGAATGAATGAGGAAAGAGTGACAAAGCAAATTTATATGGCAGATGTGAACGGCCGAGTCGGGAAGGGACGCCCTAGGACAAAGTTTATCGACCAAATTGGCGATATTTTGAAAATGGGCCACGTTAGAAGTACCCTTAACCGACGAGCATGTATGCGTAGATATATGGATGTGAAGGAGGCGAAAGAGGTGTGTCAGGATCGTGCCAAATGGAAGTCCGTAGTCTCTGCCTACCCCTCTGGGTGACAGGCGTGAGTGTTTATGTATGTATGTATTATGTATCAAGCTTTTGTAAATACAGGCCGATTTGATAAGATCTACCATTGATTGCCCATCCTTGGTCATTCGTTTTTGCCCAATGATCGATCTTTTAGTACAGTCAGGAAATTTCTATAAAGATGAGACAGATATTATGAATACATGGATATTCGTCAACTAAGATGCAGCGCACAACGAAAGTTCACTGTTTCAATGGTGAAAACTGAAAACATATTGGACTTTAAAGGTTGGTGGACGAAGTTTTATAAGAGAGATGTCATATCCGTTAACACAAAATCTCGTCAGATTCTACTTAATCAAAAGCTGCATTTCTTGATATCTCACTTTATGTAGTTTGGGTATACTACTCATCAGATAGGGTGTGTAATACGACACTCATTCATTCAAAACATGGAGCGAGTTAACATATTCGAGTTACGAAATAACCGATCCGTTATTCCAGCGTTACCAGAAAAAAAGGCTTACAATGGTCCTATACCCATCAACATCAAAAAGATTGAAGATTTGAGACGCACTCTGCAGTACATTCCACATACTCATAAGGCATATTTTGGCACCAATGTCGAACACAGGTTAAATACTAGCGCAAACAATGATATTGAATAAATTTATACAGATTAGCAGCATGTTTTTCTTTATTTTTCTTACTTTTATCCAGTTTAATAAGAAAATGTACAAGTCCACGCACGACTTTTGAACCATTGTTTAGTAAACTATTAAATATCAAAACAAGAAGAAAAGTATTGTAAATTACGTATTTTATATTAATTTAACATAAAGGACAAAAAACATGACGTTCTATTCATATGTATTTTAAGATATTGAATGTTTTTTGCATC
The DNA here is from genome assembly GCA_036936625.1 of Parnassius smintheus behrii. NCBI lineage: Eukaryota > Metazoa > Arthropoda > Insecta > Lepidoptera > Papilionidae > Parnassius > Parnassius smintheus. Next base: position 10,750,771 of record JAUPFT010000016.1, on the reverse strand, counting down.
TCTTGAATAATTTGACTTTAGTGACCCATTACAATTAACCGATTCAACTATTTTAATACACAAATACAATACACATTGAGGTCTAATCCGCTTTCCCTCTATGTGACAGCCATTTTGTTTTTTTTCTCGAGATATTCTCTACGTGTGTACAAAAAACATCATATCCCTCCTAGTTTGGTCTCAAACTCCAACTCAAGTTTTGGTCTTACTAAGATAAAAATAGGCTTATTCGGAGGATAACAACAATATTATTAATTGTTTACATTACGAAAAAATGGGTTCACTTAGTGGTAACGTATATTTAAGTCCAAATAAATATCAAACATTATGCAAATCAGCAAATTATTGTAAATTAATGCAAAAACAACCCCGATTACTCTTTTTATTTTTTTTTTTACTAAATCGACAGATTTTGAGTCAAGCTACAATAAATCATTGAGTTTACAGCTGTATGCTTATTACTTTAAGACTTATTGTTCAACTATATTAACCCAAGGTTCGAAAGTTAAAATTGTTGATCCATTAGCAAAAGTCCAATTTTAAGATTCTCATACTCAAATTCAAGAATGGAAAATTGAATGAAAACAATCAAGAAAAGATAGAAAAGTTTCAAGCAAGCTGGCAAACATGCTCCACACTCGCCCTTACGGCGAAATACAATAGAATGTAACTTTTTCAATATGCTACAGTAAGAGGGATCTATTGAAAAGGGCGAGTTCAACTATGAATTGTATTCTATAGTGCTACCTTCCTGTCCACGAGGTAATATTTTTCTGTACGTATAGGTGTAGGATGTAGGAAGCTTTATGTGTGTTACTGTAACTGCCTAGCAAATCGGTAGTATTAAGAGATCACTGATTCAACCTGTAAAGTGCGCCAGCAAAATAGTTTGAAGAATTAACAACCAATACGAAAGAATGGTTATACAGCGGCAGCCCCGTACTGGCAAGCGTAGTATCAGGCGATCACCTACCAGTTATAGAAATACTAGCTAGAGTGTAGCCGATTGATGCAGGTGGCTCAGCGAGTAAACCAATCTATAAAGTTAAAAATGTTAAAGTTACAGCCTAAAGACATCCCACAGCTGGGCACAGGCCTCCTATCATTTCTGAGAGGGTTTTAGGGCAACGAAGTGTCCGCCGCGCTACCCCAATGCGTGTTGGCGAACTTCAGATGTTTTGGAATTATTTTTTCTAATTTCTCAGACATGCACTTTTCTTCACGATGTTTTCCTTCACCGCCGAACACATGATAAATCTCTGAAGAAGGTCTATGTTCAAAAGTGAACTTGTGATATGTTGTAATCACGATGATGATACATTTATGTACAAACTTTTTTCTCCACTACTCTCGTGAGTCATGTTGTAACCTACACGGTTTTTTGTATTTCGAATGATGCAGTCTTGTTTGATTCCGTCATCAGTTACAGACTACATTTTACGAGGGTGGATTGAAAAGTACTCGGCCTAACCAAGAAAATAAACACATACTAAATCAGTTATATTTTTATTTTTCTACATAATCACCATCAAGTTCAATACACTTTTGCATGAACACAAAAAAAATGATTCTTCCTTAGAGTCAAAATATGCGTCTACAACTGCTTTGACCTCGTCGTTTGTCGAAAATCTTTGACCTCCCAAGTGCTTTTTTAGGTTAGGGAACAGAAAGAAGTCTGATGGTGCCAGATAAGGTGAATACGGCGGATGCGGTAACAGTTCAAAGCCACAGTTGTGAATTTCAGCCATTGACTGTACTGACGTGTGAACACGTGCGTTATCTTGATGAAACAGGACTTTTCTTCTGAGCATTCCTCGACGTTTTTCTTTTATTTCCTCTCGTAAACGACGTAGTAAGGTGCAGTAGTAATCAGAGTTTATAGTCTGACCCCTTTCAAGATAATCAATCATAATCACACCTTTCGAGTCCCAGAATACTGAAGCCATCACCTTATTTGCCGACAAAATCGACTTAGCCTTTTTAGGGGGTGGTGAACCAGGTCTTCTCCACTGTTTTGATTGTTGTTTTGTTTCCGGTGTACAGTAATGAACCCATGTTTCGTCCATAGTAACAAAACGATTCAAAAAATCATCTACATCGGCTTCAAATAACTCCAAACAGTCGCGTGAAATAGTCAATCGCGTCCTTTTTTGTTCAACTGAAAGCAGTCGCGGAACCCACCTCGCAGACACCTTGTGGAAACCCAACTCGTTGACAATGATGTTTTGAGTTCGTTCATAAGAGATGCCTATAATCTCGGCTATCTCTCTAATTTTTAATCTGCGGTCTCCCATTATTAAATCAAGTACTTTTTTAATATTTTCGTCAGTAGTTGACGTCGAAGGCCTTCCAGAGCGGGGTTCATCTTTCACACTCTCTCTACCACGCTTAAATTCTGCTATCCATTTTTTGACGGATGAATATGACAGAGCACAATCGCCTTATGTACTGACCATGTCATTATGGATGGCTTTTGATGATAGCCCCTTCTTATGGAGGTACTTAATGACGGCGCACGCTGCTCGATTTGCTCCATTCGCGGAAATTATGTCCGATTACTTTGTTAATAAATTTATAAAATCACAACTAATTATCGCACACGTTTCGAACTTCACACAATGAACTAGTCTGAACTGAACTAAATAATGTGGGTAGATTTGACTTTTAGAATTGAATGGATCTGTGTTAGGCCGAGTACTTTTCAATCCACCCTCGTACGATAGTTAAACTAATACCAATACGACGGCAGCTATTAAATTTATACCGTCAATAAATTTTGCGCTTACAAGTACTTACGGCAAAATTACTCATGGTATTGTGTGATGTCAACACAGTCAAGTTTTTTTTTTAAAATATGACTGTCACAATAAATTAAAAAGGGTTTCATACCTACGCTAGCTTTGAAGACCTTTTAGTTATTTGTCCATCTTGCCGTCTAGGGACAGAGTAAGAGAATGCTCTATCCCGTATTCTCTATCTATTCCGTCGATGTCGTAAGAGGTGATAGAGGTAAACGGATACAAGGGAGATATATGTATCTCTTTAAGGTTAACAGTTACAGCTAACATCGCTAAACTAAAAACTTTTTATTCTTTTTTCGTGCGAGCCAACGACCACATGCGCCCTAGTATCACGCAGTAAGGATAACATGACCGGAAAATTATGGGTTATAACGGTTAAGGGTATGACGTCATACCACAGTTACCGTCATACACATGGTACAGTTATACTTTTCGCTAGCTTAACCATCAACATATTAAAGCTTTCTTTCGGTTACCGCTAGCCGACCGGCCACATCACTGAACCGCGCACCGCATGCACCAGTAGCATTGATTGCGTCTCAAAATATCTCGTAAACACAATAAAGTGAACTGAAACTGACGTATCAGCGAGAATTCTTAAGATGAGTTATTGAATCTTATTGACAAAGACTTCTACGTCTACTACGTACAATGGGCAGCAATAATAAAAAATGCGATGCCAACCCGCTTGCCATTCGTGGCAGCTATGGCAAATATCCTCCCTATAAGAGAGGCCTATGTTCAGCATTGGACTTATGTATACTACATATATATGTATACTACATATATATGTATACTAAATAGATATGTATACTAATTAGAAGTCTTGGGTTATTGTAATTGTAGGCGCACGCTATTAAGATTTCGGCGCAATGTCGTCGACCATCAAGCATGATTTGGGCATCGAGCGTTGTGAGTATGTATCATCATCATCATCATCATCATTACAGCCCTTTACAAGTCCATTGCTGACTTAAAGCTGCGGTCTTCGCTGCGACTTCGGTCTGCCCGTTACTGGGGCTACCCGAATGTCTCCTAATCCATTGAAGGTCAACTGTTAAATTGAGGTTACGTTGTAGATGGATACGCCAAGAGAGTTATGGTTATCTGAATTCGTTATTTCCGGATTTACTATCCTGAAATATATGTCCTGGTGTGACGGTGTTCTTATTGTTTCACACACATGCTTTGCAGATGGCACGAATTCGGTCTGAAACACGAAACGTGAGGCGTGCAGTTCGTAATTGTGGGTTAAGGTTTTCCCATCGGGTTCGATATCACTACAGCAGCGCCCACCTTTGCGTCCTATTTAGTATTTACCACCATCGGTATATACTCTGCAGCAATTTTGAGCGTTATTACTTGTTACGTTAATGAATGGCAGTTCTTTATGATATATTATGGACTGCCGCAGTGATAGATGAAGAAACTTTTTCGGTTGTGCAGATACATACAGAGTAATATTAAGGGAAAGATATCTAGATGTGTGGATAATTCGGGTGCGCTCACTGTCGGCTACCTCCTTGATTTTTGCCGGAAGAGAGATATAGAGAGCAGCTTGTCTGAAACACAGCGGTACTCTGTGGCAGACTACTGGTTGAAGCCTGCATAACAAATTATGGACTCTATTACAAGTTGATATATGATTGAAATGTTTTCGGTATATATATTCGGGTGCGCTCATTGTCAGCTAGTTTTAGCTGGAAGAGATATGTATGCTGCAGTGTGCAGGTTGTCTGCAACACAGTAGTACTTTGTGGCAGAATACTGGTTGGAGTCTGCATAACAAATTATGGACTCTATCACAAGTTGATATATGATTGAAATGTTTTCGGAATGTATACCCCAAGTGGTTTTCACGAATAATATGGGTTTGTGTATATAATTTGCGAGATTTTGTAAACGTATTTCATGTATTGTATGTTGATTATGATTTCGAGAAGTTTGTTTTCATATGGAAACTACACAGCGTACATCTGGCAGCCTTGTTAAACGTTATAGCTTGTGTTTTAGCCGGTTCAAAATGCAACTTCATCGCCCTGCCCCACTCCATTGTCGCCGCCAGCGCATAGTTGGCGCAGTGCTCGATCTCTCTTGAGTCCCTGTTGCGGGCCAGAAGCAGAACGTCATTGGTGAACTCCTGGATCGAATAACCTCTCGGCATACTAATATCGAAGAACTCGTAGACCACCAAGATACATAGGAATTTACTACAGATCGACCCTGTACACCCTTGTTATTATTTTGCTGGTAGAGCATTCGTTCAGCATGATGGTGGCTGTTCGTCGTTTAATGTAAATTTGTAATATAATATAGTTATTACGGTGGCACTGGATCTCACGTAGTCGTTGCATTATGGCGGGCCCCCAGGCGCAATCGAATTGAACAAATATGAATGATAAGTGCGTCCCGCGCTTCGCTTTACTTCAAATATATGACTGATAAGGTGAAAACTCAGATCGTTTCCTGATTTCATAGCGCTGTTATGCAACACACGCTCAGCATACCGAGCCGACGTCAAGCGCATATTAAACGATAGGATCTCCTTCATTAGGACATAGCTCGTTTCCTCATTAATAAGTACGTCAACAATACAAAGTCTCTCAAAAACATTTAAAAAATGTAATGCACGTTTAATTTGGGATTATAGTTTCAAAGCTGTATTTGCCGGTGTTAGATGCGACGCTAGGTCGTCGGCGGTGCTGGATTTCTCCATCATGAATATCCATCCACCCAACAGCCTTTATGGTGTTCGGTATGTTTACAAGGCACTCAACTCCAACAACGCTCACGAAGTGAAAACACGGTACATGAAAAGTTGCTTTCGTTTGAAAGATGCAGATTCTATATACAATCCTCACTCAAGCTACATTATATGTAATTTGTCAGCTTTCACGAATCTATTTTTCGAGTGCTAAAATTTTTTTGTGGCCAGGAATAATCCAATAGCCAGGTACATCTTTAAAGATTGCTTGGCCTCTTTTAAATTGAGCAAATCTATTAAAACTATTGCTTGTGAACAATAGATTTATTAAAAGTAGGAGCAAAGATCAGCGCGAAAATTTTGTCGTATCGGCTCCACTGCCACGAACAAATTCTCGCCCGATTGGAACTTCTTTTGGCCTTTGTATTTAAATAGGTAAAAAATAAACAGCCTCACAATTTTACGCCAAAAAAGTTACGTATGGTATGTTGTTGTTATTTCATCAACATATCTTAGGTGCGTCACGAATTGTTATGGTGAGCTATTGTGCCGGGAAGAAAAGAAGTGTAGTTTGCTAGACTATGTTATGACCAGGATTTAGAACAGTGTGCTTCGGTGGCTTGGACTGCTGGTGGATGTTGCAAAAGTGAGTAGCAGGCGGCAAGAGAAACCCTAACCGCAATTTTATGAACTCGCCAATTTGGTCGATAATATATTGATGATGGGTCAAATTATAAGATGTAAAAGAAGTGTGAAAAGTATGTTCAGGATCGTGACAAATGAATCGAGCCAAGCTGCAGCTATATTACGTCTGCGGCACAGATGGGGCGGCCGGCGTGAAAAGGCAGAATAATGCTGCTGTGTTTCGTGTGCTAAGTGAAGAGAACAGCTTATCCGTTCACCTTTTTACTGGTAATGGAGCATTCTATCTTATTCCTCTGGGGTTAAAAAGCTTCTGCATTTTGATTCTGATTTGAGGATAGAGATATAAATGTCTATGGTCCACAATATCCAATAATGTCCTCCAGAACGAATCCCGGTGACGGCGGCCTGCCTCAACGGAGACTAGCCATCGGTGCCGGACAGGTTTATAGTGCCCAAGTGTATACGCAAGCACATTTGCACTCTCTATTCCCTCACTCTCATAATCCGTTGGGACGGTAAACCGACACGACCAGAGAGAGATCAAGCGCAGGACCAACGGCTTTACGTGCTTTCCGAGGCACGGGGGTGAGATACCACCAAATTAAAAGACAGCAACCAATACGAAGACTGACTGTTTACTCGCTTGTCGCCTGTATAAAAAAATGTCATAGTTTCCGCCTGCTATACTGATCGACAGGCGTGAGTATATTAAGTAAATAAAGATGAGATCGAGATATGTTATTGTAGTTATGGTCTGTAGCTCAGAGTAATTACTAGAATAGAGAGAGACCTAAAATAGGAACAAAATTCTTACAGCCTATAAAAGTCGAAGTCTTTATACATATGACGTTAAATATAGTACAAAATAAGGTAGCACATTATTCTCTCCTTCTTTCTTTTACTAGGTAGTTAGTTGTAGTTTTTCCATTCCATAAACACCTCATTGATGATATTGCTATTATTAGCGAAACAAAAAACGTTGTCGATAAATACATTTAGTCTATGACTTAAGTTTTAACTAATTAATTAAAATATTTATATCAACGAAAGTTTATGGAAGCTTCATCTGACATCTTACAACAAAACGTAGTCTAATAATGCAGAATTTCGTACTATCGTTGTATAAAAGTTGTAGAAAAGTTCACTATTAAATCTATTTCGATGCAGCCAGTATATTTCTGAATTATCCTTAGACTTAGTATTCATTTCACACGGAATAATAACTGTTTGTTTAAACGACACTTGGTTTGTGTCACGGAACGTACACCGAGGGCACTGCTACGACAGGTTGTTTTTATAGAATAGGGATGCCAAACAGGCACAGAGTCCACCTGATGGTGAATGGATGTTCTGGCCCATAAAAATGTACATTTATGCTTGATTAAGAATCAATATGCAGATGAGTTATCATCCCTGAGGACTAAGATGGAATGCCTCGTTACCAGCAAAAAGGGTCACCGGTTCTCTACACTCAACACAACAGTCTCAAGCTGCTATTTTACGCTGAAAATATGTGGTAGCGTGGTCCTACCCCGGTCGAGCCGACCCATTCGTGCTATAACTATTGCACTAAAAATATCGGGAATGGAATATTTCCACTGTTCCTGTCATATTAAAATCGTTTTAATTGAAAACTCCTTGGTTTTAAAAATCGAATACCATTTATTTATTTAAAAAAAGATTCTCGGTCTTGTCACAAGGTTTTGTCAAACTTGTTTAGTCGTTGAGAAAATGGAATTGACTCGAGAAAATTCAAGAGCGATGATTTATTGTGACTTTCGAAGTGGTTTAACACAAAAACAATGTGTTGACCGGATGATTTCTGCATTTGGTGATGAAGCCCCATCCAAAACCACAATTTATCGCTAGTTTGCTGAATTTCAACGTGGACTTGCCAAGCTCAGTGATGATCCACGTCAAGGTCGTCCAAAAACTGCAGTCACCTAAGAAAACGTCGATGCCGTGCGTAAGCTGATTGAAGAAGATCGACATGTGACATACCGCGAAATTTAGGCAACTTTAGATATTGGCATGAGTCAAATACAAATAATCTTGCATGAACAATTAGGTGTAAAAAAGTTGTGTTCCCGATGGATACCGCATTCGCTCTGTGAAGAGCAAAAAGCGGCTCGCGTTACTTGGTGCGTCAGAACTCTCGAAAGATTCCACGCAGGATCCTCAAATGCTGTATACAACATCGTATCAGGTGACGAATCCTGGATATACGCGTACGAACCCGAAACAAAAAACCAGTCACGAGTTTGGGTATTCGAAAATGAGTTAAAGTCAACAAAAATTGTTCGTTCACGGAGTGTTGCAAAAAAAATGGTGGCCACGTTTGTCTCCAAAACCGGCCATATTACGACTATTCCTCTTGAGGGACAAAGAACGGTTAATGCAGAATGGTATGCTAGCATTTGTTTGCCACAGGTCGTTTCTGAACTCCGTAAAGAGAACTGCAACCGCTGCCGCATCATCATCCATCACGACGATGCGAGTTCTCACACCGCACACAGAACAAAAGAGTTTTTAGAGCAAGAAAACATAGAATTATTAGACCATCCGCCGTACTGCCCCGACCTAAGGCCTAATGATTTTTTCTTTCCCTAAAATAAAGAATAAATTACGCGGACAGAGATTTTCATCACCTGAAGAAGCTGTGGACGCCTACGAAACGGCCATTTTGGAGACCCCAACTTCCGAATGGAATGGTTGCTTCAATGATTGGTTCCATCGTATGGAAAAATGTGTCAAATTTCGCGGAGAATACTTCGAAAAGCAAGAAATACATTTTTAAATAGTAATGTTGTGTCATTTCTTTGATTCCGGAAATTTTCAGTGCCGCCCTCGTATAGCTGCAGCGTGGCTTTACCACGTAAAATAGTAGTGATACGTAGGTCACTCAATAAGTTTTGAGATGCTCGAAATTTAAAAATGGAACGCACCCCTGTTACATATTTCTAAAAAGCAAATTTATTTAAATTAAAAAAAAAACAAAGTTCTATTAATTTTCTTGCAACGCTTCCCGCGCTTTTCATTTTAAAAGATGAATCTGAACCGTGAGCATTCGCGCGCTATGATCTATTATAATTTTAAATTTGGTTTAACCGAACAACTTAATTTACAAGGGTTACAATCAGCATTATAGGACTTAGCTCCATCACGCGCAACAATGTTTAGGTGGTTTGCTAAATTCAAAAGGGGTAAAATTAACCTTAAAGATGACCAAAGAACCGGAGCTCCGCAAACAGCAGTAACGGCAGAAAATGCATGTACTACTGAAATGTTGGTGGGAGAAGACCCACGAATCACATATACGGACATCGAAAAGATTGTAGGCATTTTAGGTTAGACTTTGTTGTCGATGGATTCCTCGTTTGCTCTCCGAAAGCGAAAAACAGACTCGTGTGGATTGGTGCCATGAAATGCGTCTACGTTTTGAAAACGGGGCATTTAGGCGGGTTTAAGAAATCGTTACTGGAGACGAGACATGGATCTATCAATAAGATCCGGAAAATAAAAGGCAATCATCGGTATGGGTCTATTCAGAAGGGCAGTTAACGACTTACTTACTTACTTACTTATCGTCACGCACAATCGCTAACGGGGTAGCCAGAGAGAACAGATCGCCAAGTGTCACGATCCTTACATACCTCTTTCGCTTCTTTCAGGTTCATTAACTTCTTCATACATGCACGTCTAGGTATCCGAGTACTCTTGACCCTCCCCTCTTCGAGCAATTTGCTCACATGGTCTTCGAAAGTTAGTCTCGGTCTACCTCGACACCTTTTAATATTTACTTTCGCTCTATATATTTTCTTCACCATTCGGTCTTCACTCATTCGTTCAACGTGTCCAAACCATTGGAGTACGCCCCTATCAATTTTTGTGATAAGGTCATCTTTCAATCCTGCCATATTGCGAATCTCTTCGTTTCGCTTTCGGTCGGCTATGGTAACGCCACACATTTTACGAAGAGATCGCATCTCCACTGCATTCAACTTGCTTTTATGCTTCTTCTGGCATACCCAGGTTTCGCTGCCATATAACAAAGTCGGTACCAACACTGCGTTATGTATTGCAAGGCGTGCACTCTTCACCACGCCTTGCCTTTTTATTAATGCATTCAGGGCACCATTGACTTTGTTTCCGGCAGCGACACGCCTATCCACATCTAAATCACATCTTCCATCCCGGCTGAAAGCACTCCCCAAGTATACAATTTCATTTACCTGTTCTAGACATTCCTGATTTACCCATATTTCACATTTCGTTCTCTCTTCGTCCTTTTCAAATACCAGAACCTTAGTTTTATTAGCATTCAAACGGAGACCTTTAATTTCACATTCCTCTTTCATACACGTGACTAATGCCTGCAGTTCTGCTTCTGATGGTGCAATAAGCACTGCATCATCAGCATACAGCAGACAATTAACTTTTATGTCACCCAATTTCACACCCAAACAGCTATCTTTCAGCTTCTGTAAACAGCTGTCGAGATACAGTATGAACAGCCAGGAAGACATGACACAACCCTGTTTTACGCCCGCTTGGACGCTAAACATGGGTGACAGGTCATGCCCTACCCGCACACAGGCTTTACAGTCATAGTAGAGTGACTGCACAGCCCTTAACAATCGACCATCCACACCATATCCCGGCAACAGTTCCCACATTTTCTTCCTTATAACCTTATCAAGTTGGGGGTCATTGTAGAAGCGTGCTCGTCGCGACCCCTGCCAGCCCTTTTCAGGGCTGCAATTCTACACAGCTGCGCACCCATGCGAACGAGGGTTAGGGCGTCCCCCCAAGGCGACGCACACCAGCTCGTCCCCGTTGGTGTGGAATGCAGCGCGCAAAGCGGCGATGGGGACCGCCACCCGTCACGCACAGCCCGACACGGCGGAAGGTGGAGGACGGAGTGCAGAGTTGGCACGTGGAATGTTAGAGGAGGCATGAGAGATAAGACGAATGAGTTGATCGAAATAATGAAAGAAAGAGAATTAGATGTCGTGTGTATGTCGGAGACCAAACGGAAAGGCAGTGGTATTGAAGAGCTCCCTGGCGGGACGTTAGCTATATGGTCCGGAGTCCCGGAAAGCGAGAACGCCTGCCAAGGAGTGGGAGTGCTGTTGTCGTCCCGGTTGGTCGATCTTATGACTGAATACAAGGTTGTGAACTCAAGACTTCTCTGGGTTCGCTTCAAAATGGGACTGACGAAGTTATTCCTTTTGGCTGTTTATGCGCCGGTAGCTTCGTCGTCCAGGGCTGAGCTGGAGGAGTTTTGGGAGAATGTAAGAGAAGTTCTAGATTTGGTTAAGGGAAACGAAAGAACTGTTGTATGTGGTGATTTGAATGGATGGGTAGGCATCGCTCGACCAGGATACGAGTCGGTGCTTGGAAAGTTTGGAGATAAAAGGGTTAATGATGCTGGCAAGCTTATACTGGCTGTATGCAAGGAAAAGGGTCTTCTTGTGACAAACACTATGTTTAATCACAGGAAGATCCATATGTACACTAGAGAAAGAAAGAATGAGAGAAGTATGATTGATTTGTTCCTGGTGGATGACCGACTGCGAAAACAGGTGATGGATACACGAGTGTTCAGGGGTGCTGACCTGGGAACGGATCATTATCTAGTAATTACTAGATTAAGGGGTTTGTTCGCGGGTTGGCGCCACCGGACGGCAGTAACAGAACCACAGTCGGTCTGTCGCATCCGAAGCTGGAAGCTTCAGGAAGCGGATACTAGGGACAAATATCACACGAGGGTAGCCGAAAAGCTTGACACTATCGATGGCAGGAAAGAATGTGTGGAGAGAATATGGCAGAACCTTAGGGATGGAATGGTAAGTGCAGCGGAAGAAGTATGTGGTACGACAAAAAGAGGTAGTAGTAAAAGAAGAGATGCATGGTGGAATGACGAAGTGAAAGAAGCTGTAAAAAAGAAGAAAAAAGCATGGTTAGACTACTTAGCCTCTAGTAACGATGAGCATATGAGAGAGAAGATGAAAGAAAGATATAAGCTGCAGAAAGTTCATGCGAAAACATTGATTGAGGAAGTACGTGAAAGGTGTAGAATAGAAGCGGACGAGAGGTTGTCGCACAACTTTAGGGAAAACTCCAAACTCTTCTGGAAAGAGGTTGGAGGGTCCCGGAGTGGTGCGACAGCTTTAAGAATGAACAAAGTGCTTTCGAGAACCAATGACGTCCTCTCAGAAAAATCGGACGTCATGCAGCGATGGAGTGAATTTTATAGAGAATTGTATGCATGTCATGATCTTAGTGAAGGATCCGGGGGTGACGCCGTGACTGGCACGCCAGACACGGACCTCGATGACACTGAGGTCATCAGCATGAAAGAGATTGAACGTGCGATTCGAAGTTTGAAATGTGGTAAGGCTGCGGGACTAGACAGAGTTACTGCTGAAATGGTCAAGTACGGTGGGCCTCGCGTCTGGGACAGCTTTCATCTGCTGTGCAATTTGTGTTGGCGGACGGGAGATGTCCCGGATGATTGGCGATCCGCGGTCATTGTGCCTTTATATAAAAGTAAAGGTTCACATTTTGACTGCGGGAGCTATCGGGCGATCAGCTTGACCAGTTTAGCAAGTAAAGTTTATTCGAAGGTTTTGACACGCAGGATGCAAGAGAAATCGGAAAGATTCTTATGGGAGGCACAATGCGGATTTAGACCTGGAAGAACTTGCACGGATCAAATGTTTTCTCTCCGCATGATCACGGAGAAGCTTCTGAGTGTTAACCAGAGGATTTTATGTGCTTTTGTGGATCTGGAGAAAGCATTTGATAAGGTTATAAGGCAGTTAACGACAAAACTGCAAAGACCTCGCAACGTCGGCAAAAAAATAGAGGCTAGTTAATTTCGCGGAGCGGACATTTGTCGACGTCAATGCTGGAAAATTTTAGGTCAGTCAACTCTGAATGGTATAATACAGTTGCATTACGTAAAGCTTTTCAAACTGTGCAGGAGAAAAGATCAAAGACCGAGCTTCGAGGAATCATGCTGCATCACAGTAACGCTTCTTCACATACTTCCTTTAGGACAAAATCATTTATTGAGGAATCTGGTGTTGAAACTCTAAATCACCCACCATACAGCACTTACTGCTTGTATGAAAGATCATCACTTAACTCTTCAATCCCCATAAAAATCCCATGCAGTCGCATGCGTCCGGCAAATCCCGAGCGGTCGCATGCGACTATAAAGAAGTTTGGCATTAAAAAATCTATACAAAGTTATCCATCCTTTGGTCAAAACAAGTCGGGTTTTACTTCATTACATAAAGATTTTATTTTATTTTGATAACAAAAAAATACATACCAAGCGGATGTCGGCAGCGTGAAAATCACAATTGTTTCTATATATATTACTCAATTTATTTACGTAAAAAGATAAATTATATTCGCACAAAAAGTTTTGTTACAATTTTATAATAAAACACAATACTAAAACCCTAGAAAAATCCAAAAATCAACACAATAACATTCACACAACATACATATGAAATAAACGTTGATTATAAATAAGGGAAAAGGGTCACAGCAGGACTGCAAAAACTACCGCGGTATCAGCTTGCTTAGTATTGTGGGTAAACTGTATGCTAAGGTGTTAATTGAAAGAGTTATGAAAGAAACTGATGGAAAAATTTGGGATGTGCAAGCGGGTTTTAGAAAGGGAATGGGGTGCACAGATCAAGTCTTTTCCATGCGCATGATTGCGGAGAAGTTTTTGGCCAAAAACCAGAAAGTTTTTTGTGCGTTCATGGACTTGGAAAGGGCTTATGACAGAGTGGACAGGAATGTGTTATGCCAAACACTGAACTCATTTGGGTTGAGCGCTGGTTTGATACGGGCATTAAGGTCTCTTTATAGGGACTCTAGTGCTTGTGTCAGGATCAATGGTGTCTACTCGGACTGGTTTGGCATCCAAAAAGGTGTCAGACAGGGCTGTGTAGCTTCCCCTTGGCTGTTCAACCTATTTATGGACCGGTGTTTGCAAACTTTGAAAGATGAAGAATGTGGGTTAAGAATGGGCGAGTTAACCGTCAAATGCCTTTTGTATGCCGATGATCAAGTCATATTTGCGTCATCGGCGGCTGAGTTGCAAATGATGGTTATATTAATGAACTGGGAATTAAAAGAAAGGGGAATGAAAGTGAACGCAAGTAAGACGAAAGTGATGGTTTTTGAAAGAGAAGAAAGCAAAACGGTATGTGAAATAAGAATAGAAGGAGAGTTAATTGAGCAAGTGGATGAGTTCGTGTATTTGGGATGTGTATTTAGCAGGGATGGTAGATATGATAGGGATATAGAACGACGAGTAAATGCAGGGAATAGAGTGAATGGGGCACTACACTCTATTATGAAGAACCAGAATGTGTCAAAACAGCCACGTATGGTAATTCATAATGCTGTGTTAGTACCTACTTTAATGTATGGTAGTGAAAGCTGGGTGTGGCAGAAGAAGCACGAAAGTAGAATAAATGCTGTAGAAATGCGGTCTTTAAGGAATATGCTAGGGTTGAATCTGAATGACAGGGTGAGAAATTGCGTGATAAGAGATAAATGTGGTATGCAAGATGATATTGTGACCAGGATTAAGAAAGGAATGCTTCGGTGGTTTGGTCACGTAGAAAGAATGAATGAGGAAAGAGTGAGAAAGCAAATTTATATGGCAGATGTGAACGGCCGAGTCGGGAAGGGACGGCCTAGAAAAAAGTTTATCTTTTTGATATATGGATGTAAAGGAGGCGAAAGAGAGGTATGTCAGGATCGTGCCAAATGGAAGTCCGTAGTCTCTGCCTACCCCTCTGGGTGACAGGCGTGAGTGTTTATGTATGTATGTGTAAATAAGTATCCATAAACTGACTTTTTATTCCACTAGAGGATAGAAAATTTTATATTGATTCTATAATGCCAAACTTCTTCATAGAAAAATAGTCTCGAAACATAGACGTGTTGATGGATTAAAAGTGCTGCGGGTGGGACGTCTTGAATTTTGACGGAATATCAAAGCGGTTAAATTTGGACGCTTGCCGTTTGAGAAGTAAAGATGTGTGCACTTTATATGTGGTAGAGCCATGCTGCAGTTATATAGTAGTATAGTTGTAGCACGAAAGGGTTGGCTACCCGGGGAAGGACTTCACTCTCACAGAATACCAGCGTAAAATAATAGCTTAATGCTGCTGTGTTTTGTATGGTAGGTGTAGAGAACTGGAGACCCTTTTTACTGGAAATGAGGCATTCTATCTTAGTCCTCACGGATGACAATGCATCTGCATTTTAATTTGTAATCGAGGATAGATGTAGATGTCTATGGGCTGCAGCAAACACTTACCATTAGGTGGACTGTGTGTGCTAGTTTGTCACCCTATCTTGTAAAAAAAAGAATTCTGGACAGATTTCAATGAACACTCACACTTACAGTTGGACCCAGTAAGTGGCATTGTTGTCGAGATCCAGAAAACAGCCGTGCAAAGCCAAGGCGGATTGATGTGTCTGTCAGTAATGTTATTGATACCTCCCTTATTATTTTTTATATATTATTTTTTAAAGTTTGCGAAACAAATATTTGGAATGTAATATAATAATCATCATCACTTGATTTAGAAAACAATTTACTAATTGATCATTCGAATTGTAATAACTCTAGGCTTATTTTTTAGGCCTATAGCCTCAAAATATTTATAAAAATAGTAATAAATAACTAAACAAAAATTGAGTATATCGATATTGATTGTTGCTAAAATTGCAAACGAAATCACTATAGATTAAAGACGTAATGTCTTGTAAATCAACATAATAATACTACTATAATATGGATGTCATTTTTCTAATAAATCAGAACATACAAGTGTACTAACTCTCATATTTGGCATAGCGTCGCCTCAGTACTTGTTAGGCCAACAGACCATTTGGGTAATTTTAGAGGAGCAATGTTTTATTGTTTTTCTATGTTATGACTCAAATAAAGATGTAATGTTTGTTAGTTTCTAAAACTATGACACATTTGGACTTCTAATAATCTGTAAAAATTAAAAACTTTTGACTATAACAATGTGTAAAACCGGTTTCAAAATGGATATTGGACAAAAAAACGAAACTATAATTACGTTATTGGATATACACTAAATTCCTTAGCCCCAATTCACAGTACAGGGTGTGAAATTAAACAAATCCAGTGTGCATCATTATTGTATGTAAAATTATATATATATATATATATATATATATATATATATATATATATATATATATATATATATATATATATATATATATATATATATATATATATATATATTTATATATTGTAAAATTAATAAATGAATTACAAATTTTTTTGAATCTCTTGACTACGGATCTTATCTAACAGGCCTAAATTAAAATTAAATTTTGAATTTATAGATATACTACCGTGCCCTACGGTTTCACTCGCGTTTAATTTTAGCGATACCATTACAAACGAACCAAACAAATAAACCAGACTAAACACGTACAACGCCTACAAATCCCGAAAACCCCTCCTTACAACTATAAACCCCTCAAGAAACCAAACACTTACGAATTCCAACAAACCCCCTACAAACCCTTACTAACCTCTTTAACCCAGAAGAAACCGAACAAACAAACAAGTGCATAGTTCCTGTAGGAATTTTATTTTAATAGAGTTGATTGTAAACATGAAAATTGCTGACGCAAAGTATTAAAACAAAATTTTGGGTATGTAATTATTAAAAATAAAATAAGTAAGAGAACCGAAAATTATTTATTCAAAAATAAAATCAAGTACATCGTCGTTTACACGCTAGGTTAACATTAAAGGAAAAAAGTAAGAAAAAAAATTACACTTTTATAATATATGTTATGTTCGCAGTGTTTCATCGCTTGTTCAGCATTAGGAATTTTGATCGCCTTGAATTCAGAACACGCATCGCAGGCGTCTTTTTTTGGGTGATGGAATGCTATATTAAATTTTTCGTTAAACACTTTCCTGTTCTGTTTTCTTTCACCGGTTCTTTCATCAACTCTAAATAAAATGAATACATTTTGGAGATTGATAGATTTTTGTCGAGGTACTGTCGTTTTGTGTTAGATCGACAAAAATGTGATTCTTGTGTGGGAAAGGACTTTATGTTTTGTATTGCTTCTTCTATTTTGTTTTCGGTGGTTTGGCTTTTTTATGTATTTTCTGTCCTGTCCTGTATGCTGTCCTTATCCATTTGTTGCCTTTAGCAACACCCAAGGGATGATTTTATAGTAAAGTGGATCCTTAACTTCCAATACATGGCAATGTTTTTATTATTAATTTTAATTGCGCAATAATGTAAATAGATAGTGAGGATAGTGAAATCAATCATATCATGGTGTGATGCAAGAACTACACTGATGTAATTATTTAGCACTCAAAAACACTCATTTAACAATTTCTACACATACTATATTCTAAGGAATACCTGCATTGTATCAAATATAATTATCTATCCAATTAATTTGTACATTAATGTTTGTTTTTCACATAACAGCTATCACTGTGTGAAATAATGACATTACACCACAAATCTATAAATTTGAGGCAATTACTAATGGTAAACTAGTAAAAAAATATTACTAATCAAAGTATTGGGACATAAAATATAAATGTTTATAGTAGATAGTTCTTACACTGCTTGTTTCAAGTCAGAAGTTGTCATAACCATGCACTAAACATGACGTTATAACATATACAATACAAACATACTAAAAAGCAACATGTACTTACAAAACAAAAAATGATGTGCTATCATCCATCCTTGTTTGAAAAGCATGGAAACTTCAGACGAATAATAAATACCAAAGCTTTCGTTAACGTCTGTCGTGGTCACTTCACGTTTTGAAATATTACAGAACCTGTGATTATTTAGAATACAAGCATGAAACGGTGAAACACACAACACAAATCACCGTAGCTGTTGGATTGGTCTATGCAAAACACAAAACAATTTACTCAACTCAAGAAAACTGATAATAGCAAAATAAATCTTATTTACACAATTGACAGCTGTAACTTAAATGTCACTGTCAAAAGCCGTTGCGTTTCGAAATTGCTATCAGTGTTTTGTGTGGTGAGTGTAGAGATCCGGAGACCCTTTTTTACTGGAAACGAAGCATTCCATCTTAGTCCTCAGGGGTGACAACGCATCTGCATTTTGATTCGTAATCGAGGATAGATGTAGATGTATACCTATGGGCCCCAGCATCCACTTACCATCAGGTAGACTGTGTGATCGTTAGTCATCCTTATTCTATAAATAAAAACCGTAATATACGGGATCTAAATATGGGATGTATTTTATTTTTGAACTTTGTGCTTGTGCGTTAACGATCAAATCCAAAATGTAATCCGCTCTTAAACATGTAAAACGAAATAGATTCCTGTGAACCGCTTCTAAATCGGTCAATGCGTTGATGAGAAATGGTTATAAGATCGAACAAAGCAAGAAGTTCTAGGGATGGCCTGCAGGGCCAACAGATTTTTTTACTCGGAAAGAAAATCTTATTTAAAGAAAACTTAGATTCTTTAAAATACAATGTAACAGTTAAGACTGGCGAAATGCCCTCCAGGTAGAGGAAGATGTAAGTATTTTAGCAAAGCGGCATATGGCGAAGTAGGTTGTAGTTAGGTAAGTAGTTAATTGATAATATATTATTTTAATGCAGATGTGTGTGTGTATGTCAACGAGCATGCGTAAGCTATTTGTAGAGTTAATTAGAATCAGAATGTAGGTATATAAGTCAGAAAAAGTTAAGCAAAGTTAACTAGACCAGGAAAAGGAACGTGGTGTAAAAGTTTCCCGTGAAACTAAATTTGTTTTAAACTTTATCTAATGATATAAATATCTAATGAGATCAGTTAAACTATATCTAATGAGTTATTTTTTCTTTGAATACCAGTTTCCAGAGCTTCTTCTCTCTGTGTTAAATATCAATGTAAGTAATGCGGCGCTGAGTACATCAAACATAAACCAGTGCAAATATATCGACATCTCATAAAATATATATGTACATATGTCTAATAAGAACTAAGCTGCGTCAAAACCAGAACCGATTTTGACCATCCGAATATTAGTTCTAATAAGTGTTGTTTATCGTAATCAGTTGTTGAAAGCCGTTGAATTAATGTATAGCTACGATGGTAACACTTAATGAAGCGAAATATTTTAGTAACACGTAAGTTAATAAAATATTAACAGCTGAAACTCACAAATAAAAGTGATGAAAGGGAAAGAATGGATCGACAAAAACACAAAAATTTCCTTGTTTTTACAATATATATAAATGCATTTTATTTAACTTGCAATATATGTAGGTACCCAACTATGTTTGTTCGGGTGAAATCTTGCAACTCAGTTTTGAATCAGATATCTTCAACCTTTTAGTTTAGTTTGGATGACAATGCATTAGCTGTGTGACATCATTCTAAATCCATTATGGCGGAAGACCCAAGATCGCGGACTAGTTATTTTTAATGCACTTCTCGTACATGGGTATCAAATGAAAGGGAATAACTCGAAAAATAAAATAACGATACTCTAAATCTAATATGGCGGACTTCTAAAGATGTCGGACTTTGTTTTTATGCTTTCCTACAATATGGGTGTCAAATGAAAGGATTTGATGAGAATAGGAATGCGAGTGAAATAAACTAAGATGGTGATCATAAACTCCGTTGCTTCCACAAAAATCGTAATAATAACACAATAGAAGTCGCATAGACGCGTGACCTTGTCGCCGCTTATATGGGTTTACGAACATAATTCACCATTTTGTGATTTAGTTGTGCGGGGAACGTTGTACGTGAATTTTTGTTATTATAAACTTATAATGGTGCACTGCAGCATAATCAGTTGTGGACAAAACATTTAATCAGTAAGTTGAATACTTTACTATGACATTTACCTTTGCAAACTCATTTATTACTTTCGTATTGTAAAATTACCATTGCTGCTTTTGTTCTATCGTAATACGCGACACTCGCGACGTTGACAAACTCGCCAAGCAATGCAATGTGAAACATCAGATATCATTGTGCATTGTGTATGTTTATAATACGGTAAGATGTGGCGACATCGGTTTTGGAAATAATCGAGTGCTAATTCATTTCTATTGTCTTATTATTACGATTTTTGTGGTTGCTACAATCCGTCAGAAATTTTGGTGTACTGACGTTTTCAAAGTCCTCGGTTATGATATTAAGGGGAAATATAATGTCAAATGGCTTAGCAAGATCCTTCGTTATGCCGAAAATATTGCAGCATTAATTTTGAAATAATTATATGGTAAAGTTGAGGATTAATGTTAGTGATTACGTTAGACGAAAACACGATTTCGTAAAATTTTCTCGATAGAAAAAAAATCCAAAGTTACCTCCAAAATAAACAATAAACCGCTGTTATTCATAAAATACTATAAGATCATGAAACTTTGCATACTAACTGAACTAACTATAAAGCAGTGCTTATGTTATTTTTTTTTAAATACCATTATTTTCACTGTAAAAAGAAATTACCTAAACTATCGGCGTCTTGAGCTTGAATTCTGTCGCCCCGTTAGTATCGCTTAGGCTTTTGAAGGGAGAAGTTGTGTCGCTTACGATCAGAATATACATTACGCAACAGTACGACGTAAAATTAAAATGGGAAATAACCGTGATAAAAATAAGAAGCGGCTGGCTTGGCGTTAAGAAACAGGCATAAATATGATAAACCTAATGAAATAAGTGTCTAACGACCTTTCTACTTACAGTATTAGTGATTACAAACATATCGGTACATAGCTTACGACGCGCGGGGAAGTGGGGGCGAAATTAGAATTTGAGCTGACTTACTCTATCCTCTTAAGTTCAAATTCTTGAAGTCTGTAGCATCGGTTGGTCAACTTTGTCATTTGGCAAGATAGACGTTAAAAGCATTGGTTTGCAACCTGTCTAGGAGAAGGATAACTTCAAAATCAAACCCGGATCAGCCAATTATTTTAGTAAAATCCAAAATCAGCCAATTTGAACGTGAAGTCGTTATTTCACAGTCGTTCGAGTGAGTCGATATGAGTATTTTTGTGAAAATGGAAAAAAATGAGTATCGAACTGTCATAAAATTTTCGTTTTCAAAAGGCATATCATAGACGGATTGGACTCTGTGTATGGGGACTCTGCATCATCATTTACCGCTGTGAAATTTTAGGCAGCTGAATTTAAACTTGGGAGACGATAAACGTCCGGGACGTCCAAAAACTGCTACTACTAACGATAACATCACTAAAGTTTACCAAATGGTGCTAGACGACCGCCGAATTAAAATGAGAGATGTAGCATAGGCTATGAAAATGTCCAAAGAACGTGTTTTTCACATATTAAACCGGATTTAGGCATGAGAAAGCTGTTAGCGCGTTGGGTGCCGCGTTTGCTCATGGTAGATCAAAAACGTGTTCTAAAGAACATTTCCAACGCTCTGTTGGCACAGTTTAGGCGCAGTAAACCCAAATTATGGTGCCGATTAATTATTGTAGATGAAACTTAGTAGTGTATACTATTATACGTCCGAAAAACATAGTCAAAATAATGGACTACAAAGGGGCAACCGGCTCCAAAAAAGCAAAAACTGTTTTTTCGGCTAGGAAAGTGATGGCGACTGCTTTTTGGGCTAGTCATGGAGTTATCTTAATAGATTATCTTCAAAAAAGAAAAACTACTAAAGGAGCATACTACATAACATCACTACTTCACAAACTGAATGGACCCGGGCGGCATACGAAAAGGAGCTGAGGCAAGCGCCACGATTTCTTCAATAAAATTAACTCCAAACCGCGTCCACAATGTTACGTGCCAAGCGAAACCGCAAGGTTAAGTAAGAGAGGAGGGAGATGGAGTTGAATACAGCCAAAGTGTTAGCGACAACCATCCGGCACCCGGCTGCTTGGCGCTGCGGCAGCACCAAGCTTTCCCGAACGCGAACAAACCAAGAAGCGACAACGACTACTCAGTTATTCAATCAAACATACAATCACTGCTGAAAATAGGCCCAAGGAATGCCATAAAGCACGGTCCTGAGCCACCTGCATCCATAGACTTCCTGCATGTCTTACCGGGTCATTACTCCAACTAGTGCGGGGACACCCTACGCTTCGCCTGCCGGTCCGAGACTTCTACTCGAGAACCTTTCTTTCCCATCGGTTGTCGGTTCTTCGAGCTACATGGCCGGCCCATTGACTGCAGCTTACTAATCCGTTGAACTATGTCTGTTGCTCTGGTTCTACTGCAGTTATCCTCGTTTTTAAGGATATCATGCAATGAAACTCCGGGCATAGCCCTCTCCATATTTCGCTGAGCGATCTTGAGCTTCATACGACGAGCAGTGAAGGACCACGTCTCAGATCCATAGGTCATCACTAACAACACACACTGATTGTACAATCTCGTTTAAAGTTTTTGATGTATGCCTGACGAGAAGACGTGTCATAATCTCCCGAATGCTGTCCAGACGAGTTGAATCCGGCGATTGACCTTACGGTAAAAGTTCGACTTACATAGTCGGACTATTTGTACCAGGTAAACATACTCGTCAACAACTTCAAGCTTAGTGCTATCGACAACAATTGATATAGGTGCGACGTGGATGTTATACATAAACTTTGTTTTATCGATATTCATCTTAAGACCAATCCGTTGGGTGACACTATTGAGGTCATTGAACATAGTGATTAGGTCCTCCAGCGATTCCACCATAAGAGCTATATGGTCGGCAAATCGAAGGTAAGTGATTTCACGGCATTGATGTTAATACCGACTCCTTTCCAGTCCAGTAGCTTCAAAACGTCTTCCAATGCAACGGTGAAGAGTTTTAGGGATATAACGTCAACCTGTCTTACACCTCTCTGCAGTTGGATAGGTTTCGTACTCTGGTTCTGTACTCGGATAGCCTTCGTTGTCCTACTGTACAAAAAATTCGGCACTTCGATATACCGACAGTCAACTTGGCACCGCTGAGGGGTTTGCAGCACAGTCCGAATTTCGACGGATTCAAAGGCTTTCTCATAGCCCACATACTCAACAACAAGGCGGAATTCTTTCTCCTTCATTATTTTCTATTTTTATAAATCTCATAATTGTAAATTTCAAATGCTCCTAACATCTGTATGCCGACGATTTACAGCTGTACGCTCGGATTGAACTCCGCGATCGAAATTTTAAATATAGATCTTGAGGGCATTTGCGACTAGTGCAGAAATGATGGAATTGCTGTCAATCCTGTTAAATGTCAAGCGATAATTCTCGGTAGCCCTCGCCGTATAGCTAAATTAGATTTTAATTCACTTGAGCCTATCGTTTACAATAGCACAATTATTCCTCTCCTCTTGGACATGTAGTTAACCCTTGGTTTAATAATTGATGCTAATTTAAGTTGGCAATCTCAGATGGCTAAAATAAGCCGGAGAGTGACAATCACCCTGCGTGGCCTTTATCGTTTCAAGAATTTCCTTCCAACCGAGACTAAGGCTATATTGGTACGAACACTTGTTTTATCAGTCAAGTACCAAATTTATGCCTCAGTCTTTCGGCGCTGAGGCCATAAGGCTATGGAATAAATTACCTCCTCATATCAGGAAACCGACATCTGTTGCTACCTTTAAGATGATGCTGACTGATCAGTACCTTTCTGCTTCCAGCAACTAACTTTCATATTTAAATGTTTCTGCTTATGTGTGACTTGATATTATAAATTATTCAAATTGTTTTAGTATAATATGTTCGTATGTAAGTATGCTTAAAATGTATGTATTATGTACCATTTAAAAATTATGTACGTAATGTATCTTATATTGAAGATATAATAAATATTTCATCACTCCAATTTGATTCATATTCTTTTTGGAAAACATGTTTATATTTAGTTATTCGAACATAAACACCCACATTAAAATTTGGTTTAGGATTTTCTAAAGAAAGTTTGTTTGACCGTCTATCATAAAGATTAGTCCAAACTGTCACAATATTGTTGGAATTTACATCACATGGACACATCTTAATACTAGAGTGAAAGCTGTAATTATAAGAGTATATTAAATCTTGTAAAACATCTATATATCTATAAGTATTATTATGAGTGAAATAACGCCACATTTTCATTTTTAGTGTTCTTTGAAATCGTTCAACAATACTGGCCTTAATGTCAGGATTGTTAGTGGTATAGTAATTAATCTTTTTGGATTTAAAGCATTTTTGTACATCTTTTGAAACAAATTCTGTACCTTTATCAGATTGTATGTGAGTAGGTGTTAAATTATTTTCAGTAAATATACTTTCAAAACATTCTTTAGGTGTTTCTGAGTTTTTCTTTTTTATTGGTCTTGCAAAAGCATATTTACTAAATACATCAATAACACGAAGTATATACTTGAAACCATCACTATATTGAGAATAAGTTCGCATATTACTTAAATCAGATTGCCACAGTTCATTAATATTTGATAGAATGTACCTATTACGCAGGAATTTTTTCCGAATGGGTTTATGTAATGTGTGTGTTTCTTGTGATTTTAACCATTTATTTACTTGGTTTTTATTCATTTTACCCTTCATAGCTTTTGATAATTTATCAATACTACCAAAACCAGCGGGATTCGATGGATCATAATAAATCCTGTTAATTTCTTCTGGTACGGGGTCCATTTTTCCCACTCAAGCCTTTTACGTATTTTAGTTGTAGACTTTTTATCTCTACTGCTCGGTGTAGAAAACTCTATTTTAGTTATAGATTTTGTATCTCCTCTACTCGGTGTAAAAAAACTCTTGAACTTCAATTTCAGAGGGTTTGTTCAGATCTTTTGCTTGAAGTTGGTTAATAAACACACATCTCTTTGGATTTCCAATATAAGTAAGTGGTACTTTAATATCTTTTAATGCTTCAGCAAATCTATCCCACCCTATTGGATCACTTCTTTTTAAGGGTCTAAGTGAATCATTTATTAAATCTACAATATTACTTCCAATTTTTTCATTATCAATTATGACTGTACCTTCATTATCCCAATGTATTTTACTTTTACTTGTTTCAACTAAGTTTAATAATACCTGTCCCTTTTTATTATAAGTCTTTGGTATTAAACTGAGTATTTGAGCTGGTGTGTAAAGTGGATTTTCATCATTTTCTTTACTTTTAATGGATCGATTCTCCTCCAACAAAGATTCAGCATCAACTGAAGTTTTTAGATCTCTATCTTTATTTTTAAAACCAATTTTAGACTTATTTGAATCTTCATTAGATGTATCAGAATAAATTGGTAACCTGAGTGGTTGACGATCCTCTTCGATAATCTTTGTAGTGTTTGTAAATATAACATCCATTTCTTTCAGTCTTCCGTCTTACTATTCATTATATTTTGCATTTCAATATCTAATCGAGATAAATTAATATTAACCTAATAAGGTTAGCCTTTTTTCTTGTTTTAATTTTTCAATCAATCCGGGTTCGATAAGATCATTCTCTTTGCATTTTTATGTTAACTGGCTAGTCTACCCACTAATCCACTCAATATTGCACCTAATATTATTGGTAAGAAAGCCCCTCCTTTTTGCATAATTATATTTGTTCTTAGTATATGTTTACACTTACGCACTAGTTTACGTTAGTATATTTTTGTGTTTATTCAATTTTTGTTTATCTTGATCTTTAAGAGGTACTTTTCCTTGTAAATACACGTTATGAATACACTCACAAATACAGTTAATTTATTCTTCATCACACGTTTTAAGTAATGCTCTTTGATATTTTGGTTTAAGCGTATGCAAAGCGTTTAGCAAATGTTTATGCGTTGTGAGTCGACGATGCATCATTTAGCAATGATTTGAATTGTTTGATTCTTGGTGTATTTGAACTCTTTTGTGGGGACGTAGACTGTACAGATACCATTAAATGGGAAGACATTTGTCTTGATACGACAAAAATCATTGGTATTCTGTTTTAAATCTACCATTAAATATCCATGTACCTCTAGAGTTGCATCCCTGTAGGCATCTTCAACGAATTTTGGGTTATCTGGTGACACTTGTCGTGCTAAATATCTTATTTGAGTTTTATCTCGAGGGTTTTTAAAATATATTATATAACTTGAGTTTAAAGATATGACTCTTTGCCCTTTACCCTGATGAAATAAATTTTGTGTTAAATAAAATACACTGAGATTCCTGTGATGACTACCTTTTGTAAATATATCCACAATTCTTCCATCGGACACTCGCATTAGATCATCAATAATAAAGAGATGTGGGTTTTCACCATCAAACATATTAAGATTTGGAATTCCTTGATGATAGTTAACATTTGGTAAATTACATAAAGGTTGCATTTCATCAAAGCACCACGTGATCTGATTAAAATCACAAAGCAAAAAAGAAGTCGCGCGTTTTCCGGGGAATTTTCGCGCATTCCCGAGGGATCCCGTAGCTACTGTCGGCGCAGTCTGTGGAATCCGCGGGAAGAGTGACGCGAAGGGTGACGTTTTCGTTTCTTTCATAAATTATGAACCCAAATATTTATTTTCCTTTTTCCGATATTCTTCCTTTTCTCATCATGTTCTTCTTCTTCTGCCTCATAAATACATACACAAACATACATAAAAAGCATACATACATAAACACTCACGCCGGTCACCCAGAGGGGTAGGTAGAGACTACAAACTTCCATTTGGCACGATCCTGACACACGTCTCTCGCCTCCTCTACATTTATATACCTACGCAGACATGCTCGTCAGTTAAGGGTACTAATTTGGCCTATTTTCAAAATATCCTCAATTTGCTCGATCACTTTCGCCTAGAAAGTCCCTTTCAGACTCTTCCATTCACTTCTGAAACATAAATTTGGTTGGTCACTCTTTCCTCATAAGTTTTTTCAACATAACCAAACCATCGAAGCATTCCTTTCCTAATCCTGGTCACAGCATCATTTTGTAAACCACACTCTTTTTTTATCACACAATTTCTCATCACGTCACTCAGATTCAGCCCTAACATATATACTTCTTAGCGACCGCATTTCTACTGCATTTATTCTACTCTCGTGTTTCTTCTGAGACAAATGAGTAATATAAAAATAATATCCAATCAATTATTATTATTGTCAAATAAAAGATTTAGACTAAATAACTGAAAGTCCTGCGTAACTTCAAGGCGCAGCCGAGTGAATCCTCGAGACGGGATGAAATTGACGCTTCCGTACAATTTCATTCTGTCGCTATATAAATTGAACCTACGAATAAAATTATTAACTATCAAAAAATTTATAGGAATCGTCCTTAGCGCCGGGCGAGAAAATTAGTTTACATACGGTGATATACCTATAGGTCACAGCATGCACTGATCACAGGTAACTTTTTTTATAGGATAGGGTGACAAACGAGCACACAGTTCACCTGATAGTAAGTGGTTGTTGCGACCCATAGAAACCTACATCTATCCTCGATTACAAATCAAAATGCAGATGCTTTGCCACCCGTGATGAAAGATGGACTGCCTCGTTTCCAGTAAAAAGCGTCTCCGGTTCTCTACACTCACTATACGAAACACAGCAGCATTAAGCTACTATTTGACGCTGGTATTCTGTGAGAGCGTGGTCCTTCCCCGGTCGATCCGACCCATTCGTGCTACAACTATGCTACTAATATAACTGCAGCATGGGTCTAACACGTATAAAAACCTGCTGTTTGTTAGTTGACTGTGTGCATGTTTGTTATTGCAATAAAAATGGCTTGGTTGCCAAAACTCGATCATTTGGTTTAACTAAATGTTTACTAGAACAGAGAATGTAGATCTAGACTGCGAGAAATTTCGATAAATTTTTATCTATTCAGAAATACGTTTTAACCGAGAGAGAAAGTTGCAGTTCAGACTAAGATTATACCTACGAAAAGTCAAGAAACTAACTTAAGGAACACAATTTAAGAGGGATTGTGACTGCGTCTGTATGTTTTTCTTTTATTTGTCCTTTAAATTTGCCTTTTCTTGTTCGTTAAATGTGCTTGCAGGATATCTTACAACGGTGGAATAAGTAGACAATTTATAGTAATGTCAAAGGGTTCATCATTCATCATCATTATTACAGCCCTTCACAAGTCCACTGCTGAACATAGGCCTCCCCCAAGTAACGCCACAAAGCACGTTCCTGAGCCACCTGCATCCATCGACTTCCTGCATGTCTTACCAGGTCGTCACTCCATTTAGTGGGGGGTCGCCCTACACTACGCCTACCGGTACGAGGCTGCCACTCAAGAACCTTTCTTCCCCATCGGTTATCGGTTCTTCGAGCTATATGGCCGGCCCATTGCCACTTCAGCTTACTAATCTGTTGGGCTATGGCGGTCGCTTTGGTTTCACTGCGGATATCCTCATTTCTGAGTCTATCACGCAGAGAAACTCCGAGCATAGCCCTCTCCATAGCTCGCTGAGCGACCTTGAGCGTCCTCATACGGCCAGCAGTGAAAGACCACGTCTCAGATCCGTAAGTCATCACTGGCAACACGCACCGGTTATATACACTTTAGTTTTCAGAAATTGAGGTATATCTGACGAGAAGATGTGTCGTAATTTCCCGAACGCTGCCCAGCCGAGTTGATTCCGTAGATTGACCCCTCGATGGACCACTCGAAGTTGGACTTACCTAAACGGACTATTTGTCCCAGGTAAACGTACCTACTCGTCAAAAACTTCGAGCATAGTGCTCCCAACAACTACCGGCATAGGTGTGATATGGACATTAAACATGATATTTGTTTTGTCCATGTTCATCTTAAGACCTATCCGTTGGGAGACACCGGTCATTGAGCATAGTGCTAAGGTCCTCCAGCGATTCTGCCGTAAGCACTATATAGTCGGCAAATCGAAGGTGAGTGATGTACTCGCCATTGATGTTAATACCGTATCCTTTCCAGTCCAGTAGCTTGAAAACGTCTTCCAACGCAGCGGTGAAGTTTCGGGGATATAACATCACCCTGTCTTACACCTCTCTGCAGTTGGATAGGTTTCGAACTCTGGTTCTGTACTCGGATAGCCATCGTAGCCCTACTGTACAAACAATTCAGCACTTCGATATACCGACAGTCAACTTGGCACCGCTGAAGGGACTGTAGCACCGCCCAAATTTCGACGGAATCAAAGGCTTTCTCATAGTCCACATATGCCAGGCAAAGTAGCAGATTTTACTCTTCGGTCTTCTGTACAATCTGCCGCAGGGTATGTATGTGGTCTATGGTACTGAAGCCTTTTCGGAAACCGGCTTGTTCGGGAGGCTGGAAGTCGTCGAGTCTGCGTGCGAAACGATTCGTAATGACTCTCGAAAATAGCATGTAGACGCGGCTCAGAAGGGAAATCGGTCTATAGTTCTTCAAGAGAGCGTTGTCGCCTTTCTTAAAGACCAAGACCACCGCCCTTCTGCTCCACGCCTCCGTAGTAGTGCCACCATGGAGGACGGAATTGAAGAGCTTCTGAAGGACTTCAAGTACCGGTGTTCCACCCGCTTTCAGAAGCTCCGCTGTAATTCCATCCTCGCCCGGGGCCTTGCCGTTTTTATGGTGAAGGAGAGCCATTCTAATTTCGCTCAGACTGACGTCCGGGATATCATCGGAATAGTGTCGGATAAGACTTGCTCTTGGATCGTTACTCACACTTGCGTGTGGCTCCAACGATGATGTGTACAGCTGCCCATAGAACCTCTCAATCTCACTTAGAATCTCAGGTGTCCCGGAAACGATGCTGCCACACTCAGTCTTCAGCTTTGACAGTTGGCTCTTTCTGGCAGACAGATCTCTGGAAAAGACTTTGGAGCCCTGGTTCCGCTCGATCGCTTCTTTAATACGAGTAGTATTAAAGTTGCGTAAGTTTCGCCGCATGCATTTAGAGATCTGTCTGTTCAGTTGCCTGCAAAGTTCTTTATGTTTTGTTTATAGAAAAACAAAACATAAAGAACATGGCAGCGGTAGATAGATTGCGTCATCAAAAATTTTTGAGAAAACAGAGGAAAACGTTTTTATGTGATAAAACGCCGCCCGAATATCCTCTCGATCAGAAAATCAATATTAATTTATTTCTTAAAGTAATGTGACAGCCTCTGACTTAGTCCTTCGGGTAACAGTGCTTCTACATTTTGATTTTTACACGACGATAGATGTAGATGTCTATGGGTCTCAGTATCCACTTACCATAAGATGGACTGTGTGTTCCTTTGTCACCATGAACATAGGCCTCCCTCAAGAAAATTCATAAACACGTGTTGCCAGGTCGTCACTCGTCCTCCTGGGGGTCCACCCAACACTTCGTTTACTATATACTTACATGTTGTGGTAAGTCATAAAACAAATTGATTTTTTGACCTATCAGGTCGACTTTTTCTAAGGTAAGGACAGGACAGGTCAAGGTATACTGATTACAAATAAGTAGTTCAAACGCGGTATAGAAAAACAATATTAATTTATTTATAGTTCAGTTTTCACATAACATGATACACGTAAAATATTCAATTTATTAATATACAGAAATATAATAGAATATAATTTTATTTAAAAACGATTTCAGTATAATAAATAGTTAAAATCACAAAACCTTCACATTAAATCCTTGTACAAAGGAATGTATTATTAAATTTAAATATTCGTAACGAAACAATCGTATGCTAACATAAAAAGGGAAATAAAAATGGTGGTCTAGCGACGACTAGTCTTTATTTATTTTTTCAGAAATATTTGACAGAGTGCATGCAATACACGACATGCTAGCCTTTGAAATAATGCGCAGAGGCAAAAGAAAGACTAGTAAGTGTAAGATGTTTCGTATGCTTCCGCTCCGAGAGTAGTCTCTATAGCAACTGTGCTAATTTTAACATTTAAGAGGATTGTGAAACTGTAAATTTTCATATAAAAAACGATAAATATTTTCCCCGTAAACATAGTCGAATTTTCATAATTTTTGAAAATGTAGATATAATAAAGAACTAGGTCTTGCACAAAGCGCTTCTTTCGAAGCTCCCTTCCTATGGGCTTCCAGAGAAAAAAAGAAAAAACACAAACTTGTGTTGTGTCTTTGCTGAACAAAGTCTCGGATTGGGGGCGACTAAATCTAGTCCAGTTTAACCCTCAGAAGAGACAAGTATGCGCGTTAACAGCTAAAAAGAACCCCTTTGTCGTATCTCCTCAATTTCGAGGCACTCCTCTTGTTGCCTCAGCCAGTATCGGAAACTCGGCGTCGACATATCGAGTGACGTGCAGTTTCGTGGTCACTTGGAAGAGAAGGCCAAATTAGCCTCTAAAAAGCTTTGCGTGCTTAGCAGAGTGGGACAGTATTTCATGCCGGCACACCGCCTGCAACTTTACAAGGCGCAGGTTCGGCTGCACATGGAATACTGTTGCCATCTCTGAGCTGGGGCTCCCCCATGCCAGCTCCTTCCCACACTTGACCGCATCCAGCGCAGAGCGGCTCGAATCGTCGACGACCGAGTGCTTTCCGAACGGCTCGATTCACTGGCGCTGCGAAGAGATGTTGCAACTCTTTGCATTTACTTTCAAATCTACCACGGGGAGTGTTCTGAGGAATTGTTTGGATTAATCTCAGCCGCCATATTTCATGAACGCACTACGCGGTAAACCTTCCGATACCATCCACACCATCTGGATGCTTGGAAGTCCACCACTGTACGTTTCACTAGGAGTTTTCTTCCGCGTACCACCTGTCTGTGGAATAGTTTACCACCGGCGATTTTTCCGGACGGATACGCCCTAGGGACCTTCAAGAGAAGAGCTTACGTCTTTCTAAGAGGCCGCCAACGCACCTTCAATTCCCCTGATATTGCAGCTGTTTATGGGCAGCGGTAGTCACTAGTCACTTAACATCAACGTATGCTCGTTTGCCCTCTAGAATAAAAAAAAACTGATACAAATACCATAAAATAAATACAGAAATTGTTAATAGAATGTTTTCCTACAATTATTTGTGTGTAGTTTATTTAACTCCTTTGAACTGCACTTGAACTGAATTTATAGTTTCTATTCCTAACCTATATGTTCAGAAAATAGAAACTAACTAATGTATAACTAATGTAAAATAAAGTGTATGTATAATGCTATTGTTATTACTTATTAGAGTACACCCAGCGCCACGTTCGGAGAAAGACGACGACTTCCGACATCATAAACGAATGCCGACTTCTGGAATTTTTCATCTTTGTTGTGCTCGTGCGTTGTTCTTCATCACCAACAATTTGTACCAATGTTTTCTTGAGCTA
Source organism: Parnassius smintheus behrii (assembly GCA_036936625.1). Taxonomy (NCBI): domain Eukaryota; kingdom Metazoa; phylum Arthropoda; class Insecta; order Lepidoptera; family Papilionidae; genus Parnassius; species Parnassius smintheus. The sequence goes on along the minus strand of JAUPFT010000016.1, from coordinate 10,718,301 downwards.
AAAACATACCTTATAATTATCGCACGCATGTATACGTATATAAATATTTATATATGTGTAAGTTTGTGATTTTATATATTACTTCGATATAGGTTCGTTCAAACATATTGCATGCTACATATTATATCCAATGTACCTTTTATCGTTATTTATATTTTAGAGCCGTGGTTGCTCAGATGGTAAGCGCTCGCTGTACAATACACACAATACGCGAGCAAACCGGCTTCAATTCCCGCCGGTACCAGTAAAATTTTTAATTGCAATTTTAAGTGCTGATAAATTTACCACGTGCTCAGCGGTGAAGGCAAACATCGTGAGGAAACGTGCATGTCTTAGAAATAAGAAAAAAAATATTTCGAAGACATGTGAAGTTTGTCAACACGCATCGCGGCAGCGCGGCGAACAATTCTTTGCCCTAAAACCCTTTCAGAAATGAACGGAGGCCTGTGCCCAGCACTGGGACATCTATAGGCTGAAACTTTTATATTTTAGAAACCTTATATTCAATTTTCACCTGCAACGCGCACTTCATGTTTAGGTATATTATCATCGAAATGTAATAAAGCCAAGAGGGAGAGTTAGAAGATCTACAGCACAGGTTAATTTAGTTAGGGCTCCTGTCTCCCACAACAACTAAAAATACTTAAACTTAAAACTATTTACGAAAGAAATTTAATGTAACTGAGTAAACTATGGGAGAAATTAATGATTTTATTGTTATCGCTTCCCTACATAGGCATCAATCTCGGCGCATGACTATTCAACCTCTCGAACTATGTATCAGTGTAGAACGTCTGTTCACGCTTGGTATAAAGCAATCTTAGACTATTTAACCCAATGGATTCACTTTGCATGATTATTCCCCTCTGCGTAGGTTTTGGTTTTAAAAATCTTGTGCGTTTCTAAAAACTGTTTACGGAATCGATTTTATCATTATAATAATCGTTTCCGTCGTTGTAACCGCTCCATAAAAAATAACGCCGATTTGTGCGGTTAAGGGGAAATATTAAAAATACTACCTCAAATGGCTTAGCATGATCCTCCGCTATGCCGAAAATATTGCAGCATTAATTTTGAAATAAATATACTTATCGCAAATTTGAGGATTAATGTTAAGTACTATGTTAGATGAAAACACGAATCCGTAAAATTTTCTCCATAGAAAAAAAATCTAAAGTTACCTCCAAACTGATCAATAAACCGCTGTTATTCATAAAATACTTTAAATTAGATCATGAAACATTGCATACTAACTGAACTAACTAACTAAAGCAGGGCTTATGTTTTTTTTAATTACCACTATTTTTACTGTAAAAAGAAATTACGAGTACCTAAACTATCGGAGTCTTGAAGCTTGTTTCCTGCCGCCCAGTTAGTGTTGCTTTGGGTTTTGAACGGGGTAGCTGTGTCGCTTACGATCAGAATACACATTACGAAACAGGACGGCGTAAAATTAAATGGGAAATAACCATAACAAAAATAAGAAGCAACTGGGTTGGCGTAACAAAAAGATATAAATATGATAAACATAATGAAATAAGTATCCAACGATCTATCTACTTACAGTATTAATGATTACAAGAATGTCGGTACATAGCATACGACGCGCGGTGAAGTGGGGGCGAAATTAGAATTTGAGCTGACTTACTATATCCCCTTAACGTGTGCAAAAAGAAGTCTAATACTTCAAATTTACAAAAAGATGGAGTTACATTTTATATGTAAGTATTTTTATAGTGATATATGCTTTCTTTCTATTGCAAACATTTAAAATAGAATAAGTAATAATCGAGAACTATACCGATAAGATAATCGAGTATATAATATTTCATAAACATCGTATTGATAATCTAAATGTGACAAGCACACTCCTCACGAGACTAGTTATATATATATATATATATATATATATATATATATATATATATATATATACATATATATATTAAAGTCAACCCTTAGCTGTTAAAAATCAGGTTTCAAATTGAACACGCAAGCCCAACGGCACTCCTTACGAGACTAGTTTATATTAGCAACATATAGACAATAACAGTGTAACGAGACTACTTAACTGTGCCTTCGCGCCTTATAAAATAACGTAAATGGTCACGTGGATTACGTATGTAGAGCAATTTAAAATAAGAAGAAAGCTTTAAAATATCAACTAAAATGTGCTTTTATTTTATTATAAATATGAAACAGGGTAATATTTAGTCAACGGTTAATCATGTTTAATAAAAAAACATTTATACGTTCTTTTTTATTCAAATTATAATATTTAAAAAACTTTTACGTATTAATATATGAAAATATCACATTAACATAATACTAGTTTTTACGGAATTTATCGCGTATATTTAAATTTTTAAATACCCGACATTTCGAACGCTTTACAGCACTCATGGTCACGGGCGGGACTGAGATGTTCAACGTCCAGATGTCATAGTTAACCGCGGTTACCATAGATTAAAATTTAACTTTTGTTCCCATCTACACAGTATAAGCTTATGGTATCATGAAGTCTTGCAGTTGTATGCTTGGGTTGGAATTTAATTTATTATAGGATCCCAAGCAGATGGTAGCACCCAGCCATCTTCTCTATTGAAATTAGGATGTTTTTGATTTCTCGCGAATCATCCTTGGAAGAAATCGGTGTTCTTTAGCGAGGATTTGTGGTCTATCAAATCTGATGTAGTGACGGGGGCGATCATGTACATGTTCACAGACTGCAGACTTCCCGGAGCGTCGAGTCTTCGCGTTAAATAAAAGTTCCTGTTAATTTTTTTTATAGGATAGGGTGACAGCACACAGTCCACCCGATTGTAAGTGGTTGCTGCGGCCCATAGACATCTACATCTGTCCTCAATTACAAATCAAAATGCAGATCCGTTGTTACCCGGGAGGACTTAGGTGGAATGCCTCGTTTCCAGTAAAAAGGGTCTCCGATTCTCTACACTCATCATACTAAACACAGCAGCATTAAGCTGCTATTTCACGCTGGGATTCTGTGAGAGTGTTGTCCTTCCCCGATCGAGACGACCCATTCGTGCTACAACTATACTACTAATATAACTGCAGCATGGCTTTACCGGGTATAAAATTAACTTTTTAATTTTCTGGGACAAATATAGCTTGCGTTGATTCAGAGTATCCAAATCTGTTCGGTCGTTGTGGCGTGAGGGAGTAACAAACATCTTGAATCTGTTCGAATGCAATTAGGCATATTTGTATACTGGATTAAGCGATAGAATAAGCTTTATTCCGAAAAACTATGTATAGTACAGAAACAATTTCGTATTTATACTTTATATTAATGTATTCTCATAATCGTTTTACTTTTACAGATTTCCAAAAGACCCTCTCTTAAAAATAAGGTGGGTACAATTGCGAAAAAGGGGCTGAGTACCTACCTGCACGAGTAGTATCTGTTCGATGCACTTTGATTCATATTATATGTTTGCCTAGTAAACGTAAATTTGTCTGTAGTGCTGTACCAACATTACTATTAAGAGATGCTGTAAATAATATTCATGTTAAGTACTTGAAAGTTTGGGATTGTTTTTGAGGCAACCTATGGGATTTTATAGGTCTGGAGTAGGTGCATAATTTCCTCAACAGGTTATTATTTTCCTTTCCAGGAGATCGAGTCTGTAGAGAGCTATAAATCTCAGGAATCAGGTCCTTCTAGTTCTACTTCATTATTAATCACGCACTCAAGTAATAATTGTCTCTTTAAAAGTTAGCTTTCTTCAATTCCTATCTTTACCAGGACCTGTTTGTTTTATTTATTTTTCAAAGATGTCTCTGTCAGCGAATCTAGTACTTCTTGCAAACTTGTAATTTTTTTTCTTTGAATACCGTTTTAAAATAGACGATGTCTCTAAAATCAATTTAAAATAAATATTTTTTTATTTTTATCTATAATTTTATTCCTTAATATTTAATTGTACTAATTAATAAGTTGAGATACTTTATTTTTGTTTCACAAAAGCATTTTATTGTAATAATATAAATGCCGTTTTTAAAACTATTTTTTTGGAATGATGGCTTGTTGCTTAAAACGTAAGTTCCTCCACTTTTTGTTTTTGGTACTTAGAGCCTTTTTATTTTTTGTATTCATGATTACCCATGCTAAATTACAGCTCTTTAGAATACCAATAGTCTCTGTACTAAGCCGCGGACAAACTGACAGACTGTTGAACTTGGCGAAATTATGAGCGTTTCTTGTTGTGTTACTATGGAACCCTTGTTCGAGTGCATTTTGCTAATGCTCGTGAGTTTTTCTCTACTTCGTAGGGAAACTATCGATATAAAATATCGATATGGTAGCATCGCAATTAATTTGTCCGTTTCACATTCATAATTTTTTCTGTGTTGATGTATTTTAATCTACATGTGTGCGTAAAATGTGTATTGGGGATTTAGATTAGTGTGTGCCATAATGACATAAAATTTTATTCAGTAGGTACGCGGTACTGTCTATGTAGTGTTTCCTCCCCCGCAACAAAAGTGACAGAATTTTTGTGTTCGTAGTGTAATGTAGGAAAAGGTGTCAATGAAGGATTACTCGTAAGCGCATCACTCGTCCATTGGGTTGAATGGTCTAAGAAAGCAATGAACGATACGCGCGCTCTATACCTTGCTTATTTATACTGTAAGTTCTGAGCACTCTTATCTATGGCTCTGAGGGGTCACTTCTAAATATTACTATACTCTTTGGTGGGGTCTAGAAATTTAAAAAAAAAGGTCCCTTTTGCTACAGTCGGAGCTTGACTGATTAAGGATCTAAACGCAGTAGTTGATAAAAATTCTATGTTTAAAATTAAAAATGGTTTGATAATGATGAGTGGTGTGTACTGTAGAGTACTAACGGCCGTGCGCAGGGTGAGGATGATGTCGAGCGGGTGCACCGTGAGCGCGCGCAGCCGCAGCGAGCTATGCAGCGCGCGCGCGGCGGTCACCACGTGCGCGTGCGCATGCTCGCGGGCGGTGACGCGCGCCGGCAGGCACCTCGCGCAGCAGCGGCGGCAGGGCCTGACCCACACGAATCTCCACCTCGCTCTCCTCTGAACGTATACCATATCATTCACATTAGAACAATGCAATTTTTCTTTCGTCAATCCATCCATCAATTACATCCTATAAAGCTCACTGTTGAACATAGGCCTTCCTCATTTTGATTTTGATTACCTTATGTAGAAAATTTACCATAGTTGCCACGCTTGACATACGGGTCGGCAACCGCAATTTTTTATCATTTTGAATTCTTAGAATTCTCGAGACGATATGGGATAGTGGATATTATATATATATATGTATATATATATATATATATATATATATATATATATATATATATATATATATATATATATTACAAAGGCACTACATAGTTAATAATAAAGCAGAATCCAATAATTCAGATACTTTCAAAATTAGTTACGTGTAAATACGCACCAAAAAAATAACATCTACTTCACGACGATATTTCGACACTAGACTGATTAAAATTAAAATTATTAATCGATATTGAGAAATATGCCACAAGTAAACATAACGGACATCGAGTAAATTAACTATTCATTAAGAATAATATTACTATTTGTTTAGTAATGGGACAATAGAAAATTTATCTCACCTGATCGTAAATAACTACCTATGAAAAACGGCACTACAAAGGGAATTTCAGATGTGTTATCAGTAATGAATTACATCCCTTTCCATTTAGAATAAAAGAAAGTATATAAGCAGAGCCTACCTGTTCAAAAATTTCATAATCTTACGACTTATAATACATGAGTATAGAATATTATGTTTATTATTCACTTGCCGGTTTGAAGATTATAAGGATATACAATTGTAAACGTCGAAGCTTTCAGTATTAATCTTATTATTTTTCTCTCTTCTTTTTCTCTCTTTCAGTATTAATTTAGGTGTGACGACGCAAGCGTATCATTCTTTGTTTGAAGTAAGTTACACGTGTCCACGGGCTGTAGCAAGCACTTACAATCAGGTGAATGATTAACTGTTTGACCACTTTAATAATATAAAAAAATATTCGTATCTCCTTTTTTAGATTTGTTTCTCCTGTGATTAGAGCTTTTAAAGGAAACATACAATCATACATCAATACAGCATGACAATACTGACCAGCATCAGTGGCGCCCTGCGGCACGTACGAAACCTCAAAGTAGTTCTTCTCTGTGTTGGCCAATGTTTGCGCGCTTAACGCCTTCGTACCCTCCGATTTTGTAGCTATCAAAAGTTAAACACACATATTTTTTGACCTTTATATGTTAACATACCTTGAATACCACGCCATTTCTCAAAATAAGTCGTTACGTAATGCTAAACAATTTTTCTATTGAACATCACCACGAAAAAGAAGGATGAGACTGTAACTATTCATGTAACAATGGTATAAATAATTAGGAAATACAGCAGAGTACTTCCTAATATTATACAAACTGAGCATGACAAGTAGATATCACCTGCATGCAAATTGGATAAAAAATTCAGGTACTCGTACGAAACAACAATATAATCATCATACAAAATGATGACTCAAAGCAAGTAAATACATACAATTGCGATTTTATGTGAAATTTTAAAACAGTCAACGACTTATCAAAACTTGCAACTCTAACCGCGTATGTAATCGAAAGTTTTCGAATTTAATATATGTGAATGATAATGATTTCTTATATTTACGCGAACACTACACATTGAAATAATACTAGTTTTTACGGATTTTATCGCGTATATTTAACTATAAATACCCGACGTTTCGAGCGCTTTTCTAGATGTGTTAGTAATTCGGAATCCCGATAACACCTTGAGCCATACTGTGTATAGAAAAAAGACCCATACAGATAGATATTTAGAATAAAACTAGTATTATTTCAATATGTGAATGATGTTTTGTGATCGAGAGGCGGTCGGGCTCCTCATTATCAAAATCTGTTTTCGCTGGCCCCTCGGTAATAGTTGCCCGTGTAGGTTCGTCTACAACACTCACCACGAACATGGCATTAGAGATTCCACTAACGCGTGGTGTACACTCATTTCCAATGGTTAAATTATTCTCCGATAAAGACGATCCGATTTGTTCAAATTATGGACGAACAAGTACTGCTGAAGGAAATGTTTCTGATATTTAGGATCATTCATTATGTATTATTGAATACGCAGATCAGAGAAATAGTTATCTTACACATTTAAAAAAACGTCACGGAGAACGCATGTAAAATGTATTCCAGTAGACCAAGCTTAATACAGTGAAATAGTTACATGAAGGTAGTAGTAGTAATTTAAAAAAAAATATGTTACTTTGTTTACGTATTAGCGCCACGCTGTATATTATGGCTGCAGCATGAACGGGTCGGTTCGACCGGGGCAGAACCACGCTCTCACAAAATACCATCGTAAAATAGCAGCTGCTGTGTTTCGTACGAGTATAGTGAGTGTAAAACCGGAGATCCTCCTTACTGGAAACCTGGGTTGACAACGCATCTGCATTTCGATTTATTTCTTACTTAATCGAGGATAGATGTAGATGTCTGTGGGTATCAGCATCCATTAGCCATCAGGTGGACTGTGCGTGGATTTGTCGCCCGTATTCTATAAAAAATAAGCTATCCCGAAAGAGTTTTAAATTAAAATTAAAATATCCTATTACGTTCGAGTGAAACGAAAGAAATAAAGCTGTCTGCATTATAAGTACGAATACATTTAATACAACAACAATGCTTACGATTATTGTTCGCATTAATACGTTGCAGCCTTCGGATGGTCTTGAATTCTGAAATCACACCATGAGACGTTTGTACAATATGTATGCATATGAATTTGAGTTGAGTTAATTTATCATGGTTAAACGAGATTGTCATGCAGGAAGTCGATGGATGCAAGTGGCTCAGGACCGTGCTTTATGGCATTACTTGGGGGACCTATGTTCAGCTGTGGACTTGTGAAGGGCTGTAATGATGATGATACGAAATGGACTAAAACGGTCACTTCTGTAATTTTTGATATAATTTTTAAACTTTATCGTTACTCTAGGTTTTTCTCCCGTAACTTTGAGGCAGTTTACATACAAAAATTGCACTAGGACAATCATCCAGACCTGGAACAACTGTTCATAGGACATACAAATTGTTTTTTTTTTGCATGTGGGATGCATATCCGAGGCTCTCAGAACCTAATAAAGTGTTTAACCACTTCACGACAGAACCGAAATTATATCTTAACTAAAGCTAAGCTGCTCGAATATTGCTACTTATATAAAGTTCATGCGTTGTGTAAAATTGGATCCAATTGTGATATTTCATAAATTATTTTAAATCTGTGTATTTTATCATAATAAAGAGTTTAATAACTTCTTATTTTCTCTTCTTTTTCTAATTGTACGCATATGTTACATGTCGATATGCAAGAGTACCATAAGACATGACACACGATATACTGAAATTGTGGATATATTGGAATTTTTAAATACGCCGGCTCGATCGGGGAAGGACCATGCTCTCACAGAATACCAGCGTAAAATAGCAGCTTAATACTGTTGTGTTTCGTATAGTGAGTGTAGATATCCGGAAACCCTTTTTTACTGGTTACGAGGCATTCCGTCTTAGTCCTCAGGCGTGATAACGCATCTGCGTTTTGATTTTAGTTGAGTTGTAGAGTTGTGGAGAAATTTTTATTCTGTTTTTATTTACATAGAAACTTTTGAACGTTATGGTGTTAATATTAAATTACTTTTATATCTCTATCTACAAACAGTGTACTACGTTTAAAAAAAATAGTGATGGATAAAAATGCCTTCTATCGGTAAGCCACTTACTTTTTTACAATTCACATCTCGAATACGGTATTTATACGTTTATTGGACATTTTAACTAAAAGATACATAAATGAAATGTAGAAGGATAAAAAAAACGTTATATTTGTATCTGAAATGAACAAATGTGAATGGTCCTTCGAGATAGATGCGCACCTGTACTGGAAGGTGAGCTCGTGCCGCGCGGACGTGATGCCGGACGCGGCGAGGTACGCGCAGGCACCACGCCCCACCACCAACTGCACGGTGCGCGTCGCGCGCCCTTCCTCCCCGCCACCCGCACCGCCTTCCGTCGTTATCACCACCTGCCACCGTAGTGAACCACGTTATTCAATATTACTGTGCATCAGACACACACGACTGCAATTGTTTGATAACACAAACATATGGTCATGACACTCCGAAAGTACTTATCTAAATACGACTCACAATAAAAACGAGTTATTATTGTTACAGGAGATCATTAAGAAGCCAATTAACATATAAACAACATCTCTAAAAATATAACCCTTATTTTAGAATCAAGTCCGTTCACTAAGAATAGTGTTGGATAAAATGTTTCAAATAACAGGTACTATTTTGTAAGCTGTTCCTCTGTATTCATCGCCAATATAAACTTCATTTTATTTTTTAGAGTATAGACGAAACGATTGAAAAAAAGCGGTCTAGGTGCGACCTAAAAGGTCCACACGACTAACTTCCCAGTGGAGAGAATAAAAAAATATCATATGTTTTAATATTTTATTAAATTTTTCATTCGGCACAAAAAAAAAACTTGACCGATTTCGCTCAAAATTTAATGAGGTCGAAGTTATATAATTATGCGTTAAATGAAACTGGTCCCATGTCAATATCACTCTTTGTTCTCGAGATACACGAGGCAAAAATTGATCCGAACATACATACATACATAGGTACATGTGCACACACGGACATCCTCTTAAAAACCATACTGTTCGACTCTAAAGACCTTGAAACGTGGAAATATTAAATTTCCAATTTGCAAAACCGGACTCATTACAACAACTTCCCACTGGAAAGTTAAATATACGATGTTTTTCACAAGGTGGTTATAATAAATATTTACTTTAATATGTACTGGTAGTCCATCCACAGAATTAAAATAGTCTTTAAAGTCTCATAGAGTTCTTTCAATCTTTGAGCATCCGAAACCGAAATTCGTTGTCGGGGAATTCCAATGGATTAAGTACTCTAATCACGTATCGATCACCTATGTTATTTTCTTTTTTCTCCCCCTTCAAATGTCAAAAAAGCATAATTTATTCTCTTTCATTTGGCCCCATGATACGGACGGGGTGTGTATATATGTGTCTGTCTACTCGTTATGACAAACGGGTATATACTTCTCCTTTCCCTTGTTACCGAGTATAAGGAAAAGATAATTTTACCTCTTGTAAGTAGATATAATAGGGGGATAATCTTTTTTCCAACCTATGCTAGCCATGTATGTAGACTGATAGCTACTTTACCATGTTATAAAAATAGAATTCCGATAAGCCGACTTAAAAAAATTAAAACTTAAAATTGTTATGTACTAGAACTAGAACTAACATTAAAAGAAAGGGGTATGAAAGTGAACGCAAGTAAGATGAAGGTTATGGTTTTTGAAAGAGAAGAAAGCAAAATGATTTGTGAAATAAGAATAGAAAGGGAGTTGATCGAGCAAGTAGATGAGTTTGTATATTTGGTCTGCGTATTTAGCAGGGATGGGAGATATGATAAGGATATAGAACGACGAGTGAATGCGGGAAATAGAGTAAATGGGGCCCTGCACTCTATTGTGAAGAGTCAAAATGTGTCAAAAAAGGCACGTATGGCAATTCACAGTGCTGTGTTGGTCCCTACTTTAACGTATGGTAGTGAAAGTTGGGTGTAGCAGAAGAAGCACGAGAGTAGAATGAACGCAGTAGAAATGCGGTCGTTAAGGAGTATGTTAGGGCTGAATCTGAACGACAGGGTAAGAACTTGTGTAATAAGAAAAGAGTGTGGTTTGCAAGATGATGTTGTGACCAGGATTAAGAAAGGAATGCTTCGGTGGTTTGGTCATGTGGAAAGAATGAATGAGGAAAGAGTGACAAAAAAAATTATGTTGCAGCAGTGAATGGCAGAGTCGGAAAGGGACGTCCTAGGCGAAAATTTATCGACCAAATAGGCGATTTATTGAAAACGGGCCAAATTAGGAGTACCCTTAACCGACGAGCATGTATGCAGAGGTGTATGGATGTGAAGGCGGCGAGAGAGGTGTGTCAGGATCGTGCCAAATGGAAGTCTGTAGTCTCTGCCTACCCCTCTGGGTGACAGGCGTGAGTGTTTATGTATATATATGTAACTAGAACCATTTGCGAATTATCTGAGTGAAAAAATCGGTCGCGTAGTTTCAGTTGAAAATGTATAGGACACTTTCAGCAAACTGTTTAGAGCATTGCAACGCAGCGACACTATCACCACGTTACCAAAAATCACGTACACCAATAGTTTTGCTGGATAATCCTCATCATAATCATCATCATTACAGCCCTTCACAAGTCCTGAACATAGGCGTCCCCCAAGGTATGCCACAAAGCACGGTTCTGAGCCACCTGCATCCATCGAATTCCTGCATGTCTTACCAGGTCGTATAATCTTGGGAATGACGTAAATATTAACGTTAATGCAATCGTATAAATCAGTGATTCCCAAAGTGGTCTATATCGACCTCTAGGGGTCTATGACAACCTGCAAGGGGTCTACGTCAGCGAAAAAAAAAATTGGGGGTCCATGAAATGAAAATGGGGGTCCACGATAGTGGATCTCAACACATACACTGATAGTACCTATTTACTTACATCATACTATCTTATAATATCAAACATATACATTATTTATAAAAGTACCTATGAAGTAAAAAATTTATTATATATGTTTATAAAATTGTGTAAGTTGTAGGATGTTGGTATTCGCTTTGTGATCGCAATACATTTTGAACTTGTAAAAACCTGAAGGTCGCAGTCTCAGAGCTTCGCTACCTTGCACTGACTTGTTCAATTCGTCACTCTATAAATACGAATGTGGGACAAATACAATTCGTTTCCTGAATCTTGAAAAGGAAAAAATATTTTAAAAAATATAAACAGATAGTATATCACACAAATTATAGTGAGTCAGTGTTATTTTGTTTGAGAGTGCTGGAGAAAAGTAAGTACATTATTTTTTATTAAATTTTAGTTTTGTACTCGTAGTTAGCAAAGATAGATAAATTACGCCCATCATGACTTTAGTTATTAGTAGTTTAATATTCAATCATGCAAAATTACACGAGTACTCTTCAATAGTTTCTTTTTGAAAGTTTTAGCAATCGGTATTATAATTACAGTGCAATCTCCGTAATTCGAGCTAATTGTTGCAAGAAGATGTTCGAATTATGAAAAGTTTTCGGAAAAATCAAAAAATATTTTAAATATACAGCTGCTGGATTTTCTGTCTTATTTAAATAATTTAATTTTGCCCACAGATGACTGATGCCATGTCCGAACCTAAAAAGAAATGTAGACAGTACAGTGTCGATTATTTGAAATTTGGCTTCATTCCATCATTGCCGGACAAATAATTGCCTATGTGCCTTTTATGCAACAAACTTTTGGGCAATGACGCTATGAAACCATCTAAACTGCAAGATCATCTGAGAAGATGCCACCCTGATAAAACAGAGAAAGATTTGAAATACTTTCAAACACTCAAAGATAAACTTCAGAAGAGACCTACACTGGACAGAATGTTCGCTTCGACGTCACAAAGAAATGATGATGGTTTGCGGGCGTCTTACAATATATCGTTACTTATAGCAAAATCCGGAAAACCTCATAGTATCGGAGAGAAGTTAATTTTGCCAGCCATTGATTTTAAAAACTGGTTTTAAAAACTGTTTAACACAAACCTGCATCTGATATCATTAAAAGAATTCCCTTAAGCAACAATACTGTTGAAAGACGTATTGATGAAATGAGTTCTGATATTGAAAGCTTCTTATGTAATTATTTGCAAATGACCCATTTCTCTATACAACTGGACGAGTCAACTTTACCTGATAATGCAGCATTATTATTGGTATATGTTCGTTTTATTATGAATCAAGAAATCTCTGAAGAACTGCTCTTCGCAAGAACGTTGATAACGGACATTAAAGGTGAATCAATATTTCATGTTTTGAAGGATTACTTCATTGAAAAAGTAATTCCTTTATCAAATATAATATCAGTAGCTACAGATGGAGCACCTGCCATAGTTGGACGTTATCGTGGATTTATAAGCTATTTAAAACAAAATGTGCCAGGGGTGATAGCAATACATTGCGTCATCCATCGACAACATTTAGTTGCTAAAAATTTGAGTGTTAGATTGCATGAATCACTTCATTTAGTCATTGATGCAGTAAACCGAATCCGAAGCAACGCGTTGAATACGCGGTCATTTGCGCAGTTGTGTGAAGAAAATGACGAACACTTTCATCAATTACTCCTTCACACTGAAGTAAGCTGGCTGTCGAAAGGCTTATGTTTGACAAGATTTTTTGCACTTTTTGAGACTATTTTAGAATTTCTGCATACTAAAGATAAAATGTTAAAAGAAAATTTAATGAAGAGGAAAACAGACATCGCCTATTTAACAGTTTTGTTCACAAAATTTAATATGGTTAATTTGCAATTACAAGGCGACAGTTGAAATTTGATTAAAATAAAACTCCATCTTAAAAGCGTTTCTTGCCAGAGTTAAACATTACATTGTAAACTGCCAGCTCATGAGGTACCTTGAGGATCACCAGCTGATTAGTGACCGCCAATACGGTTTTCGCCTTGGTCGGTCAGCTGGTGATCTTCTGGTCTACCTCACTCACAGATGGGCGGAGGCAGTAGAGTTCAAGGGGGAGGCATTGGCCGTTAGTTTGGACATTGCGAAGGCCTTCGATCGGGTTTGGCACAAAGCGCTTCTTTCGAAGCTCCCTTCCTATGGGCTTCCCGAGAAATTGTGCGATTGGATCACCAGCTTTCTTGCAGATCGGAGCATCAAGGTCGTTGTAGACGGTGCAAGCTCCGATTGCAAGCCTATTAATGCTGGTGTTCCACAGGGCTGCGTGCTACGCCAACGCTGTTTCTTCTGCATATCAATGATATGTTGCATACCCGTAACATTCATTGCTATGCAGATGACAGCACTGGTGATGCTCTTTACACCGGCCGAGCCAATATTTCTCGGGAAAACGTCTCCGAGTGCCGGGACAAACTCGTGTCAGAAGTCGAGTCTTTGCTGAACAGAGTCTCGGATTGGGGACGACTAAATCTAGTCCAGTTTAACCCCCAGAAGACACAAGTTTGCGCGTTAACCGCTAAAAAGAACCCCTTTGTCGTATCCCCTCAGTTTCAAGGCACTCCCCTTGTTACCTCAGCCAGTATCGGAATCCTCGGCGTCGACATATCGAGTGACGTGCAGTTTCGTGGTCACTTGGAAGGGAAGGCCAAATTGGCCTCTAAAAAGCTTGGCGTGCTCAGCAGAGCGGGACAGTATTTCATGCCGGCACACCGCCTGCAACTTTACAAGGCGCAGGTTCGGCCGCACATGGAATACTGTTCCCATCTCTGGGCTGGGGCTCCCCAGTACCAGCTCCTTCCACTTGACCGCATCCAGCGCAGAGCGGCTCGAATCGTCGACGACCGAGTGCTTTCCGATCGGCTCGACTCACTGGCGCTGCGAAGAGATGTTGCATCTCTTTGCGTATTTTATCGCATCTATCACGGGGAGTGCTCTGAGGAATTGTTCGGATTAATCCCAGCGGCCAAATTTCGTGAACGCACTACACGGCAAACGTCCCGATACCATCCACACCATCTGGATGCTTGGCGGTCCACCACTGTACGTTTCACAAGGAGTTTTCTTCCACGTACAACCTCTCTGTGGAATAGTTTACCACCGGCGATTTTTCCGGACCGATACGACCTGGGGACCTTCAAGAAAAGAGCTTACTCCTTTCTAAAGGGCCGGCAACGCACCCGCAATTCTCCTGGTGTTGCGGTTGATCATGGGCGGCGGTAGTCACTTAACATCAGGTGAGCCGCATGCTCGTTTGCCCCCTCTTCTATAAAAAAAAAAACTAATGAAGCAAAATATTGGACGGGACGAATTTTCTCAGTTCCCCGATTTGTCACATACAAGCTGCCAGGAAGACGACGTTTCAACTTACGTTCAACATTTAAATGCCCTCTATTCGGATTTTGAATCTAGGTTTGAGGATATTTTGACTATGGTAATACCACCGTGGGTAATTAATCCATAGAACAAAGACATAGAAGAAACGAATGTCATAATACAAGAGGAACTGACTGAACTAAGTACAAACGAAGAACTTAAGGTTCAGTTTACGGATATCAGCAATTCTGACTGCAAAATAACATACCCGTTACTTATCCCGTATTATGGAATACAGCGAGGAAATTTTTAATTTCGTTTCCATCGTCATACCTAGTGGAAAGGGGGTTCAGCGCTGTTACCATTCTCCTAACGAAAAAAAGAAACAGGCTGGACATTATTAGCCGAGGAGATTTAAGATTAACCCTCACAAAATTGACGCCAAAAGTTGATAATTTATTATTAAAGCATCAGGTTCATCCTTCTCACAAAAATATTGACTGCTTATGTTATTTTATTTATAGTTTAATTTAATTTTATTTAATGCTACGTACATTTTACATAACACATACAAACTTTTATTTTGAGTAGTTTTAATTTAAATTCAATTAACAAATATATAAATTAACATGTGTTTTTACTTTAAGTTTTTAACACTAAACTTCACTACAGTTAGAAATTTACAGGAAATCAATATCAGGTAAGTAGGGGGTCTACCCAACACGAAAAAACATGGCAAGAGGTCTACGACACAAAAAAGTTTGGGGAACTCTGGTATAAATTGTAATAATTTGTTAATAAAATGTTTTTTCCACGCTGGACGTCGTCTTTGTTACTACCACTGATACTCCCATCAGATACCCTGATCAGTATTGAGTCTGTTTGACTTGCAGTTAGAGAACCGCGTCACCTAACCCTGACATCCTGCCTCTGTCTGTCTGTTACTTTAAGTCTCATGGTGCAGAGATCTCGTACTTATCTATTTTATGTATGTGTATTTTACATGGTAGGGCTAAGGTGTTAGGGTCTGCTAGGGACAATTATATATAGGGAACTTAGGATTTGTAGGGTCCACTACTCCTTCCTACCATATTCATGTGCAGCCAGGTAGTTGATCTATCGAAGGCTAATTGGGTCAATATATAAACATAAAGCTACCTGACTGTACACAAACAAACAAACAAACTTTCCTTTTTTGAAGTTGTCTAGAAGTACAAAATAATGAAGGCGTGGGTGTGTTTTGAAGAGGAGGTGCGTGTACTGACGTCTGTATCGAGCGGCAGGTGCGAGCACAGCACGTAGAGCAGCCACAGCGCGGCCTGCAGGCGCGCGTCGCAGCACACACACGCACTACGCTGCACTACACCGATACGCACGACACCTCGTCGCCGCTCGGAACTGCACCGGGCCGCAACGTACCGGACCGCACCGCACCGTACTGGAACGCACCGCATCGCAATATATTTTTAGCATGATGGCTAGTAATCTCAATCATCTCACTAATGTCAAGCTCACCAGATGTCGCTAGTTGGGACTTCGAACTTTGAAAAGTTGCGATTAGGTTATATTTTCAGTTTCTTGTTTAAGTAATCCACAAAACAATGCTTCAGTGCCGTATTCTTTCACCTTTTACACGTTTTAACTTTTTTCTGTTTTTTTACTTTTAATAAATCGTAATATGGTTTATCAGTTTCTAATGATTTCCTCATTACTATGAGGGTTATTGAGCGATTAGTCCGCCACGCTATTCGTAGTGGAGTTGGCAGACTCCACCCGGAAATATTTTACTCCTAAGACATACAGGTTTCCTCTTGATATTGTCTATCACCGCCGAGCACGTGATAAATCAGCATTTAAAATTGCAATTAACAATTTCATTGCTTCTAACGGGAATCAACCCCATGATAGTTTTTCACACACTCTTTTAAAAACGTAATTGATTAAGAGAAAAACTTATCACATAAGTGTTCTAATGCGTACTCTTGAGCCCGTGGATACACGCGAAATAATTTTCAGAGGTCCACTGCGAACAAAGGCTCACCCATAGATTACCTTATACGGGGAACATTTGCCATAGTTGCCACGCTTCGCAGGTTATCAACAACCACATGTTTTAAATTTTTGAGTTACTATTAGGAAGATGTCGCTGCCCATCACCTCTTCAAGTTTGCCTCTGGCAACTTTTACGACCCTCAAGAAACGATATGGGGGTGGGGGGTAGTGGATATTCTTACACGTCAATCAAATTGCAGAATAATAGTAATGCATAACATAAATATATAAAGTATCAGAAATCGACTACATTTTATCTTTTTGTTTTTATTCTTAGGAGTAAGTATTGTATCAAATCTTGAGCTTGCAAAACTAAATGCTTAATGTTACCTTTTACCAGTCACGGAACGAATTCTTTCGGAGACTCCTTCAAGGGGATGTCGCCTGACCAGCCTCTGTCATCAGACACGAATTTCACTCTGCAATATTACCATATGTGCAAACTTAACAGAGTTTAATTTATATTTATGAAAGAATATGGATATTTAAGTTTTAAAAGCAATATAATGTAAAAGTAATGCCATTTGTTACTGTAATAATAATGTCCTCCGGACCGAATTTCGGTTACAGGGGTCAGTTTTGATGGAGACTAGCCATTTGCGCAAGACATGATTGTAGCCTACGTATGTGTGCACAAGCAGAAGTACACTCTCTATTCCACCACTTCCATAGTCCAATGGGACGTTAATTCAACACAATCGTGAAGTTCCGGCCAAAGCTCTATATGCAAAATAATAATTTTTAAAGAAATGATGTATCAAACGAAATTACAATCTCCCCGATAGTAAGTGGTTACAGCGATTCATAGATACCTGTATCCAATTTCAAATGAAACAGATGCGGTGCTCACTTCCGAGGATTAAGATGGAATACCTCACAACCTGTAATAATACTGGCTTTCTACAACCTTCAAATTGTGTTTTCAAATTGTTATTTTGTAGCAACCACTCTAATTAAACAAATCTATAACATTCTTTTAACGCATAAATACGCGCGTGAATATAAAACATAAGTATATACTGTGCGAGTAAAATAAAATATAAATTGAATTTACCAACAACTTTACTCTCCTAATTTCAACTTTTGATAATACACACTTCTATTCTTTCATATTGTGCGCGCATAGTGTGAGCACAGCCTAAGAAGAACCTACAGTCAGTCATCGCGTTTGATGTTGTCGGTAAAGCCGACATAAACAATAATTTGCTAGGGTGGTTAGAACGGGAAGTAGTAAAAATATAAAAAACGGATTTTATTTCATTTCGCGTTTAATCAATTCATGTGTATGTGGAAACTTATGAAACTTGAATTTCTTATATTTAAATGAGGACGATACACAGTTATTTACTACTACTACATGAACCATTTTAATTTATTTGTGAGATAGGAGGACGAGCCAAGCAGATAGTTCCCGAGCGACTAACGACCGCTCGGAAGCGCTCCGCCCTCGTTTCGCAACGCACCGAATTGCCCCGTCTAAATGCCTTCGATGACCGACTGTTAGTATTAGTTTGACGGTGCTGTGAGCGTTTTTGCGTATCCTATGCGCGCAGAATACGAATATATATATATCATTAGTAAATTTTTGATATTAGACAGTTATATTAATATTGTGCGCACCTAGTATGTGCGTGTGTGTAAGCAAGCGTGTGCTAACTTGAGTGCGAGGTCCGCTTGCTGGTCGCAGAGCAGAGCGGGTCCAATACACTCAGGCGGCAGCTCGCCCCCGCACATCATTCACCACGGCCGCATCGTCCCGCAGCGTGCACGCACCTGCACGCACGAGTGCATTCGTTGCAGCTTTAAATATTAGGTCCTTACATATGAAATTAGCGTACTGACCACTTTGTTTTGAAATATTCTTTATTCTTTCTTTATTCTTTATTGTACACACAATAAGTTGGTAACAATTATTAAATATTTAAATAAATGTACAAAGGCGAGCTTAACCCTAATAAGAGTTCTCTTCCAGCAAACCTATTGGGAGAGAGAAATAGTTTTATATATAAAGCAAGTAGGTAGCAGCGTGCGTACTTAATAATTAACATAACGCCACTTAATAGAAATTGGCTATAAGTTACAGTTAACAATTATCATATAAGTGTATAACATATAAGTATAATTCATTTTCTTATTTCTTTTATTCTTATTTCTATTGATTTACATACATATATTATACCAATAAAGACAATAAATATATACATATATACACATATACACACACATATATATATACATATACAAACACATATATAAAACATATATATACATACATATACATACATAGACACATACATATATATACAATTATACATATAAATACATAAAATATGTAAATATTTATAATTCTAAGTTGACAGATAATATTTCTTTGCTCCGAAATATATCAAGAGAAGAGCTAGCACGTATGTCATGTGGGAGTGAGTTCCATAGCTTGACCGCCCTTACTGTAAAGGATCCACCACATCGGCTTGTGAAATGAGAAGGAGTTTTGAGAAGTAGTTGTTTAGTGGTCCGGCACTGAGTTTCACGGGGTACAAGATACTCAAAACGCTCGCGGAGATATGGAGGTGCAAGAGGATTAAAGAGTAGAAAGTATAGAAATGATAACACATGTAAGTCTCGACGTCTACGGATAGGAAGCCATTTTAATTGAGCCCTGTACTCTGAAACATGATCAAACTTACGAAGACCGAAAATAAAACGTATACACAAATTTTGAACACGTTCCAGTTTGTTCAACAGCTCCTCTGAAGCATCCAAAAAACTAACATCAGCGTAGTCAATGAGAGGAAGAAGAAGTGCTTGAGCTAAGGTTATCTTAGTTTTTAACGGTAAAAACATCTGGAGACGCTTGAGAGATTGAAAAGAGTAGTTCACTTTTCTGCTAATCATATTAATGTGAGCGACCCAAGACAAATTATTATCAAAAATAACACCTAAGTTCTTAGCGGTCTCTCTATATGGAATTTGAGTATTATCATACGTAACTGCAGGGATCTTCGAACGATCTAATAAATTAAGCATATATGAGCTGCCGATAATCATTACTTGGGATTTAGCAGGGTTAACACGAAGACCAAACGATTTTGCCCAACTGCTTATGCTACTTAAGTCAGCATTCATCTTATTAATAGCCTCATCTATATCTTGGACTTTGAAATGACGGTATAATTGCAAGTCATCAGCATAGAGATGATAATGAGAGGAGAGAACAGTAGTGAGAGCATTGATAAAAATAGAGAAGAGAAGTGGGGAAAGAACACCACCCTGAGGAACACCCGCCGTAAGATCACACCACTCGGAGAAATCCTCCTCATGGCGGACACACTGCGAGCGACCCCTAAGGTAAGAATTAAACCAAGAGATTACTGATGGTGAAATGTTTAAGGACGCAAGAATACCAAGAAGTATGTCATAATCAACGGAATTAAATGCACTGCTAAAATCCAATAATGTTAAAACAGTGAGAAGTCTTTTGTCCATGGCCCAGCGAATATCATCAGACACTTTAATCAGAGCGCTGACTGTGCTATGGCCTGGACGAAAACCAGATTGAAAAGGACTCAGCAGGCTGTGAACAGTTAGGAATTGAGATAGTTGCCTCTGAACTATATTTTCTAGTACTTTAGATAAGATCGGAAGAATGGAAATGGGGCGGAATTGGGATAAAGATTTAGGATTAGAAGTTTTTGGAAGGGGAATGACGAATGCTTTTTTCCAGCAAGTCGGAAAGGAGCTCGTCTCAAGCGAAGAAGAGATAATGTGAGTGATAATAGGGACAAGTTCATTAGTGATAGGTTTAATCATTTGCATACAAAGATTGTCATAGCCAATAGCTTTAGTGGAAATGGCTAAAAGGCATTTTTTTATGTCACCATCAGTAACTTTACTGAAATTAAAAGGAGAACACAGCGGTTTAGGAATATTGGAGAGAAGATTAAGTGTAGTAGACTTAATAGAGTCATCAATAGAAATCGGAGGCTCAGAAAAGTGCCGGTTGAGTGCAGTCAAATCAAACGAGATATTAGAATCAATATATGATTTGCTAATACCCAGGGTTCTAAAAAATGTCCACATCTGAGCGGAATGAGAATTTTCAACCTCATTATAAATATGTCTCCTCTTAGCATCACGACACATCTTACTACAGCGATTACGCAGTTTTTTATATGTGAATAAATTTTCATTAGTAGGGTGCTTCTTATAACGCCTCTTAGCTGTATCTCTTTTGGCCATTACTGCTTTTATAGACTCTGAAAGCCAGGGGGCTGGAAAGTGTTTAACCCTGACTCGCTTAAGAGGTGCATGTGTATCGAATAGTTTTAAAATGAGGTGATTAAAAGCATAAACCTTATGATTAACATCTTCGGAATTTAGAACAGGGGACCAGTCAATATTATTTACATCATCTCTCAAACGCTCCAGGTTAATTGATTTAAAGCTTCTTAGGAGTAAGAATTTCGATTTACGCCTAGGACGTTGAATTTTATAGGAGAGGAAGATAAGATCGTGGTAAGAGAAAGACGCAGATAGTTGTCCATGGGAAGCAACATCTCCTCTTTGGTTAAGAATTACAAATTCAAATTTATAAATTCATTTAGCTGGTACACTTGAGTTTTGAAAACAGTCATTCCTTTGTTTTTTCCTTATAAGTTTTTTCTTTGGCATCGCTTATTACTCACAATGGGAAACATGAAATTAACGCGAGTTTTTATTGATCTTTTTCTTTGTGCAGGGCAAGGTAGAGACCATATTCACTATCAAGCTTGTACACTACTGTATCTTGTTAGGGACATTACACTTGACTGATGGTAAAAACTGACTAATCTTCTGGCGGCTTCAAGTAAGTTTTAATGGAACCACGCTTCAAGATGTAGCCAATCTTGTCAGTGACATCTCTGACATATGGCAGTACAGTAAGTACACGCTGGACTGTAGCTGGCTTCACTCATTCACTATGACGTAGGCGCGGGACTTTTTGTCATGCGAAAGATGGTGGTGAGAATCACCGTTTAAATATCTATCTGTATGGGTCATTTTCCTATACACAGTGTGGCTCAAGGTGTTATCAGGATTCCGAATTACTAACACATCTAGAAAAGCCACATAATTGTTTGCGTCTAACTGCATTGTAAACTGAGTTTTAGTATTTATAGAATTCCTGGGCTTCTTTTCCAAGATGTTTGTTGTAAAGAAGGCAGATGGCAGCTGACGCCCAATTTTCAACTTCAGACCTTTGCTTTTTGCTACCCATGCTCATGCAGCAACACAACATTGCAAGTTGGTATGGCAAACAACAGTGTCAGAATTCCTTCAAAAAAAGGAGTGGATAACAAATATAGATTTGTCACAAGCATATTTCCATGTATATAACAGAGGCACATAGAAGACTTTTAAGGATAATTTACAACGGAAAGATTTTGCAATATACTGCACTCCTTTTTGGATTATCTTCAGTTTCTCCTTAGCAGCCATAACAAATTAGACCACGGAAGTCCTACGGGAGCGAGGATTTCGGATCCTGGTGTACTTAGACGACTACATGTTAGTCAACCAGGACGGACCCAAGTTAAAGGTTTCAGGTTGCGGATATAGAGAACTTCTTGGAACAATTGGGATGGCGTCTAAATTACTCTAAGTCGAACTTGGAACCAAGTCAGAGTCTAGAATAAGTAGGCTTAAAATGGAACACAAATACCTACATATGGGCATAATGAATCTACCGGAGAAAAAATGCTAAGAATTCAGGAGATATCCTCATAGAGTTTACTTCATATTTTATCTATGATATATATGTGTGGTTGTAAAAAGTAAACAAATCTTTTAAATTATTTTAATCACTTTCTCTTCTTATCGTCTTACACAATCTCTGTATTTGCTCTCTCAAATCGAACAGATCGTTTTCCTCCCCTCGTCCTTCCTCATACCTTTCACATACTTATTGCTCAGTCATAATACCTTCTCTTCCATTCTATCATCAAATCATTTTATTTAACATTTAATGATCTCAATCATACATCCTAAGTGAATTTTAATGTGCAGTCGAAAGTTAAATACAGCTTGCTTAAAACACAAAGTTAGAAAGTTTAATGAGTTAAATAATCGACCATTAGGCGACAACTAGTGCTTATAGTTGTCCGAGTGCGTGTGCGTGTACATTCGTGTACGTGCGTGTGTGTGCGTGCGTGCACGTACCAATCCGGGCACAGGGAAGGCAGCGAGGCGGGAGATAGCGCGCGGGTGTAGGTAGCGCCAGGAGAGCGCGCCGGCCGCCTCCCGCACCTTGTACACCAGCAGCAGCGCGCCACCGCGCACCAGCTTGAACGCACCATTCCTGCACGCACAACAACACTCACTAATGGCCGAATACTCAAACGCTACTTAATTTTAAGATGTGGTTAAGTCTAGTGCTGACTCTATCACTTTAAGTCAAAAGTTACTGACACCACGAGACTTACATCTTGAAATTGAGTAGCATTTGAATATTTAGCCATTAATCCACCATTATGAAGAACTGACTTAAGAAGTAAAGCATGCCAGATTCTATAAAATTATTAATGGATACAGGGATCAAATTTACATTCACATTGACTCACTAAGCACATTCTCCGTAAAAGTATAAGTCAAAAGCGTAAAGTCAAAAACAGATTTATAAAATACAATTCTGCACTTATATTTGTCACTCAACTTCTTCTAAACGACTGAGCCGATTTTGATGAAATTTTTGTAAGTGTTTGAGTAAGTGCACTGGATGGTACAAAATCACTATTACACCCGCTGCGCTGTTGCCGAGATCCAGAAATCACATGTACGAAGCCAGCTCGGATCTAATATTATGCCAATAATGCAGCACTATAAATTATTTACTGGATTATAGTACTATATTCTCACGTGCTCAGATATTAAAGATTTCACTATCACGAAACTGGCATGACTGAGATCAAAAACTATTTTAACTAAAAAAAAATCGATAATATGACCTACCCCTTCTAAAACAATGCTTTTACGGGGGTTTGCAAATAGTAAGAGTGCTTATGAACATGTGTGCATTCGTACACATACCAACCAACATGTGGAAAAATTAAAAATTTGCACAACTGACTTCAATATAAATAATATGTGAGCATCATCAATGTAGCCGACGGAATTAAATACGCATTATTAAAGATAACTTAAAAACTATCGGTTAGATCTTGATCAAATTTATGTGGGACATGAGAGGTACCAGCTTTCAAATAAGAATCATCAATATCGGTTCACCTAAAAAAATGTAACACACATAAAAATACAGTCGAATAGAGTAGCTCCTCCTTGTTTGAAGTCGGTTGAAAATAAATGACTGATTTATTGTTCTTTGTTTTACAAATTAACTCAATATTATTGATATAAAGGTCATAGAGATCTTGACGGCTCATTTGCCGCAACTAAATTATATACTGCAGCTATGCATGCTATCAGCGATGGCATCTACGGGGTAACGATAAGTTTAAGTACACACGAAATACGATAAAATTATAACTTTACAGTGCAGAGCTTACATGCCGATTTTTTTTAATTTACCTTTGCAGAGACAAACTCAACGTCATAGAAATTCTGCACCTGAGATCATCTTTATGATAGTGATGCAAAGCGTCTTCCAGAGAACTGCCTGACGTGGAAGAGAACGTAGCAACCAATTTGGGCGCTGCCCTTTCTGTCGTTTCGCTATTTGCAGCATCAGTGGATGCCTGTTGATAGTATAAAATAAAAACACATTTATGAATAGCGATTTCCTTATTAGAACAAAATAGTTTACTCCATCATTCCGTAGGTGTCGCAAGGGACGACGGAGGGAAACAAGATGGGCAGCTGTGCCTTTCTAATAGCAACTAAAAACTAAACACGCCTGCCAATCGTGGCAACCATGGTAAATATCCTCAGTGAGGCAATGTATGGGACGCCTGGTTTTCAGCATTGAACTTTTGATGGAAAAATATTATAAGATACCATTTCTTCCTCTAATTTGTCCACCCTTTCATCTCTTCCTAGCGCTTTATGATCACTAGTCAGCCATTCAAGTAAATTACGGCATGTTTAATAATTTATTTTTTAGACTATATTATTATTTATAGTGCACTCTACCCTTTCATTAAATTTTCAATTATTTTTATTTCCTTTTTAGGTTGTCTGGACGAAATGGCTGTATAGCAATAAGATCGCCTTGTATTTTCCTCTCTGTTTCTTGTTACGTTACTTGTTTTATTAGTGTACAATTAAGCGTATTGTATTGTAACTAGGAAGTTATGCGATCACTAGTCGACGCACCAACGAATACATTATTGAAATATAAATTACGTTTACCTTAAAGATTAAAAAAAAAGTAATGTTATAGGATATGAAGAAAACTGCACGATATATTATGTCATAATCATAATTTAATGCATAATTTGGCATTTCATTATTGACCTAAAATAACATTTATTTAATTTTACGTATCATAGTATACAAGCGCTAACGTAAACTTCAAGTAAATAATAGAATATCTTCACAAGTGCTTTTTTGTAATTGGCACAAAAATTTAATATTAAAATAATACAAAAAGAAGTTTAAAAATATAATACAATTTTGTTAGGCCAAAATATTTTATCATAAAACAATTCGTTATAAATTAGGTCGTCAGAATAATAAAAAATATGCTTCTCTTAACTTTAAATGTCAAAACAATTACAATACGAGGACCCAGGCTAAGTAGGGCTACATCTATACATTTATTTCTTATTGAGAATAGTTAAGACATGTAGGTGAGTATAGTAAAATCTTGATGTTTAAACTGACATGAATGCTGACTTGTAATTGTCCATGCTTACTACAATAATGTATTTTAACAGTGTTCATGAAATCATCTAATTCAAGCACGCCAAGTTATGACTTGGTAAGATTTCCAGCCCGGTACCCCTCGCTTTAAGCATATTATAATTTATATTTCTTTTCTTTTCATTTCATTTTTAACGGAATAAAATATCTTATTCAATCCTCTGCTAGCCTTAATTTGAAATCTCTGTTTAGGTAATATTGTCTTCCAAAGTATTTTGATTCTAGTCCATATTTTTTTACAAGACTCATAAATTTTGTATATATAATACAAATTTACATATGGATATGTAAATTATTAAACTTCAATTTTAAAGCATTAGTAACCTAATTTCTGTTCGATATCTAATATTAAAATGCATTTATTTTCTAGTGGCAGTTACAGTTTACAAGCACTCGAGGTTCACTTGTACTAACAATTGTGAGTAAATGAGAATATATATATATATATATATATATATATATATATATATATATATATATATATTTATGATTAACAATGATTTAAAATATATTGCTGGGTCTAAATATCCAGTATTTCGTTAGACAACAAACACCTGTCCTTGCTTAAACTCAATCCCCATGGACTTAAAAATGTAGTGTATTTAAGTTTTAAATTGTTTTGTATGAAAATAAAACTTTCTAATTGACAAACATTTCGGACGCATATATAATATATATATACGCATAATAAATATGCGTATTATTATACACTGTACAAGTTAATAAAAGGTAACGTAAAACAAAACACTCTGAAAACTAATATTCTATACCAAAATGTTTATGCTTCCAATTAAATGGGCGATCTCAATATCCATGCATTTCAAAGTTTTTATTTTGTTTAGTAAAATGTAAAAAACGAATAGCAATTTTTAGAAGCAAATAAATAATTATAACCGGATTAATAATATTTCTTTCGCTATAAGCATTTCAGTTCTAATATAGATCACTAACAATTAGGTATGTACCAAGCCATTAGTTAATAGGTACCAATAACCACAGTAATCAATCCAGACTAAGAACAGAAATAAACCAATCTAGCTGACTCCGTCGCCCGTTGAATCGGTTCAAATCACGATGTCTCTTTAATTATTTCTAACTCCCAGAACTTCGTTCAATTGCCAATTAAAGATATGATACATTTATAAACACTCACAGAAGAGGTAATTAGTTTAAGTAAGCTATAATGAACGATTATAAGACGGAAAGTAATTTAAAAAAAAATATTCAAATAATTTTTCCTAAAATGATTGGTGTTGAGTGAGGTAGTTTCTTTTTTTTATATAGAGGGCGCAAACGAGCATACGGTTTACCTGATGTTAAGTGACTACCACCGCCCATGAACATTCGCAACACCAGGGGAATTGCATTGGTGCGTTGCCGACCCTTTAGAAAGAAGTAAGCTCTTTTCTTGAAGGTCCCTAGGTCGTATTGGTCCGGAAAAATCACCGGTGGTAAACTATTCCACAGAGGTCGTTAGAGAAACGTACAGTGGTGGACTTCCAAGCATCCAGATGGTGTGGATGGTATCGGAAGATCTGCGTAGCGCGTGCGTTCATGAAATATGGATTATGGAGGCTGGGATTAATCTAAACAATTCTTCACAGCACTCCCCGTGGTAGATGCGAAAGAAAATGCAAAGAGACGCAACATCTCCTCGCAGCGCTAGTGAATCGAGCCGATCGGAACTCGGCACTCGATCGCCACTATTCGACTAAAATATATTAACCACACAAATAAATATTAACCTCATTATGCTTAAAAATTACATTATATGACTGCATCCATTCTGTTAAATATTGTTTAATACAACTTAATTATTTTATAAGAGATATATAAAAGAGGATGTTTGTACATATAAAATCGTTTAACTCAAAATCTATTTGATCGATCACCATGAAAATTGATACATACGTATATTAGTTTAATAGAGAAGGTTTATATTTATATATTAAAAAAATTAAATTGCATGCGCTAAAATAAAATAAAAAACGTTATTAAACACATTCTATGATATTAACTGGCAGGACAACGTCTACCGGGTTCAGTTAGTAAAATATATATGTACATACTATTCACATATATTATAGTATATGAGTTTATCTTCCGAACATTTCTAAGTCCATGTGCGCCATTCATTAGATTATTTATACGAGCCTATACAACAATATTACCTATCTCAATTTAAACTAAGTCAATTCCATCGCGTTACCCTAATTTAATTTATTCACAAAGAATAGACTCTTAAAGTTTCTCTTTTTGAACAGTTATTTAAATTTTATCAATTATTAATGAAGATTTCAAATTCTTACAGTATACATATATAAATATCAATTTATCATTTTTTTATTTCAACAAGATTTAAAATTATAGATAAGATCAATCTTGGTGGTCTCCACATTTGAACCAATCGTGATTTTAACATAGATAAATCTTTTACACTGTTAACAATATTTTCCACCTATTAGTTAATTATGGTAATAAGATCAGTTTCAGCCTTAAATAAATCTTATTTCTAGGGTTTTGTAAATTTATAAATTATATTACAAAAAATCAATTAAAATAAATAGGTATAAAATGATAAATTCAAAAATATTAAGTTTATTTTTACACTGTATTAGTCTTTTACCAATTTTATAGTCATAATATTTGTGTGACGCCTAGCCGGGGACCAGGACTTTGTATGTAAATATTTTTGAACACGCTATATTATTTGTTCCCTATGATGGACAAAAATAAATGATATAATACTAATTTAGTACCTGGCAGTAAATATTGCACGTCAAGCTTAGAGATAATCGGCTAGCTTCAGTTTTATAGTGCATCATTTTTGTCACACGATGCCTAACAGGCTGGTACCTATTAAAAGTTGCTTAATTTACCTTTTTCTAAATTGAATATGAGCGCCTAAAATAATTAAATAATCATTTTGTATGATAGCTTTCATTAGAAACCTAATTGATAAAATAACAAAGTATGTAACTATTTATATTAGTTACCGTAAAAAAAATCTACATTGAGTGTTTTACTACTCTGTTAAGTGACAACCAATTTAAATGGCATCGTATTCACCCGTGCGGTAAAAAATGGGATTGAAAATGGCTGCGTCTCTATTCACCTCTCGCTCGCTCTTTGTCGCTATATATACCCATACCCGCCGGTTAAAGACTGTAAAAAATACGTTGCAATATTCGTTTTTCGTATGTTCCATATCTTCAGTTCAATTTGGAATCAATTCAAAAAGTTCTTTAATGTTGATTAAAACTACTTTTACGGATTTTATCGCGTTTATTTTAAAATAAACGCGATAAAATCCGTAAACGTAGTTTTAATCAATGTGTAGTGTTCGCGTAAATATAAGAAATCATTAAGTTCTTTAATGATTATCTGAAGTCTAAATAACGTCACACTAATAAATCCCACCCAAGCGAAGCCAGAGCAGGTTAAAATTAATGTACCTACTTGCGTGTACAAATTCTTTTCATATATTTCATTTTATTATAAATGTTTTATTTCATGAACCGAATAATAATATAACGTTATAACGATACACTGTTATTAGCGGGTTTTTGCTGTTGGTACTTGTAACGTGCATGCTGACGGTACGGGCTCGATGAGCCGCCATTTCTAATCCCATTCTTTATTCGAAAGGACTGTATATAATATTAATCTATACTCAGAATTACTATAGGCTGTGAGCAATAGTGCTCAGGCATGACGATGCCTGTGACTCGAAATTGCTTAGAGTTGTCTATAGGCTGTAGTTGACATTTATCATCAGGTGGAAGGTTATCTAGTTTGACTAATCACAGAAACAATAGCAGCGTAAACTTAATTACTAATACTTGGTCATTGGTTAGTTCATAAAAAGAGCGAATCACCTTTGACTCCCCTTGTCCGGCAAAACGTGTTGTCAGTTATACCTTTGTGAGACAAAACTCTACGAAGCCGATAACCGAATATCTCTTTCTATAGCTCGTTGTGTAATATTTACTGCAGAGTACTGTAGCCGTATCCTCGCTTCACAAAATTCCTATATACATAATCTGAACTCGATAGAGATTCGATAGATCATTCATGCCACAGACTATCGTGTAACATTGAACATCAAATATATTATTAGACGGCGGGCTATTACAATATACATATTTATTCATAATAGAGTAAGAAAATGTCCACACCTAGACTTTGATACAGCTATTTGAATCAAATTGCAGAATCAGAACAACAAAAAAGATAGAAGGATCGCTGCGTACATTGAAGTGACATCACATGTGTATCTAAAATTATTTGTAATCAACGAGAAAGTTTAGGTTGCATATGTATGTGTGAGAAGATGAGTAATGTTTTGGCATCACCTGAAATAGCAGCACTTCGTCTAGCTTATTTGTTGCTCTGAGTGTTGAGGAAAACATTACTATAAAGATAGATATTAAGTGCGTTACGCAATATTCTAATGCATATTTGTGACATATGTAGCAGTGTTTGCAGACATATTCTTTCCTTGTTGACGTGGATTCGAAAAGGAACTTGTATTTTAAAACTGGAATGTTGCAAGTTATATTAATTGTACATTTTTCTTGCGGTAAGTAATAATTCTACATAGATAGATATCGCATAATAATTCGAAATGTTTTGTAATTTAAAGAACGCTTATGTTATCAGAAGATTCACACATCAATATCCATTGAACATCAAACATTTAAAAGTTAATATTTCGATAATGTTAATTATAACTAACTAGGACATCTACACGTGTTTTTATTTCTGCCGTATTAATAATTTGTTTTTTTAAGCTCGCTTCCAAATTATTTCAATAATCTAAATTTCATCGTCATTTTATATTAATATCAAGAAATTTTTACTTAATGTATGCGTCAAATAATATTTCATTGCTTTGTAAATAATTTATTAATACGATACTGAACATTATTTCATTGTGTGCCTACAATCATGCAGTTATATCTGTTTTTATTTCTGCCGTATTAATAATTTACTTTTAAGATCGCTTCCAATTTAGTTTAATTATTTAAATTTTATCGTCATTATATTAATATCAAGAAACTTTTACTTAATGTATGCGTCAAATAATTACAATTTGCTTCATATTTCCTCGCTTTGTAAACAATTTATTAATACGATACTTAACATTAATTTATTATGTGCTTACAATCATACAGATATATCATACACTACGGACAATTCTATCATGACAACCTGATATTTTAATGTGGGATGCTCCCACTGACAACAGTTCACGAATTCAAAGGGAAATGGAAAGCTTATAAAATTAAACGGGAGATCCTTTATTCATATCCAAATAATTAGCACTACACATTACAACAGAGTAGTTTAAGCTCAATCGGTATTTTATTTGCAAAAGAAAGTCGATACTCAACTTTCATTTACAATAAAAATCCCCTCCACCTTTTTGGGTACATTAATATGGCATTGTGCATTTTATTTTAAATCAAATGATACGTTTTCACAAGAGCTAGTGAAATTACAACTCAATCCTGTTGAAATAAAGTTTAAAGTGCGTAGCTCTAATTGCGGGCTGTTGAACGTTGATTATTCATTTACTTCTTTGAGTTTGAATCGCCCTTGTTCATGCGGGTTTCTTTCAACGGAATCTGGAATATAATTATGTTAATATGCCTGTGCAATATATGAACGATATATGTACGGGACAAGATAAGAATAATTCCTAGTGTGGAACATAGTATTACAAATGGCAAACAAAATTGTGTCCTTAGAACTATTAAGAATAACACAATATCTACATAATAGCTTCAGAAGCGGTGTTACGATACATTGTTTACGATACGATAAAATTATTAGACCTCCAACTTCTGAAGCTATCATGTTAAAATTATTTTATTCTGCTTTAGCTCTTCGAAATGACAGGACGTGTGGCATGCCATCTTAGTCCTCAGGGTGACAATGCATATGTAATTAATATTCATTGATTGAAGTGGGAGGTAAATGTATTGTAAGGACACAGAAGCACAAGGACAATTCTGGATTTTCTTCAATGAAATTCCCACACATTATTGAATCGCATAGGATACATTTAAAGCTCATTGAATTTTTTAATTTATTTAAAAATAAAGAGATTAAATTGTTTTTCAAGTTATCTCATTATGCTTTAATTCAGAGTTCGAGATATTACAATGCTTCATTGATTTAAAATAAGAGCGTTTTTATTGTTCGTATAAAGAAGACAAATTTATGTACATATAAGGTGAATCTAAAAAATAAAAACTTTACCCTCACATTAGGATATTTTTCCTGTATCAGCAGTTTACAAACATAAATTGCAAAAGGGCAAACATCCAGACCGCGAACTAGTGTATTTTTGGGTAATTTATAAATCCAACGCTATCTATAACAGCGCTGAAGTAACTTCCCTCGTTTCGTCACGATTACGATCACGGTTTGTCAGTTGCTCATCTGTGCCCTATATATTATCTATGGCCTGGAACATCAAGTGGACATTTGTCACTACAGTTTTATTATGATGATAATAAATAACTACAGCCCATTGCATCATTAACCAGCTTTACACAAAGAAGCACTTTAAACACAAATGCATTGTCACCCCTGAGGGTTAATACTGAATGCCTCAGAGCCTGGAATAAAACTCCTCTCAATACCAGAAAACAAAACACAACATTGAGTTGCCAGCGGGAAGTAAGTAAAAGGATTGTACAAATCCAGATAGATTTCAAGGCCTAAAGCAACTATAAAATGTACCAGCTGGTCTCGTTAAAAGAAAGTCGATTAGGATATTACTCCATTTTCGTATTCCCACAAGCAATTTTTAATTAAGGGATGTACGGGAAATTCGTCTCTTAAAGTAGTCAATGGGAGTACCAACTTCTGGTGATGAGGAGCTGAATTACCATCGTGGAGGCAACAACACTTCTCTCGCCAACCTGCACTTAATTAAAGTATGTAAGCGCAAATCGTTCAGGATGGTGCATTCATGAAAACCCTATTTTTTACAAAAATAAAGTGATAAACGAAATTTAAGTCCACTTGGTATTAAGTGACTTATGGATCTGAGACCTGGTCCTTAACTGCTGGCTGTATAAGGAAGCTCAAGGTCTCTTAGCGAGCTATGGAGAGGTTAAGCTCAGGGTTTTTCTGAGTGAGAAACTTAGAAACAACGATATCCGCAGTAGAACTAGAGTAACTGACATAGCCAAACGGATTAGTTAGCTGAAGTGGCAATGGGCAGGCGAAATAGCTTGGAGAGCCAACAACCGATGGGGAAGAAAGGTTCTCGAGTGACAACCTCGTACCGGTAGGTGAAGTGTGGGGCGACACCTCACTAGATAGAGTAACGACCTAGTAAGTCATTCAAAAAGTCAATGGATAGAGAAGGCTCACGACCGTGCTTTTTGGAATTTTTAGAGGCCTATGTTTAGCGGTGGACTTGTAAAGGACAGAATGAATGAATGATGTGGCTTCTGGAGTACACATGTAGCCATTTTTAAACAAAAAAGCTAGAGATGCCTTGTCACCTTTATGGACTAAGATGAGACCTAAATTAACTAGCTCTCTATACATTTTAGGCTAGAATATAGCAGTGCTTTCATTGGCTATTACGCGGATGAAATGATCATTTTTATACAATAAGCGTGACAAAAGAGCACACAGTTCCCTTATGGTAAGTGGATGCTGTAGAACTTGAGGACTAAGATGGAATGCCTCGTTTACAGTGAAAAGGGTACGCGGTTTCCTACACTTACCATACGAAACACAGAAGCATTAGCCACTATTACTCGCTAGTATTCTGTAAGAGCGTGGTCCTTCCCAGGTCGAGCCGACCTATTAGTGCTACGACCAAAATATAGCAGCAGTGTAGCTCTACCATGTAAAAAAAAATATTATATCCAGTAGTGAGGTAAGAAGGATTATTAAAGATTTTTAATGATAACAGTGAACTGTTACTGTGAAAGGCCGGTATTCAGAGATAACTTGTAAATTGAACTTCACAATGTCAACATTGGCGTGACATAGTCTAGACTCAAGTTTTGCAACATTGGACTGGAGTTTGAGCTTAAACTCAAGATTATCTCTATTTATCGATCTTAGAAACCTTAGTTAGCCTTATTTCATTTAACGCACTGTCACAACTAAAATAACCATACTATAAGTTTTTCATGTTTAATGTCAATTGCATTCACAAACTAATCATTTATACTACGGTACTCACGCTAGCCCTCTGATCCTCCATGCGGCCAGATTGAGCGCGCATCAGCATAGCGAAAAAATCGTCATCAGGCACTGTTTTAGGAGGTTCCTCGGGTTTCGGACGAGGGAGCTCAGTACGCTGATCTTCAAGACGGGAGCCCTGAAAAATATTAGAAGAAATATTATAATTTTAATAAAGAGAAAAAGCGGTCTTCACAAACTATATATATATATATATATATATATATATATATATATATATATATATATATATAACCGGTATGTCTGAGAAATAAGAAAAAAAATATTTCGAAAATATGTGAAGTTCGCCAACACGCATAGAGGCAGTGCGAGGGACATTTCCTTGCAGTAAAATCTGTCAGAAATGAGAGGTGGCCTATACCCAGCTGTGGGACGTTTATAGACTGTTACTTTAAATTTTTACGAAGTGATATAATAATTATAATAATAATCTGTGCGCAATGATTTATATACTCCTACTAATAGGGGTAGTATACATTGTAACCATATCTTTTGAAAATATCGACTTTCAAAACCATTGGCATTGTAATAATTGAAAGGTTTTAGAAAGTCATGTATGTACTATACTTGTGTTGATCATTCTTTGTTTTGAGGTTTATTCTTTCAATTATATAACTAACATATTCTTCTTCCTTATTGTAATGCACTGTAATTTTTTCAAACAAAACAAAATAGAAGAAAATAAAACAAGAATTCAAAAGAAGGTAGCCGAACTAACTATGACATTGGGACGTCAAACATCTCAGTCCCCCCCCCCCCCGTGACCATGGGTGCTGTAAAGCACCCGAAACGTCGGGGTAATAATAAAAATAAATAAAGGTAATTAAACGCGATAAAATCCGTAAATAATAGTTTTATTCAATGTGTAGTGTTCGCGTAAATTTAAGAAATCATTAGGTACAAGAATTCAATCCAAATCACTGAGACAAGCAACAAAACTTGCACTATGCATAGAGAAAATTAGCTAGAGAATTACTTTAGCTTTGCGTTCATTATATTGAAACCAACAGCATCGTCGTCTCCTAAGTGATGATGTTGATTAAGTTTTCTGTACCCACTGCGTAAGTAAATAAATATATTGTGCGCACTGCCAAAAATATCCGTCCATGTCAACGAGCGTAAAAATCATAGTATATAAGGCTGTAACATTCGCGCAGCCTCTCTCCTCCATACGCAAATAAATCTCATGTCAGTAAACCGTGTTTTATTCCTCAGTGACGACGAGGATAATTAAACAAGTAGAACAACGGAATTCAACGTTACTAATGGAAACTGGCAGTCTAATTGTGAGCGATTAGAAAATTCAAGAAATAGAAAATTAGAGAATTCGAAATGTATTTTGTGGTGAACGATGTTAAAGAAATGCTTAAAATTCCTTTTTAATTTTTGTATTCGCGGATAGTGAATACGAATTAATGATTGTAGCCCCATTAAACCGATTGACAAAAGATTTACGGAACTGGCAAGGTTGATAAAAGAATATTTACAGCCTAAGTCGTCCGTTCTAGTAGAACAATATCAGTTCAGAAATTGTCGTCAACGCGAAACAAGGAGTGTGTCAGAATACACAACGGGCTTTTAAAAAGCTGTCACGTTGTTGTGATTTTGAACAGTTTGCGGAGTTTTGAACAGTTTAAACGAAAATTTGAAAGACCAATTTCTGTGTGTAGTATACACTGACGTTGAATGACGCCAAAGGCTTTTTGCCGTAGAAAAATTAGAACACGCGCAGAAAGTTGCGTAAGTTGTAACTATTAAGGCAGCGGAACGTAATGCTTTGCCAGTCGACGCGAATACAGCAGTCTGGGGCGGTAAGTGTTCGAAGTCTTTAAGAAGGAATCACGGAAAACACGGAGGAGATTTATCGTTTGTCGAGAGCGGTACAAAGATTCCACATAAAAGAATTGAAGGCGTGTGGGGATCGTCGTCACGATGTCGATATCATTTTATTTAGACCTTCCAAAACACAGAAGAAAAAGACGGTTGTGGAGAAGAGATCATTCACGTCGGATGAGTCCAAATCGTATGCGTAAGGAAGGTAAACAAAATAAAATGGCGACGGGAACCGACCGCGTTTTGTTTGAGTTGTTTTGTTGTTTCCATCAAAGCAGAGAGGAGAGGAGACGAGACATGTGGTGCAAAGCTGGCAGCTTGTTTCCAGCAAAGCGGAGAGAAAATGAAAGCTTGTCAAAGATTGAAACCAGTCAAGTTTTGTTTACGAAAGGAAGAGGACATGTTGTTACAAGTTGTATCTGAATTTGCTTGAGGACTACAGAGGAATTACAGGTTAGGAAGGAAATTTAGAGGTTGAAGAAAAACATTTAATTCTTATTATATTTAAACTATCGACGGCAACATAGATTATGGTTAAGAAACCGTATAAAATATCACAGTCATGGCGAATACGCCTCACTGTTTTAAGAGTTTATGATGTTTGATGATGAAAGTTTTACAAAAAATCTTGTTGGAAGAAAGAACCAATTTTATCAGATGTCGTTAAGGGATTATAAGCCAATTGTCATAAATTTATTAATAGAGGTTAAACCGCTATTGTATGGGAGTCGACATGGATTCAGCATTATCTGTATAAGCAAAAGTACCAACAAAATGTATATATAGACTCTGCATAGACTACCTCTGAAACCATGCCGATTAAAATATATCATTTTGTGATAGTACATAAATAATACCTTGAGGCTATTTAAAACCATTTGTTATTATCGAAATTGTGCAACATTTTTAGATTTGTACGTAATAGATAATGGAACTACATCATTTTTGGGGCAATAATAGCCAGCGGAATTAGTGACGTAAATAAAGATAATATATGAACGAAATATTTTTATTTGTGCAGTGCGCACCCATTGCCTTATTATAAAAAGTACTCTACGCTTTGTGCAAGCGTGTGGACATCGAGTTGGACACTATGCTGGGTGCAGGTGTTATCGAGCTGGTTGACATGTCCGAATGAGCCACT
This sequence comes from Parnassius smintheus behrii, assembly GCA_036936625.1. Classification (NCBI taxonomy): domain Eukaryota; kingdom Metazoa; phylum Arthropoda; class Insecta; order Lepidoptera; family Papilionidae; genus Parnassius; species Parnassius smintheus. The sequence goes on along the minus strand of JAUPFT010000016.1, from coordinate 10,681,159 downwards.
CCACTGGTAATCGTAAATAAGCCTGACGGCTCCAAACGTTTATGCGTTGATTATAAAATGGCTTTAACTCGTTATTTATCTGTCGATTAATATCCAATTTCAAAGATAGGAGTTTTATTAACCAACTAAAGTGAGTTTAAATATTTTAGTAAAACTAATCAAATCAAATCGAATTAAACGATTCCAAGAATATACGGTAATTAATACTCATCGTGATCTTTTCCGTTACAATATACTTGTTTACGGATCATTTTTATGTATATTATCATTTTAAAGATATTGTAAAGGAGTCATAAAATAGCGTTGTTAGAGCGCATAGACGACGTCAAAACTGCATTATGTTGATTTCTATTGATACGGGCATAGTACAACCAGCTAAAGTCCAGCTAAGCTGCTACAAGGTTTTGAATTAAAACCGGAGCGAGTAATTCGTACTTGCAGCCGTGAGTACGGTGGAACCGTCTTTTATCGTAGTGTCTATGGTTTGGTGTCGTAATTACGGAACTGGTTATAAATGGGTAATAGAGGAAAAATGTGGGCATGTAGACTATAACATTGTTTTTAAAAATAAAAAACAGTTAGTGAGTGTAGACAAGAACAAGCGATGGAGAGGTCCAGGAGAGCAAGGCTGGCAGTAGCGTCAATGGTGTCAAGCTCGGTGTTCGCAGAGCGGTTAGGGGGAGTGCGATGAGATAGGCGGCTCCCTCATGCACTTCGCTAGAGCTGGGGACGGATGGGGGTAAACTGTCATTGATTTCGACACTTATTGGTGAAAATCGCGAACCCTTGCGTAGGCCACGGCGCGGCCCACAGTTCGCTTTAATATTGCTTACTTAGCCCTAAGAATATATTGTAAAAGTTATAATGATACAGGTATAATAATAAACATATGTATGATATATGGTAAATGACAATGTTATTAGTCATAAGAAATACACAAATTCCATACGGTATATGTCATTTAGTTTTAGTAAATGAATAACTTGTTATCTATAAACCGAAAAAAAAATAGTTCTTTCTTAAAAAAGCGTCTTCAATTAAATTTAGATCTGGCTAAAACTTATATGAGACCACAGATAAAGTATACTGTTTCTGCGAATAAAACATTTAACAAATCTTTCAGCTTACGTCGGAAACATCATTTAAAACTACGGAATATAAAAAAAAAACAAGCGGAAGCACAAAGTGGACGGAGTAGGCATGTCACAAATAGGCGTAGTACTGTCTGACCGTTAGCCCAGCCTTAAATGCTGATAATATGCGCAAATATGCCGCTTTGGGCAATATTAGAATGTAAAACAAAAGCTGAAAAATTTTTTCTAATGGAGGTGTTTCGTAGCACAAGTACATGTAAATTTATTCGTTTTTACAAAGAAACGGGATATATATCATGGATATACATGGACAACCTATCAAATTGCCTTTCTAATAACAAATATTCAACCTTATGCCGTTATTCTAAGGTTTATCTGTAAATACGATTTCAATAATAAATTAATAGTAAAAAAAGTTTTTAAAAACAAGTTTTTACTTAAACGCCCTAAAAATAAAATTCAAATTAATTCAAACCATCAATTTATTACATCACACAATTTATACGATATAAAAAAAAAGCTTTTCGCAATATTTACATGTGTACATTAACAAGAATATACTTTGTAACACGATATTGACATAAGTAGGTAAATTTACGAAAAAAATTATGTTTTTTCTAAAATCTTTTTTTCACCACCGCTAGAATATGTCCTGACTAATATCGGGTGAAATTCAAAACGACCCCGCTTACCCTTACCGTTTAGCCAGGCCATCTCCTCGAAGAGCTGAAAACGAGGATGTCCTTTTATTCGTATTCTTTTCAACGAATAAAGGGTATATCTTGTTATCATCATTTGAATCCATATTTCCATTTGATATCAATATCATGGAAGTGAATAAAAACATAGTCCGCTATCTTTGGTAGTCCACCATATTGGATTTAGAGTGACATCATTTTATTTTTCGTGTTCTTCCTAGCAAACTCTTTCATATAATACTAATATTTTAGGAGTGTATAAAAACTAAGTATTCCGCCATATTGATCAGTCCGCAATATTGGATTTAGAATGAAGTCACTTAGATAGGCGTTCTTTTAAAACTCAGTTACAAAATTTGACTCTAACAATTCGACCCAAAGTCATGATCGGGGACTCCGAAAACCCCGGGATTACAAAGTTACAGACGGATTGGAGGTGAAGTTTTTGATCGCCAACTTAGATCCGCTATCTTTATTTTTTATTGCCATCAGTTGACCCCTGTTGTTTCCTACAACATTTGTTCAAGCACCACCAAAGTATCCCTAACCTTTGCCGAGTTGTAATACTTTGAAATTGGTATGGCGGCTATTTTTAGCCATGGCCACATTCCAGCTCCATCATCAGATCAGCTATATGTTATAATAATATTACATTGTCATATTGACGTCCGCTATCTATTGAATTAAGAATGACGTCACTTTACTTGTTGTCTTTCGGTCATCAAGCCCATTCATTAGATATCCAAATCATAGGGGTTACTATGTGAATTATAAATCGCCATTTTGTGTCGTCCGCCATATTGGATTTAGAATGTTTAGAATGACGTCACTTATTGTGTGTCGCTCATCAATCCCTTCGATTTGATACACATATCATACTATACATATACATACATAGATACATACATTACAGCTTCTAGGGAAATTATAAATCGCCATTTTGTGACGTCCGCCATATTGGATTTAGTATAACGTCACTTCACTTATTCTTTATTTATTCTTTTTTGTACACCACAATACAGAAACATCAAGTTCAGTTAAAACTAATTAAAGTATGTACAATAGGCGGTCTTATCACTCTGAAAGTGATTTCTTCCAGACAACCTTTGCGTAGAGGAGTGATGCAAACAAAAGTTAAAATAGAGGGGGGCATACAAAATAATAATAATAAAAATACATACAAATAAAAATAAGTGAGTTATATATAAAATATCATATAATAGATTAAATAAATAGAGTACGAGAAAGGTAAAGTAATTTATCTAATAGCGTTCTAAATAATACGATTTAACAAGACTTTTGAAAGAGTGAATAGATTTAGCACGACGAATATGGAGAGGTAAGGAGTTCCACAATCGCACAGCGGTTACGGTGAAGGATTTCTTGAAAAAGGAAGAAGAGTGCAAAGGAGTAGAGAGAGAAAGATTGACGGAGGAACGAAGGAACCGATTATTGGTAAGAGAAAGATACTGGAAACGATTTTTTAAATAAAGATGAGTAGAAGGATTAAACAGCACACTATACAACGCGGAGAGAATGTGAGTATTCCTGCGAAGGCGGATCGGTAGCCATTTGAGCTGTTTGCGAAATTCGGAGATATGATCATATTTGCAAAGCCCAAATATAAATCTAATGCATAAATTTTGAATACGCTCAAGCTTATTAAGCTGCTCCTCGGTAATGTCAAGATAGCAAATATCAGCATAGTCAAGGATAGGCAGAAGTAGAGACTGGGCAAGCGTAACTTTAGTTGCTGTGGGAAGGAAATTATGTAATCTACGTAAAGAGCTTAACGCAGCAAACATTTTTCTACTGACCTCATTAACCTGTGAGGTCCAACACATACAGGAGTCAAAATACAACCCCAGGTTTTTAACCTTGTTACTATAAGGGGTTTGAGTGCAGTCTAGTATAATAGGGGGTAGGGAAGACCAGTCAATTTTACCAATTAATCTAGAACTACCGATGACAATGACCTGAGTTTTCTTAGGATTAATCGTTAAACCATAACATTTACTCCAATTCGAAATACAAGTCAGATCAGCGTTAATAGTGTCAACTGCTTTAGATAGATCTTCAAGAGAGGACTGAGTATAGATTTGGAGATCATCAGCATACAAGTGGTAGGAAGAGGACAAATTATGACTTATAGAGTTAATGAAAATTGCAAAAAGGAGAGGAGACAACACGCCACCTTGTGGTATACCAGCAGCTGTAGTAGTCCAGGTGGAAAAAACCTCTTGCACCTGAATTCGCTGTCGGCGACCAAACAAGTAATTTCGAAACCAGTCAAGTACAGTTGGAGTAGTTGGAGGAGTACAGTTGGTTGTTGAGAGAGCGTAGGATGCTTAACAAGATATCAAAATCTACAGTATTAAATGCGTTACTAAAATCAAGCAACGTGAGAATAGTAAGCTTTTGTTTCTCCATACCATACCGAATATCATCAGTGATTTGTAAAAGTGCAGTAGTCGTACTATGGCCAGGACGGAAACCAGATTGCAAGGGATTTAAAAGATTGAGTTTTAAAAGATAGGTGTTTAATTGATTGTGCACAAGACGTTCTAGAACTTTGGAAAAGAAAGGCAAAATAGAGATAGGTCTATAATCAGAAAAACTAGAGGGATTTGACTTTTTCGGAAGAGGAACTACAAATGCGTCTTTCCAAGCTGAAGGGAAAAAAGCAGAATTCAGTGAATTATTCAGGATAGACGTGATTATAGGTAAAAGGAGATCAATGAGAGGGATGACCATTTTCCGACTAATGCAGTCACTAGCAATCGAATTTAAATAGATGGACATTATGGCTCTCTTAACATCACAACTGTTAAATTAGCTAAAATTAAAAGCAGAGGTGTCCGGAGTGGGAGCTTTTGAAAGAGAATCCAAAGTATTTATGTTTTGCTTTATCGTTAATGCAAGACGAGGATGAGAAATGCAAATTAAGTTGGTTGAGATCAAAGTTATGGTGTGAGATTTTGTCGTAATTTCCCAACTCCTAAGGACTTAAGAAATTTCCAGACCCTAGTAGGATCAGGATCTTGTACTGATTCATGGATATGGCATCGTTGTGCTTTTCTACACAGACTGTTGCAACGATTCCGTACTAATCTAAACTTCTCTCTATTCAAATCGCTAGGAACTGACTTGTATTTAGCTTTGGCACAATTTTTAATGTGGATGAATTTTTTTATATCATCGGTCAGCCAAGGAGAGGGAGGATGCTTTACACGCACTGGACGAACAGGAGCATGAACGTCGTAAACCTGAATTAACAAAGAGTTGAACAAAGCAACATGTTCATCAACAGTAGACGCATTGACGACTACACTCCAATCAATCTTTACGACGTCATTTAAAAGCTGCTCCAAATCCAAGTCACTAAAGTTACGCTGAAGTAGTATCCTTGACTTAGCTTTAGGGGGACGGATTTTGTATGACAAGTATAAAAGGTCGTGATAGTATTCTTATTTGATTCTTTTTCGCTTATCAAGTCCTTTGATTCTTTTTCGCTTATCAAGTCCTTTGGATTCTTTTTCGCTTATCAAGTCCTTTCATTTGATGCCTATATCAAAGGAGTAGCTGTGAAAATGATAAATCGTCATTTTGTAACGTCCGTTATATTGGATAAAAAATAGCGGCATTTAGGTAAGCGTGCATTGTCGCAATAATCAAACGCAACTGCCAAATTTTAGTCCGATTGCTTCAGTGAAAGTGAGTGAAATATTGATTACATAATTCCAGGATATACATACAAGTGAAGTAAAATAAAATAACTTTTAAAAAAGTAGTGCGATAGTATTGTTACTACGCCGATATTAAAGCTATTAATAAAATTTTATATCAGTAGTCCTGTTTATTTACTAAAATATTTTAAAAATATGCAAATACTGTATCTGTAAGAAAATATATTTCCATCAAAGATAAATATAGCAACTATATGATTTACGGGGAAATTTGTAATTGCATCATTGCAATTTCCAATTTTCATTATTTTACTCATTTTATTATATATTTTCCCAATCCTTAATATCAATTGAAAATCGATAGGTCAGAACGCCTCCAGGCACTGTAACTACATGACTGATATCATTTACGTAACAGTATTACACCGGTTTGCTACGGCAAAGTCAACGTAATGGTGATAAGCAATGAGCATTATGCCTATAATAGCGTGAAGTTATTTATTGCGGCATCTAACCTCGAGTAACAAATTTTTTTCGTTGATTTCAGAAACTGTTTGGATAAAGACATAATGATGTAAATTTGTTCGAACACATTAGTAAGAAGATATTAAGGATCGCCACTTGAGTAAATGGCGAGTGACACCATTCGTTATTATTTTTTAATAGCCAAGCACGCGATAAATATTGTTGTGATGCACAACTGTTGGTACATATTACTTTCTTGCGAATGTGTGAGTTTGGCGACAATGGTTCTGGTACAAATTTTGCGACTTCCTCTTGTTTTTTTTAAATCATTTCCGGTGTTTAAAACACACACAAAACAAAAGCGAAGGGGTATTATCATCCTTTTTGAATGTGATTGTTATATTAAGTCAAAGTAATATTAATAGTAATTAGTAGCAGGTGTCGTAATAGGCGTTAGAGGGAAACCGAAACAGTAGATGGGCAGCAGTACCTCGTGATGACAACTGATAATAAGAAACTGCGTTTGCCAAAATGCCTGCCAAGCGTGGCAACTATGACAAAATCCCTCCTGTGCGGTATTCTACTGGGGACGCCTATGTGCAGCAGTGGATTTCCATAGGATGCAATAGATGGATGGATGGAGTATTAATAGTAGCGTCAAACACCTTTGTTAACACTCGAAACCTTGGAAGCAGCTATTACTTTTTGAACTGACAAATTAGGAAATATTTTTCACAATATAAGTCCATCTGCTGGTAAGTTCCCACAGTAGGACACCTGCTCCAATTTCAAACAAAAAAGTTTATGTATGTTTACCCCGGTTCTAAGATAAAATGTATTCTACAGACCTTAGTTATACTAGTTCTATTAATTTAGAATCCAAGACGCAGTTGCAGTATACCCAGCACTTTAGGTATCTAATCAGATCGACTCAGGATGGGAGTTCTGGCATATATAGCAATACATTAGGCATTTAACAAAAGAATGGTAAAAATTAAAAGAATATACTAAGAAGGAATATCCATTGACTGATGGAAAATTATCTAAGAATTTAATATACTCATATTATATTAAGTTAGAAGCGGACAGAAAAAAATAAGAAGAAACTCAAATCACCTGGACACGTGCGATCATATCCAGAAAGTCATCTTCGGGCTTAGTACTGGTGGTCTGCTGAGGACGAAGTCCCGGCAGAGAGGCGCCTTTGCTCTCCTTACTTGGCTTCTTCACAAGGGGACGGAGCTCCGCGCGTTGCGAGTCTATGCGCTCCGACTGTAGGTCCGTTATCATGTTCAGCATTTCTTCGCTGGGGCTGCTAAAGATTTAAAAAAAAGTTATATTAATCAAGAAAAGTTCCTTCGCCGTCGTTTTTGTAATAAATTCCCATATGCCGTATGGTAGCATAATAAGAGACTCATAGTCAAAGTTGCTAGACACCTAAAATTGCCAAGTCGAAATTTCCCTGTTACGTGTGAGGCCTATACCGAGCAGTAGACTTTTAGGAGATAAACTATAAAAATGAAGTGAAAAGTTTTTATTTTTATTTAAAATTGCAGTTTTAAGAAATCTTCTACCTATTATGAAGTTTATACCATGGGAAACTATAAGCACTATATAGGGATATTTTTAATAACTTTGACCAATTAAAAAGGTACTGGCCACTTTAAAATGTTTTAATTTTAAATAATTGTTCCTCATTTATTGCAGATTGATTAAAATTATAAAAATAAAATGTGTTGGCGGTAAAAATTGAGTTGAAATAGAGGGAGCGAATTCGGTTCTCAGCGTAATTTTTTTTTATGAAAACCGCATTTTTAAACATCTTTCTGATACAACTTGGGTTGATTGTGATAATTTGACATTTTTTTGCAATGCGACGTCGACATTTAACTGGAGAAGAGATGTTAAGAGCAGTGGCAATGCTGCAGGCGGCAATAGGCACCAGGCAAAATGTGATTTCGAGATTCTGGTGACGCTGTCGTGACACGGAACAGGTGGTGAAGAGGCATCTATGACCAAGCCGCATTACTACAACGAGACAAGACCGTTTTTCGCAAATTGCTGCGAGAAGGCAACAATTTGCATAAAACTAGAATGACCAGCGGTTTTAGAATCTGCATATTTAAATTCCATTGAGCATAGGGAAGCAAAGACGAGCTCTGAGGCATTAATAAATTTAAAAATGAAACTTTCATGATGTACACATGTTTTCACACTTTCGTATTTTTTCTCTGTATAAAAATCTGAAGTCTCATTTAAAGTCATGTTTATATATAAAAGTGGTAGATTATATGTACATGTCTTAAGAAAATATTGACACACTATTTGGAATTCATGTCTTGTTAAAATATCCCAATACCGTGTTGATGTGTTAAGTATTTCAGCACAGGAATCACATCTGTGGTCTGTTCGGGCTTGCAGCATATTTATTAGCTTTAGTTTTTCATATTTTTTGTATAGTTGTGTAATTTTAGTATAGAAAATGCTTTATTTAATTACGGATCTCTTTATTTTTAATTTTAATTAAATATCATTATTATTGGACCTTAAAAAAATTACAAACCCCTGCGGAGTTACATTCGCTGTTTCTTCTTCGGACAGAGGAACCGCTCTTTGAAACGGTAGTAGATTAAAAAATAATACTTCCTTGTATGTTCGACAAAAAATATTTCTTACCTCGAAAACTAAGGTTTTTATTTAATTTCATTTCATATTCATGGCGATTATGGCAAAGGCTCTCTAAAATAACTCAGGCCCATGTCTTACGGGATAGTGAAGATATTTAGTATAAACAGTTCCATTGTTCAATTCTGTGTTCATTAAATAAAAAATATAAATAATTGTTATTGAGTTAATTTAGCTACATAATGCCGTTGCCCAGTATACTTTCTATACAAACCGCGAAAATGTTCGTCTTCTTTAGTAAACTTAATAGGACTCCGTCTAGGAAGGATACTCTTGACAATTTCTGCCGGTCTGAAGGGTAGGAGACATTCTAATTTAGTTCGCAGAGGTGACAACGCATCCGCAGCCTACTCTGTATGGTCTGCGAATGCCATTTACCATCATGTGGATTGTAAATTCGTTAGTCACTTTTTATAAAACAAAATTATAAAAACAAAGTTTCACGCGTAATTATTACAATCGTTCCCCTTGTCCGTTGCCTGTAAACGTCACAAAGATTTAACACAAAAATAAATATAGATTGAATACAATTTCAGAGACTAATTAAAATGATTAAATAAAATTACGAGATGGATGATGTATACCAGAGCGGAAGAAAATTTTATTTTAGCGTAAGCTAGTGGTTTTGGCTGAAAGCTCGTACACAATACCTGCGCCTCAAGCGTGCACATAATTAGGGCATGTATGTAAGATATAACGACAATGTAAACTCTTATATGATAGGATAGCAGAATATAATATCAAGTTAAGTTATGACACAATATTATAATGTAGACAATTGTTAACAAGTGTTTACTACTTGTAAAGACTACGTATTTTTTATATAATAAGGGTGCCAAACTAGCAGCGCACAGTCCACCTGATAGTAAGTGGATGCTGTGGCCCATAGACATCTACATTTTAACCCTCGATTAAGAATCAAATGTAGATCCGTTGTCACCCAAGAGGACTAAGATGGAATGCCTCGTTTCTGGTAAAAAGGGTTACCGGTTCTCTTTACTCATCATACGAAACACAGCGGCCTCTATCTGCTATTTTACGCTGGTATTCTGTGAGAGCGTAGTCCTACCCCGGTCGTGCCAATCCATTCATGCAACAAGTATCATAGCTGTGGCGCGTCTCATCACGTAAATCATGTCATGCCATGAATACTAAATATTTTTAAAACACCTCAAGAACGTTAATAAGTTTATTTAAGTACTCATTGCAGTATGGTGGAGGGGTAATAATATCCGTCAATTACAGCTCCAAAAGTCCACTGCTGAGCATAGGCCTCCCCATAAATAGAATTATAGAGGGGATTTTGTCATAGTTGACACGTTTGACGAGCGGGTCGTCAACCACGACCGGGTTACCACCCCATTTCGGCCCCTGGGCGTCGTAAGAGGCGATTGCAGGAAATGGTGGAAAAATCATATTGTTAGTGATAGATAGCGGTGCAACCATTTCGTTAACGCCAGATGTATAAAAGCTACACTGGCGATGGGGTGCGAGAAGTCTGAGATAGGCAAGCGTGGTGTGATTAACCCTTTCGATGTCCCGTGCACTACATATAGGTCATTGCTACTGTCTTACTATTGTGTATAAAAACCGGATTGTGGCAAGTGTAAAGGAAAATTCTCTCTTACGAAAAAGGTTCCCTTTTTCATCTTAGATGTATTTCAAATGTTTTACTTTTTACTGCATTTCATTATTTTTATGCATTGAAACCCGTGAAAGTAAAATTCCGAGAAGTAGAAACCCTATACAGTTAAAAATATTTGTTAAGTTTCGACTTTTTCACATAGAAAAACTTCCATTGTGGAACCAACCTTTGTAGCTGTAAACAAAACTTCAGTAATTGGGTTGGGCATTGATTACCTCAATAATTATATAGGGTTTCTGAGAGAGTTATGAAGCAATTAATTCGTTGTGATGAATGATGATGAAGTGAGTGTTCGCAGGTTACGTTTGTCGTTGAAAATTTTTTATCCCTCAAACATGAATGTATTCATCTCTGAGCATGTGGTAAATCGCACACAAAATTGCAATTAACAATTTCATAGGTTGCGACAGGATCGAAACAGGGTTGCTCGCGTACTGTGAAATTTAGGGCGGGTATTTAGAAAGGAAAGGCGGCTTGTGCTCAGCAGTAGGGCGTATAAAGGCCGTAACTTTAACTTTGTAATCACTATGTTGAGGTACAAATTTGAGATATATTCTGTATGTAATGTGGTGGCGTATTGTTGTATTTTTTTAACAACCGCAATTCTATATCGTAAATAAATTATGTATAAGTTATAATTTATAACTGCATAATGCATGTCTTGTAAACTGGGTAAATTGAAAACCTTCGTAATTAAACAAAAATTCTCGTTATTCGAGATCTCATTTAAATCCGGTTTCCCTGTACATAATAATGCAAGAAATATTTCACAGTATAAAATACATAACAGTTTTGATTACATTAAGAATTCTTTTAGAATACAAGAAATTCCAAGAGTAATTTTGTATTAAACGAGAACAAATTCAGAATATAACTGTATGTCTGTATTAAAAATCAGAAGACGTAATATCAGTTATAATTAATAACAATGCAAGTTACACATCGATTAAAAGTCTAATATCACTTACCACAAGTGGAATGTTTGCTCATTTGACTACTATCATAAATAAAATTTATAGAAATGATTATTATTAATAATATTATATTGTGTTTAAAAGTAAAACTACTATTGGTTATTACAATTCGCTGGTATAAAATCACTGTATTAATTTTTTTAGAATTAAAGTCGATTAACAAAAAAAAATATTACGTATAAAATTTATAAAACTTCAACAGAAAACAAAAGACAAACGTTATCCTGTAAATATCTTCACAAGTTTTCCGATAACGAGTCAAATAAATTTTTATGTTTTCTCAACTTGTACCATATTATTATGTTATCGTAGTAAATAAATTTTATGATACATAATCTCATACTCAGATTTTAAGAGAATAAATCTCGATAAGCACAACATTATAATACACACTTGTTGATTTTCCCTTGTTTCACGGATTTCATATCGCCGACGTAGAATCGTCACAACACAAGCACAGTGTAAGCGGACGACCGTAGCAGATGACTGCGTGGGGAGATCTGAGCCGTTTGGGCGCGAAGTATTTGAATGCACTCTTAGGGCGCTTGTGTACTAAAATTACCGTATTTCAGTGGCTGAAATTTCATACTATTGGTCCCGCCCATCGGTCGTAAAAAAGGATGTACGATAGTGTACGTCCTTGTTTTTACTGTATTCATAATTTTACAGTCCGTAGTGTCATGTCAGAGTTGGCAACTCGGTGTTAAGTTTTTGGGCTATTTCGAGTTCGAATAATTTAACTTGGAAAAAAATAGATATCGACTTTAAAAAAAAGTTATTAAAATAATTCCCACGGGTGATGTGGTAAACATATTATGGGGAAAATATATATTTTTTAATTATACGAGTTCGGTTTTTATTTTTTATTTTAATTGAAGTCTTTTTTTTAATGGATTATTTTATATTATCAAAACCTCAAGACCAGATTGCATTACAGTCTATAATTAAAAAAAAAAACACTACTGAATACTGGTCTCACCATAAATTGTATCATAGGGTTTTTTTTTAATCATACTCGTAGTGGCCACATTTAGCAGGCTGATTGACAAACGCAGTTTATAACAACTCAAAACAATATATAAACTGCGTGAATAAACTGAAAGTTTATATACACAGTTTCAAAGTTAGTTAAACAGGTCTCCAGATTCAGTTTACCTCCGTCGCCTCTTGCCACACCTACGGGCTGATATGGGGTAGCGGATATTCTTAGACCGCCACTACACGGTTAGTTACACACAATCTGTGCACACAGCTATCTAGTAGTAAACTAGAATATCGTTATAAGGGTTCATTTAATTTTTTTATGTGGTTCTATGTAAATTGAGCTCTATAAAATTACGGACGGTATTTTACCGTGTAGTGGAGATGACTTGGTTTGTATCTACGTAATAAAATGATGATGCTGTGTGATGGGGATATTTAGAAAATTTGTGCAAGATTTTTATAATACACAAGTGACATATTCAGTGTTTAATTTCGTGTGTATACACGGGTTAGGAAATAGGCCAAGCGTTTTCTTTAAAAACTATAACAAAGTGGTTTGTACTGATTATAGTTAGAAAATCAGTTATTTCGAATCAAGCTAATTTTAAACAAGATAAAGAAAGCGCCGATCGCACTAAATAATTGAAAGGACAATTTAAAATTTTTTTTTGATTTTTGAACGCCCTATCATCCATTAAGAATCAAAATACAGATAGATGCATTGTGATCTCTGAGTGTTATGGAATGCCTTGTTTCCAGTTGTAAGGGTATCCCGTTCTCACACACCATATGATACACTGCAGCATTATGCTGCTATTTTAAGATGGTATTCTGTGAGAGCGTGGACCTTCCCCCCCCCCAATAGGGCAAATGCTAAGGGGTATGGTCAGGTGGTCAGCTGTGATCTGTATGCCGGCTACTTACTACTTCAACGTAATGACAAAGTATCTCCACAGCCACTAAAGTAAATATAATTTGAAGATATATTGTTACCCCCGCTTCAATAAGTCCTCAATAGCAGAAAGTAGCCCATCCACAAGGCTGTTGTTTCCTTTCGAAACAATTTACTTATTATTATTAGACTACTGAAAAACTGATGTTCAGATAGCAATATTATGCGAATTTTAGTGTATAAATTCCAACTTCATTTACTAAATAGCAACACAAGTGTAAATATGAGAATTATTTTGTGTAGTTGTACTATACAAAATAATTCTCTTATTTGACACGTAAAGCGATTCGCAGTCATGTGAAATTCAAATAGTTTACATTTTAGTACTTTACACAAATTTTAGTATATTTGACATACATAAGAGTTCATATTAAATGTATAGGTAATATAATATACGTGAGAGAAAATTGTGGTACAAGTCAGAGGCCGAACCCAGCTATGTTTTGGTCGCTTCTGCAAATTTGCATCACGCTATAAGCAGGAGTGCTACCTATCCTGGGCTGACGCATCGACGTCTCGGGATGCAAACACCAGAGTTCCTTAAAAGAAGTACACCTCAGTCTCCAGGTCCTTCAAAAGTGTCATTGTCAAGGCATAGTCAGCACATAGGCAGAATTAGCGAGTAACTAGTTCGAATTTCTTCGGGAACACGTGCATTCTGGTCTCACAGAAGTTCCAAGGATGTCCAATGGAACTTCTGTCAACCATCTCTTCCATCTCTGCACAGGAAGGACTATTCCCTAGCACCACGCCCACGCCACAAAGACAAATCCGATCAGCTAGGCTCTCTCTTTGCCTCGTTCTGCGACTTCTGATGATAGGGGGAACACATCGATGACCATCACGCAGTGTGAGTGCTCCATGCAAGATGTGCTGTTTACCCACAACGACATCAACAAGCCGAATGGGGCCGATGGCGTTGCTTCTATTGTGCTGAAGACGTGTGCTCCAGAGGTGACACCGGATTTATGCGTTTTTGCACATTGGACATTGCGAAGGCCTTTGATCGGATTTGGCACAAAGTACTTCTTACGAAGCTTCCTTCCTATGCGCTTCCTGAGTAATTGTGCAATTGATCCACCAGTTTTCTTGCAGATTGGAGCATCAAAATCGTAGTAGACGGCACATGCACCGATTATAAGTCCATTAACGCTGGTGTTCCACAAGGCTGCGTGCTATCACCAACGCTGTTTCTTTTTCATGTGAATGAATTGTTGCAAACCGGTAACATTCATTGCATACGACAGCACTGGTGATGCTTTATACAACGGCCGTGCCAATAATTCTCGGGAAAACCACGCCAAATACCGGAACAAACTTGTGTCTGAAGTCAAGACTTTGTTCAACCTAGTCTTGGCTGGAGGCGACTAAATCTAGTCCAGTTCAATCCCCAAAAGACACAAGTTTGCACGTTCACCACTTAAAAGAATCCCTTCGTCGTATCCCCTCAGTTTCAAGGCACTCCCCTTGTAGCCTTAGACAGTATCGGAATCCTCGGCGCCGACATATCAAGTGGCATGCAGTTTCGTGGTCACTTGGAATAGAAGGTCTAATTGGCCTTTAAAAAGCTTGGCGTGCTCAGCAAAGCGGGACAGTATTTCATACCGGCACACCATCTGCAACTTTACAAGATGCAGGTTCGGGCCGCACATGGAATACTTCCGATCTCTGGGCTGGGGCTTCCCAGTGCCAGCTCCTTCCATTTGATAGCATCGAGCACAGAGCCGTTCGAATCGTCAGCGACCAAGTTCTTTCCGGTCGGCTTGACTCACTGGCACGCCGAAGTGATGTGGCATCTCTTTACGTATTTTATCGCATTTACAACAGGGAGTGCTCTGTGGAATTGCTCGGACTAATTCCAGGGGCACAGTTTTACCATCGCACATCGACAAGACTCGCATTACCATCCATACCAGACTAATGACGGACGGTCCGCTACTGCCCAATTTAATAGAAAGTTTAATAGAAGTTTTCATCGCACAACTTCCTTGTTGAATCGACTATTAACTGAGATTTTTCCGGACCGATACGATTTAGGAACCTTCGAGAAAAGAGCCTACTCCTTCTACGGCCGGCTATCTGCAATTCCCCTAGTGTTGCAGTTGTTAATGAGCGGTGGTAGTCGCTTACCATCAGATGAGCTGTATGCTCGTTTGCCCGCCTCCGCTATAAAAATGCCATCAAATAAATTAAAATTTACATCCCATACTTACATATTTCATAACAATGTTGCGTCAAAGCTTGTATGATCGCGTTTCCGGATTTGAGCAAATTATTTTCAAATCTGGACACACGATGTCATAACAAAGCATCGAGCGCCAGTACGCGTGCATCAGCGAACATTGTAGATGTACTACAGTATCTCAGGAAACGAAATAATATTCGGAACGAAACGTTATACTGAATTTAAAAATTTGATAATTCTACTTTTTAAATTTAGTCCACAGATGCGGCGTGTAAAGCAATTGATAATAGGTTTTAAATAATAATATTATATAGTGTCACGCTCGCGTTTGTTAAATTTCCTGCCAATCATATTAGCACATACAGCAGGAGGCCGCCTTTCCCTGTCCACGTCCTGATCATCATACAGGTCACTCGATACGATATGTCTTAAATATCGAGAGCTCGTCACAAACTTCAAATTTTTGGCGTTCAGGTGCAGTGGTAGGCAAACATCTTTATTATGCGCTCTAAAGACCATTGCCACAGATTTGTCTGAATTATAAACTAACTCGTGGCTTGCTGCTTATTTCTCACAAATAGAGATTAACTTTCTTAAGGCTCCGATTGAGGGGCTCAATAAAACCATATCGTCTGCGTAATTAAGGTTGTTTACATATTTCCCACCTACATGACAACCGGTACGCGCTGCAAAGAGCTCCTCAATTAGAGCGTTGCAATTTCTCACCCTGTCATAGATTCAGCCGTAACATACTCCTTAACGACCCCTTTTCTACCGCGTTTATTTAACTCTCGTGCTTCTTCTGCCACACCCAACTTTCACTACCATACGTTAAAGTAGGGACCAACACAGCATTGTGAATTGCCATACGTGCCCTTTTTTATACATTCTGACTATCGACAATAGACCTTAGGCCCTACACTCTTACACACACTATTTACTCTATTTCCTGCGTTCACTCGTCGTTCTATATCCTTATCATATCTCCCATCCTTGCTAAATACGCATCCCAAATGTACAAATTCATCTACCTGCTCGGTCAACTCCCCTTCTATTCTAATTTCCCATATCGTTTTACCTTTTCCTCTTTCAAAAACCATAACTTTCGTCTTACTTGCGTTCACTTTTACTCACCTTTTACACCCTATTTTTTTCAGACGGCTAAAATAATCAACTAGTGTAATAGTATAATGATTATTTTGTAGTTGAAAAGCCAATATGGATTTTCCTACGACGTATTATTTCACTCGATAATCTCGAGTGGCGACGGATACGATGCGATAGCGATAGCGTGTGATCTGTCATGCGCACCAACCCTTTGACGTGATGTATCAGCGCAGGGATCAATGTAACATGTTTTTATTTTCTACAAGCGATTTCCGTGATAACGCTCACTTGTGTAACTCGATAGCAGGTCGTTGAGCATTCGCTTTCAACACTTCAGTGCTGCGAGTTCGAACTCCGCGCACGAAAAGTTTTTTTATGGCCAATGAATAGTTGTTCCGGTTTGTTATGTTTATTCTTATACAGTTTATGTATGTAAAACGCCACCATAACGCTGTGTGGGTACGTATTTATATAAAAAAATATTAATTATATCATAATAGTTTGTTATTACAGAAAAATATCGAATATACATACGAATAAAATTGCGGCCTTTGTCTGTATTATCGATATATATAGCCGGTGTCGTCTACATGTATTATACTTGTAGTAACATACAGGTATTAGGTTTTAACGAGTCGCAGGCTAATTTAAACACGAATATCCATTTACTTATATTATTTTCCATCCGTAATGGCTGACCTGATTGCGATGAAACTTCACGAATAGACAGAAAACAATTCCAAGAGTAATCAAGGCTATATTTTATGAAATATTTATATGAAATCAAAAAAACTGATTTTTAAAAAAAATCTATATATTATAATCTAAAAGAGATAAAAAAAGTTCAAACACAACTGGTTTGGTTTGTAATAATACACAAAGGAGTCCTTACTTTATATGTACTATGTTTATATGTAATTCACATGTATTTTACCTCTAAAGTACAGAATAAGGTAATAAGATCGTTTTACACGAAATTAATAAATCTTCCATTTATATTTTAGTTCATTTTCACGTCGCAAATAGCTTTCAAAATAATAGCAAAAATCGAGTGGTTTTTCTGTAGAAAAAATACATTTATACTTTGTCTAATTTCAACAAAAACTCTAGCGTCAATAAGCTGTAAGACACACACACACACACACACACACACACACACACACACACACACACACACACACACACACACACACACACACACACACACATACACACACACACACACACATATATATATATATATATATATTTCTCTTTTCTGTCTCTTTGTTCTCTTGTTAAGACTGAAGAAGTGGCCAGTGCAGTTCATGTACAGTTGCAGTCAACTTCAAACGATGCAATGCCTCTCAGCCTGTAACCACCCTTCAGACCAGAACAAGGAAGTGCAGGTAGTGCTATTTAGCGGCAGATATACCTAAAAGGGTTGTATTTAACTAAACGGACTTCCGGGCAAAAAAAGTCCTACCACCTAGAAAGATCACCTATTTTAGAGTAATTGTTATAGATAATATAGCCCGTACGGATAAGGAATGGGATTATATATGGCAGCTCATAGAGCCCGAACAATCAATATGTACAGTACCGAAACCGAAAACCCGCTAATAACGATATATCGTGGTAACATTATATTTTTCGGAATTCGGATTTAATTGGGAATTTTTTTTTTTAATTTAATTGGAAATTTTTAATTGGGAACGTAAGAAAAATACATTTCGCAACGTATTTTAATGCAGTTGTTACCGGCGGGTGTGAGTATATATATAGTGAATAGTGACAGTGTGCGAGCGAGAGGTGAATAGAGGCGCCACCATTTTCAATCCCATTCTTTAAACGCAAGGGTAGTAAATACATTATTCTGCGCGGAGCATTAACACTTACCTGGTGTTTTTATCACTACTGCTAGCGGATCGTTGTAGTTTGCCGCTCTTGGACCTCGGACGATTTTCCTTATTGGAATATAGAGTCGCTCGTTGTTCGTCCATACGCCCTGATTGACAACGGCTCAGCAATTCGAAGAACGACTCGGCGGGATTGTCCTCCGACTCAGCTCTTACCATCTTTGGCTCTTCAACGGCCTCCTTCTCCTCTTCGTTTCTTTTACCATCAGGTGTTATCTGTCAGAATAAAAGAATGTGCCAGTTCACTACCACCCCTTTGCTGAGTAAGCCTCATTTTATTATTAAGACGGTTGTGTATTCGGAAAGAGGTCGAAAAACACTTCAAAATTGGCAGACCGCAGATTTATTAGAAACGTTTTAACATCTCAAATCGGTATACAGAGACGATCACGAGTTTAAACTCAAAATTTACAATGCAAAATTTGTAGATTTCTATGGAGTAGACTTAAATTTTAACTTTGTGGAGCTCGAAATTGTTTCCTTAGGTGTCGTAAGAAGCGACAGAGAGAAATTGAAGCATTAGATGGGCAGGAACATGTTCCTGATAACAATACAAAATTATTAAAAAAAAAACTGCGATTGCCAATCAATGGCAAACTCCCACAATGAGACAATCTATAGAGGAGGCCTATGTGTTTAGCAAGGGAATCTTAAAGGCTGTAATAGATGGTTGGTAATGGAAATGGACTGGCCTTAAATACATAGGCCGTTATTTAGACACAATCCAGTTACTACTAATATATCTGCAACATAGCTCTACTACTGCAGTAGTATAGTTGCAGCACGAATGAGTCGGCCCGACCGGGGACGAACAACGCTCTCACAGAATACCAGCGTAAAATAGTAGCTTAATGCTGCTGTGTTTCGTATGGTGAGTGTAGAGAACCGGAGACCCCTTTTTCCGGGAAATGAGGCATTCCATTTTAGTCCTCACGGGTGACTACGCATCTGCATTTTGATTCGTTATCGAAGATAGAAAGATGTCTATACGCCACAACAACCAAAATCCATCAGATGGACTGTGTGCTCGTTTGTCAGGTTGTTGTTAGGGTATCATATAAAAAAAAACAAATAATTTAACTAATGCACATACTTTTAATATTAGGCTGGAGTTAGAAAACTGGATTTATATAAAAATAGGCTATAGAATGGTGGCATATATGCGACGAAGTATCAAGAATATTATGAACTCACCTGAATCAAAGACAACTGTTCCATGCTCTGACGACGTACACGTAGAGCGTTAAAAGGAGTTCGTGCACCATCTTCATTCGAAACCGTAGAAACAGGCGGAGACGCGGCCTCAGCAGGCATTTCCGCCTCGTTAGGCAAGCCCAGCACTTTGCACAAGTCGCCGATGTTCATCTGAGCGGTAGCCATTCCCAACACGTCACCCAGCTGGTAACAAAATAAAACCTTTAGGCATTGGATACTTGCCATCACCATTATAAAAAAGAAATGATTTTGCTACTTTTAGTATAGAATTTAAGTATTTAAAAATAATGAGAAGTAAAAGCCGACATCAAAAAACTAATAAGAAAAAAATAAACGTCTTTAATTCTTCGTCACGCTACCACCTATCTAGCACCCCTTCAGAAGCTTCAGACTTTACGTGGTATGTGCAATATTGTGGTTGGAACACGAATGGGTCGGCTCGACTGGGGTAAGATCACGCTCTCACAGAATACCAACGTAAAATAGCAGCTTAATGTTGTTATGTTTCGTATGGTGAGTGTAGTGAACCGGATACCCCTTTTACCGGAAACGAGTTATTCCATCTCAGTCCTCAGGGGTGACAACGCAATCAAATGTATGTGTCTATGGGCCACAGCATGCACTTACCATCAGGTGGACTGTGTGCTCGTTCGTCACCCCCATTCTATAAAAAAACTTTAGAAGCAAATTGTGTAGAAGTTATTTTCTGTCTTTTAATTTATATGTGACCATATTTGATGTAAACACTATTTAATAAAATATTTAAAACTACTTCATAATATATAATACATCCCACGCTGAAAATCCTGTTCAAAAACAGTGCGAAAAAAAGAAGCGTGATAATTATTTTTAGATTTCCTAAGAAAGTCGCGATTCATATCGGAGGCCTATCTTCAAAAGTCCACTGCTGAACATAGGCCTCCGATATAGGTTTTAAGACGAAATTATTAGTATTTTATTATTACAAGGAGTTAGAAAGAAAAGACGACAGTGAACACGAGAAAAATTGAAAAAGTATTTATATTAGCCAATCTAATAATGATAAGAGGTATGACTATTGAGATGTTAGAGAGATATTTTACTATCAGTTATTTATCATATTTCTCCTACTTATTCCTTTGATTCATCGCTGAATGTTGACATTTTTATTTCATCGATTATAAGAACACAATAATGAGAAAAAACTTCGGTTGCTGACCAGCCTGGCTGGTGTGGTAACTTTAGCACATGTCCGCACTATGGAACAATATATGGGTATAACTTATACTTGTCAGTAGACTTTTGTCGAGTTGCAATAAAAAAAAGAAAACATAAAGCTATCCTTCATAGAAGAATTGTTTCACATAGTGTTGGGGATATAATAAAGATTTTTAAATGGTAGGCATATTATAATACTATAATTACTATATTTTTATATTTTTTAATTAAAAAGTGTTAAAGTAATCCTGGAAAAAATATTGTCAATTATCCAGTCCTATTAGTCGTGAGTGACAGCTGCAACTAGGGTTGCCAAGTCATAAAACCAAAAAGCCGAACACGGGTGTGAACAGTTTCGAAATGGCACGGGCGACGTGTAGTCACGAAAAGTCACTTGCGTTAATAGTTTCTTTCGACGGTATATTATTTGAATTTTAAGTTACCATGGTGAAGGGTGTAGTAATAAGCTGCAAAAACGATTCACGGAAGCAAACTAAGAAAAGCAATGATATTTCTTTTCATCAGTATGTAATATTTCGATAAGAAAACATTGATTTTAACAGAATTACTTAGCCGGAACGACACAGTACGTGTCTCGCGCCTAGCGCTTTGGGGTTTCCGCGAACTAGAGCTAGGTCTGTCCTTTGTCACTTTTGCTACCTGCGTGAAATAATTACCTACAATCACGACGCTCTCATGTTTGCATACGCAGTCAGGGCTAGCGCGTAAATAAATTTTCTAAATGCTTGTTAAAATAGTAATTTTTTATTATTTAGTTATATTAAACTAAGATGAAATAGTTGAAAAGTTTTGATGTAATTTATATATATATACCAGGCGGTCCCATAATGAACTGGCCTGGTAATGAACGCGACATGTCGCTACATGTTGTGTTACGTTTATCGTGCACTTAATATAAGAAACATGCATCGACATGAAATGCTTAGTCTTAGTTTAACAGGCATTTGAATAACGAGAGTCGCGTATTTTTTCAAAATGTCGAAAACTGAGTATCGAAGTGTCATAAAGTTTCTGTTTAAAGAAGGTTTATCCCCTGCCCAAATAAAAGAACGATTGGATGGCGTGTATAAGGAGTCTGCCCCCTCTTATAGCACAGTGAGTAACAAATTGGGTAAAAGAGTTTCGCCTCGGGAGAGAAACCGTCGAAGACTTTGGCCACGACGGTCGACCTGTGGAAGTGCTCACTCCCGAAACGATTGCTGTTATCGAAGAGGAGGTTCTGAGTGACCGCCGTTTGAAGATTAGAGAAATTGCAGCAAGGCTTGGGCTCTCTAAGAGTACCGTTCATCGCGCGATCCATGAATATCTTCACATGAAAAAAGTGAGTGCAAGATGGGTACCGAAACTTCTTTCAGCGGTACAGAGACAGGAAAAAGTGCGCTGCGCTTCGGAGTTTTTGGATCTTTGTGGCGAAAAACCAAAGACTGTGATCGAGCGGCTAGTGGCTGGTGATGAAACTATGATCTTGTATTATGATCCACAAAGTAACCGCGAGTCAATGGAATGGCGTTATAAGGGTGAAAAGCCCCCTAGAAAGGCAAAGGTGCAACAATCGACTAAAAAACTGATGTGCACAATATTTTGGGATTTTCAAGGCATTTTGATGGTGGATTTTAAAGAACGTAATACAGTCGTGAACGGCGAATATTATGCTTCTTTAATATATACATTACGAGACAAGATAAAGGAAAAACGAAGAGGCAAGCTGTCTAAAGGTGTCCTGTTGCTCCATGACAACGCCCCTGTTCATACCGCTGGTGTTCCGAAGGATGCAGTTCCTCAATGCGGGTTCACAGAAGTTCAACATCCACCTTACAGTCCAGACATGGCCCCGTCCGACTATTATTTATTTCCAAATTTAAAGCGGGACTTAAGAGGAAGAAAATTTTCAAGCAATGAAGAGTTGCAGGCGGCCGTCTTCAGTCATTTTGAGGATAAAAAATGTGATTATTTTAATAAAGGTTTAGAGATGTTGATTCACAGATGTCAGAAGTGTGTTAGTATTCATGGTGATTATATTGAAAAATAAAATTGGTTTCGTTTCATTTCCTTCATTGGTTCATAGTTAGGCCAATTCATTATGGGACCGCCTACGTATATATAATAATACCCTTGTAGATATTTGATAAACTATAATGGCAAAACGTCGTTCCTACGATTGGATGGATGAGGATTCAGATATATAATTTTTTGAGTTACCGAAAGATAATGAAACGTAAATTTATTTCATTTTTTTGTTAGATAGGTACTGGTAGCAAAAAAAGAATTAAGTAATCATTTAACTACAGAAGTAATACCTAAGTAATTTATTACAAAATTTTGTTGAAATTTACTTTTCTTTCGTAAAGTTTACCATATTTTCATTTGTAATTAAAATATTTTAAGGTATAATAACACAAATTACAGAAATAAACTTTGTTTATAAGATTTTTAATTTTTTAACTAAGTAGAATACGATCACATTTCTGTTATGAATCGTATTTCGGGTTTATTTGTTGTTTACACTACCTACCTATTTCTTCCGAGCCAAGCATCGCAATGCACGGCGAATGGCCTTGCAAGTTGCACACATTGGGTATCACAGAACTAACATAGTAGCGAAAATATGGTCAATCGATAATTTTCGGAAAAGGTACCTTACCTAAGTAACTTAGTTAATATTATACAATGTATTTTTTTCTCCCTTACTTAAGGGCTGTCAATATGGAGCAAACTAAGTCACGACGAATTTTCCGTAACAACGGAAAGTTCGTTGTGACTTAGTCGTCGTCGTGAAGGGGAAAAGGTGCAAAGTAAACCGGGCACTCGCGAGCAGATTGATTTATTTAATAATTAATAATTATGTAGGCTATTAAACGTCAAAGCAGTCAACATCAAATGACTGCAACTTTTGTACATAGTACTATTATTTATTCTGGGGTAAGGGTAAGACGATGAATAAACTAACACTGAAGGCCAGCCGGCAATTATTTTAAGTTTCACCTTTACTGCCTGTGGTTATTACTAATGGAAGCCATAAAATGTAGTGACTCGATCACGAAAGCAGATTTCAGACGTCCCAGGACCATAATGCAACTATTTATTAGTAGCAGCCCGTATGGGTCATCTCGACCGGAAACAAACCACGTTCGCACAGATCACCAGCATAGCAGTATAATACTGCAATGACAGCTGGAAACGACGCATTCTATCGGGGTTACAATGCGCTGCATTTTGATTATTAAGGCTTTTCATCAATATTCTATAAAATAAACGTACGTTATGCACACACATACACACACACACACACACACACACACACATAGAGAGAGAGAGAGAGAGAGAGAAATACAAGTATACACAAACATACAGGCGCGCGCTATTACACAAATATAGCGACCACGCACGCACTCATACACACGCCACGTTTAACACATTTATTGTAGGCTGCTCATTGGGGATGTTTGCTACGCATTAGTAAACTGAAGTTGCATTGGGCTGGCCATATAGCTCGAAGAACCGATAACCGATGGGGAAGAAACGTTCTCGAGTTGTAACCTCGTATTGGTAGACGTATTGTAGGTCGGCCCACCACTAAATAGAACTCAATTTACGACCTAGTAAGACTACAGGAAGTCGATGGATGCTGGTGGCTCTGGACCGTGCTTAGCGGCATTTCTTAGGGGAAGCGTATGTTCAGCAGGGGACTTGTGAAATGCTGTGATCTAATTATTAATAATTATGATGATGATGATTTATTGTAGCTAGTATTATAATACAATATATCATACAATACATCATATGAATATCAATTTATGTCTTACTCTTATAAATTATTGTCTTTTGGTAAATTAAAGAAAGGTCACTTTAAATAAATATTACTTACCTATTTATAATCTATATTAAATAAAATAAACAATCCATCTATAATGTAAGTGTAAAACGTGTATAATGTAAGTGTAAAGCAGTGCAAAAATTATACTGAACTTTACTGAAAAATCAATTCCAATGAATTTAGTATTGAAGGCGCTTCAATTTATTTTTATTTTTCCTCGTTGAAAAGTAGGTCAAACACATGAAGCCTATGTTTTTTTCCAGTTTCGTCATATAAATTATTTCTACGTACCTATTTACATAATAAACAGTAAGTAATTAAAATTAAACTTACTTAAATTACATTATCTAACTTTCTTAAATAAGAAAGCTAAAGAAGCAGAGCTACACCATACAATCTAGACTGATAGGTTAGATATTAAAATACTGAGGGTATGACAAGTGGTTATTGCTCCGAATAATTTTTTAAAGAAGCTTGAAGTTGGCGTAGTGGGTTAAGAGTTGCGGCACTGAGGGCCGCGAATTCGTATCCTGCCCAGAACAAGGCCTACAAATAGTTGTAGCGGGGTTGGTTGTCTGTTCTTATGCACTTTATGTTCGTAAACTGCCTCCACGATTCACGAGAAATTACTAGTGCGGGGGTAACGTTTTGAAAAAAAAAATTCCTTTCCAAGTATCAGTCGATGTAAACGGAAATTAATAAGCTTTTAATCGACATCAGCTTTTACCCGTCTTTCCCGGCAACTTTGATGTCTGCGGCAGACTTGCGAGATAGTCAGTAAGTAGTATGCATAGATTTAATTTAAAATATATCTTCATATTTCAAGATTCAGATGTTTTCTATTTATGTTATGTATATATATATATATATATATATATATATATATATATATATATATATATGTACATATTTACTTAGTTTAGTATCAGTATAGAATTATTACTTACAGCCTAGTAAAGTCCTCTGCTGAACATGGGACTCCGACATAGATTGCTTCATAGGGAAAATATTTACTGCCATAGTTGCCACGCTTAGCTGGCGTGTTTACGAGCAGTTTTTATTATTATTTTGAGTTATCAGGAACACGCTGCTGCCCACCTTCTGTTCCAGCTTCCTCCTATCGCCCCTTATGACACCTCCGAAATTATATGGCTGGATTCTTTTTTGAGCTACACTATACTATACTTATTGGTGTAGTACAGAGATTTTAACTCGCTCTATATCGCCGTAATAAAATTACCTCATGTGCTTTCATTAAATAAATTATTAACTTATTATTAAATTGGGCTTAATAATAAATTAGTAACAGATTTTAATGAAAATATTCTTAACTCAAGTTAATAAAATTCTTGAGATAGGAAATAAATTTATATTATTTTTTTTAATTGCAAAGTATTTACTGGCTCGTACATTATGTAGAAAAAAATATTTAAGTAAAATCAGGCTTGGAGTAGAAGTGATTACTTTAATAAATATGATATTTTAATAGTAAAAGGGGCCCACAGACATCTACATTTATCTTAAACTAAGAATCAAAAGAAAGAAAAATAGCAGTAAAAAGAGCCTCCAATCACCATAAGAACAGCCGCACGTAATATAGCTGCTAGCTGCAAGACGGCTCTATGATATGGTGAAAAACAGTGAAAGCTTAATGTGCTCTGTGGCGTAACAATAGGATGGCAGGACGGGCAAGAAGCCCCGGGCCCCTTGGCGCGAAAGGGCCGTGAGCACAGGAGAATCTTAACATTTATTATCAAACCATTGTGTAAAATTGATAAATTTTATTTTTAATTAATTTAAGTTAAACAGAAAAATGTAGAAAAGTTTTAATGTAATTTGTTAGAAAAGATAAAAATCAATCAGTTTAAGAACGTATCCGGTAGATAAAAAATCACAGAACCCTATTACTCCTAATGGCATGATCAAATCCTCGCCACATTTGAACGCAGCGCTGTCGCCGGAAGAAATGAAGTTTTCTTGTTAGTTTATATTTTTTGCCGCAAGACTTCTGTTGTAGCGCGAGCTCTCGGGGAATTAAATAAAAAAAAAATCCATATGTAATTTAGATTTTTGTGGCCATAGAGATAAAGCATACGACAACTAAACAAGTTCTAAAGGATTTTAAATATTGTTGAGGTATTAGCTAAATACGATCCTATTTTACAAGAATTGTTAAGCAAACCAAAGGACCAGATTAAAAATTAAGTTTAACAATACAAAATGAGGTTATTGCTGTTCCCGTGCAAAACGTGGAAACACTCTAGTACATATATGAAATAAATAACGCAACATTTTACTCAATTATATTTGATACTACTCAAGAAAATAACCTTTTACTGTTTTTTTTATTTTGATGATGTCATTAACACTTGCTGAACAGAAAGCCCGAAAAAAAGAATTTTAATAATAAACATTTTCAACACAACCAAAAATTGTGATTTCAGTCTAGTACGCTCTTTAAAATAAAGTAGAAAATTAACAAATTATAATAGCAGTTTATGTATCTATTTTACGTCGTGAGTTATTATAAAACAAAAAAGGTAAGCTGCCGGTAGTTGATCTTCTTAATATTGGAATCCATTTTGATTGAGCTTAAAATTTCTATATATAGTACTTTAACAAGTACAAATAGCGAGATCTCAGTCCAAAAAAGGAAATAGACGAAGCGTTGCGTAATGTGATGCCTAAACCATGCTAACTTTTTGACTCGCACTCACGCACTAATTTTTGTTCTTCATTTCTTTTTCAGCTGTAAAATTTCGCTGCTGTTAGGACACATATGCAAATATTGTCGGTTGCAAATTATTTAAGATGCACGTGAGTGCCTGTTCTTACAACAAGTCGAGCCTTGATACGAGCGCTCCTTCTTTCTTTATATGTTGTTTGAGGCGCGGATGTATACATTTTGAAGTTGCTATATTATCATACATTTATATGAGCCGTGGTAGCTCAGGGCCTAAGCGTTCGCTGTAAATTCTACAGTATGCGAGATATTCGGGTTCGATCCACGATGGTATCTCATTGGTGTTTTTTATTAAGTGCCATTTTAAAATGTTGTTAATTGCAATTTTAAATACTGATTCGCCACGTGCTCGGCGGCAACATAAAGCATCGTGAGGAAACTGACATGTCTAAGAAATAAATATATTTTGAGAACGTGTGAAGTGCGCCAACAAATTATGGACTAGCGCGGTGGACTAATAATGGAAAACACTTTTGAGAACAACTAAAAAAGTAATAAGACAACAGAATTAACAAACTAGGAGATAATGAAATCTCGCATATGACCCGTCAATAGATAAAATTTTAAAAATGATTGGGTTCTTTCATGGTTAATTCATGGTTTCATGGTCATGAACAGAAACGTTACGGTACTGAGTTGATACATGTACAATTTTTGAGGGTTGTGCGTAACATATTATAATTTGTAACGAAATCGATAAACGAAAAGGCATGCACTACTCGTACAAAGGAAACAAATAGAAACGACAAAGATAGAATTTGTCGTTTCAGCAATTACAGTAGCAAAGCACTGCGAACTGCAGTTATAATGTTATAATTATTACAGCCTTGATGGGTTATGGTAGTGGACGTAAAATAGCCAGTCTTTAGACTGGGGTAATTATATGATGATATTAATTTTTATACGGTTTTTATCGCGTTTAATTGACTTATATTTAATTCCCGGCGTTTCAGGTGATTTACAACACCAATGGTCGCGGGGGTCTGAGATGTACCATTGTCATAGCTCGGCTACCTTCAATTATTAAATATTAATTTTTGGTTCGATTTATGCAGAACGAGCTTGCAGTATTTTGAAGTCTTGCTGTGGTACGCTTGAGTTTAGATTTAATTTTGTTAATTAGAGGATCCCAAGCAGATATCAGCACCAGTACATCTTTTCTATCGAAATTAGGATGTTTTTTAATTTCAATAGCCTCGCGTATAATTTTTGGTAGGAATCGGTGTTCTTTTGAAGATTAGGAGGATTTTATTTATTAGACGAGAATTTACAGTCAAATCTGATGTAATGGTGGGGACGAACTGGAACATGCTCACAGAGTGCAGAATTCCCAGAGCGTCGGTGCTTCACGTCAGCTATATATTTTTTAGATCGTTTGTGAGACCACATTCACAATCTGGCTTGTATACTCGGTAGCCGGGCTAACTATGATATTGGAACACAGTCTTCCGTGACCATGTGCGCTGTAAAGCACCTGAAACTTCGGGAATGAAAAACGAGTTAATTAAACGCGATAAAATCCGTATAAATACTTTTATTCAATTTGTAGTGTTCGCGTAAATATAATAAATAATTATGGTATTAAGTAAGTTTGCAATCTCAGGTGCCCAGATAAGCCAGAGAGTAACACTAATTTTACGGGGCCCTTGATCGTTTCAATAAATTCCTTTCAAGCGGGACTAAAGCAATACTGCTGCAAATACTTACTTTTCAGCTCATTGATTAATACGGATTTAAAACAGACTGATTAAGCCAAGTGTGCGAATTTAATTGTCTGCTTAGTGTCTGCACTTTTCCTTCGTAAACAAGATCAGATATTCCTTTAACCTTCTAAGCTTAAATAGCTCCCTATCCAACAACAGTGTAGATGTAACAGAACTATTTGAACTTTATTTTCAATAAATAGCATATGGAGAAAATGTTCTGATTTGCCGTATTCCGATTATTCTGATAGATTTGCTATTTCAGTTTAAAAGAGTGCAGTTTTATAAAAAAGCAAAAAAAACAAGCTTTAGGAAAAAAGTAGCATTTGTAAATGTCATCAATAAGAGCAAATATCACAAATCTGCATGTCTTAGCAAATGATAACAAAACATTATTATTACATTATATTGTAATACGTAAACTTAAGCTATACAACACGGTTTTTAAGTTAAAAATGAAATGTGCACAGAGTCGCGGCTAACAGTTTAATAAACTAATACAATATAAATAAACTAATTTTAAGAATTATTCAGGACAGGATGTTCCATATTCAAGGTTACTTATATAATGACATACATTTGCACTACAACAATCAATCACATAAAAGTGAAAACTATCTGAAAACTACCTCTAGGTACGAACCAAATTACAGTACGACCTTTGGGCGGACCAGCAGCACAGATAACACTTATCCCATCAAGCTTCTTCTCTAAAATATCTTCTTAAATCCAGCAAACATTACATTAGCAACAAATTTCGGTCTTCGGTATTCTTCATTGCTACAGTGTTCATTGTGAGTGCTGTTACAGTTAAATCGCCGGACTATCGTGACATGTAGTCTGCCAATACTTCACTTTTTAAGGCAAGATCTCACGTCGTAAAGATGCAATTTCATCTCATGTGAAGCTGATGTCACTTATGCTGCATTCTCGACTTACAACACTTTTCCTGCGACTGGAGCCCCAAAACCTTAGCGTAATAGCGGTATAAAAGCTACTGTGACCACTAAATACCAAGTGCTCGTGGGCAAAGTATACGTTAAAAAATAAAAAGGGTCAAAAATTAATGTACAATCTCTCGCAATGTGTCAAGCTCACAAGGGGCGCATCATCTGACTACTGGGAAACTGAAATAGAGGCATTCCAGTTTCGATTAACATCCTGCGGTTCGTCGATGAAACTTTGATAGACATTAATGAGAGTGAACTCGCTGAATTACTACGGAGATTGAAATTTGTAAGCGTTGAATAGGGCTTAATTAGAAACACCCTTAAAAAGAGTGAAAAGCATAAGGCTTTCAAGTACTAAGCATTGAGTTCTATTGTATTTATTTTCTTGCGGTCATTATCATGTAGTAGCGTTTAAATTAAGTAATATGAATACATACATAAACACTCACGACTGTCACCCAGAGGGGCAGGTAGAGACTACAAACTTCCATTTGTAACGATTCTGACACCTCTCTCTCGCCTCCTCTACATTCATATACGCGTACATGCTCGTCGGTTAAGGGTCAATTAAGTCTCTTTAGGGGAACTCTACTGCTCGTGTTAGGAGAATCTTATTCCTTATATATGAATTTATGGATAATAATAACACCTGGGAAGAGAGATCGCTACCAAGCTATTTCTAATTTGTTTTGTGTTGTTAATTGTAACGTACATGATTGTGAGCTATTATTTGAAAAAAAATATTCCCGCTGCGTATCTTGCTGGTTCTTCCCTGGACAGAGGTGTTTTTTGCGAACCAGTGGTAAATGAAAAAATTGACTCTCAATAAGTATTGTTTACAATCTATATTGAATAAAAAAGTTTCTGTTTCTGATCAACGGTGTCCGACAGGGTTGTTTGTATTCCCCGTGGCTATTTAACGTATTGAAAGTTGAAGAATCCGGATTATGAACGGGTGAGAAGTCATGGCGTACAAATGTCAAATGCCTTTTGTACGCCGATGATCAAGTCAAATTTGCGTCGTCTGCGGCCATGTGCAAATGGTGGTTACATTAATAAAATGGTCATTAAAAAAAAGGGGACGCAAGTAAGACGAAAGTTATAGATTGCGAAAGAGAAGAAAGCAAGTAGATGAGCTGCATATTTGGAATGTGTATGCGACGAGTGAACGCAGGAAATAGAGTAAATGGGGCTCTATACTCTATTGTGGAAGATCAGAATGTGTCAAAAAAGGCACGTATGGCAATTCACAATGCTCTGTTAGTCCCTACTTTAACGTATGGTAGTGAGAGTTGGGTGTGGCAGAAGAAGCACGAGAGTAGATTAAACGCAGTAGTTATGTTATGCTACCTAGTAGAGTATTTTAGGGCTGAATATGAGTGACAGGGTGAGAAATTGTGTAATAAAAGAGTGTGGTTTGCAAGATGATGTGATCAAGATTAAAAACGTAACGCTTCGGTGCTTTGCAAATTTATGTTGCAGAAATGAACTGCAGAGTCGGAATGGGACGTCCTAGGCGGAAGTTTATCGATATATAATATATAATATGCATATGAAATAGAGTTAAAATAAATTGAAAATAGTCATTATTTTAATAGATATAGTTTTAATATCATCATTACAGCCCTTCACAAGTCCACTGCTGAACATAGGGCTCCTTCAAGTAATGCCATAAAGCACGGTCCTGAGCCACCTGCATCCATCGACTTCCTGCATGTCTTACCAGGTCATCACTCCATCTAGTGGGGGGTCGCCTTACACTACACCCACCAGTACGAAGCTGCCACTCGAGAACCTTTCTTCCAATCAAATTCAATTCGATTCCAATCACTGGCAATACGCACTGGTTGTACAATCTAGTTTTAGAGTTCGAGGGATACCTGACGAGAAGATGTGTCGTAATTTCCCGAACGCTGCCCAGCCGAGTTGAATCCGTCGATTGACCTCTAGGTCGAAGTTGGACTTACCTAGTCGAACTATTTGCCCAGGTAAACGCACTCGTCAACAACTTCGAGCATAGTGCTCCCAACTACTGCCCGGCATAGGTGTGACATAGACATTAAACATGATCTTTGTTTTGTCCATGTTCATGTTAAAGCCTATATCCGTTGGGAAACACCATTGAGGTCATTGAGCATAGTGCTTAGGTTCTACAGCGATTCTGCCATAAGGACTATATCGTCGGCAAATCGAAGGTGAGTGATGTACTCGCCATTGATGTTAATACCGTATCCTTTTCAGTCCAGTAGCTTGAAAACGTCTTCCAATGCAGCGCTGAAGAGTTTCGGGGATATAACGTCACCCTGTCTTACACCTCTCTACAGTTGGATAGGTTTCGAACTCTGGTTCTGTACTCGGATAGCCATCGTAGCCCTACTGTACAAACACTTCAGCACTTCGATATACCGACAGTCAACTTGGATTCGCTGAAGGGACTGTAGCACCGCCCATATTTCGACGATATCAAAGGCTTTCTCATAGTCCACATATGCCAGGCAAAGTGGCAGATTGTACTCTTCGGTCTTCTATACAATCTGCCGCAGGGTATGTATGTGGTCTATGGTACTGAAGCCTTTTCGGAAACCGGCTTGTTTGGGAGGCTGGAAGTCGTTGAGTCTGCGTGCGAGATGATTCGTAATGACTCTCGAAAACACCACGTAGACGCGGCTCAGAAGGGAAATCGGTCTGTAGTTCTTCAAGAGAGCGTTGTCGCTTTTCTTAAAGAACAAGACCACCGCACTTCTGCTCCACGCCTCTGAAGTAGTGCCACCATGGAGGACGGAATTGAAAAGCTTCTGAAGGACTTCAAGTACCGATGTTCCACTCGCTTTCAGAAGCCCCGCTGTAATTCCATCCTCGCCTGGGGCCCTGCCGTTTTTAAGGTGCTGGAGAGCCATTCTAATCTCGCTCAGACTGACGTCCGGGATATCATCGGAATAGTGTCGGATAAAACTTGCTCTTGGATCGTTACTCACTTGCGTGTGGCTCCAACGATGATGTGTACAGCTGCCCATAGAACCTCCCAATCTCATTCAAAATCTCAGGTATCCCGGAAAAGTAATAGTATAGTTTTAATATCTATAATACAAATATATAAACTCATTTTTCGGATTTAAACCGAAAACTGAATACACTCAGGAGATGAACCGGCGAAACGAAATCATGTTAAAGTAATTGAAAGGGATTTTATTTTGTTTAAATTTGTCTAAATGTATAATGTTTGTATTACAATTTTTTATGCCAGTCGATCAATAATAGTGCAAAAACAATTTTACTGTGTTTACATATGTCCTTAACCTCAAAGTATAAATATTGGGTCCTTACATAAGAAATTAGCAGTACTGACCACTTTGATCCGAAATATCTCCACTTTGATTAAGAACTCCAAATAAAAATTTATAAATTCATTTAGCTGGTACATTTAAGTTTTAAAAACAATCATTTATTTCTTTTTTCTCATTAATTTTTTCTTTGACGTCGCTTATTACCGCACAATGGAAAACATGAACTATGGGTATATTTACGAGTACGAGTTCTACCGTGGCACCAGTGCTGCAGAAACAGCTCGATGGATTAAATAAAAAAAATAAAAATAAAAATGTTTATTTCAATTACATAAAGCTTTAAGAGACAGGGTTTGGAGATCACCTTTTAAGCAAAGAGATGCTTGTGTTAGGTGACTCCGCTCTTCCACTTAACATTATACAGTGTATGTAATTGGTAACAAAATAAAAGAAAAGAAAGTACAAATACAAAATGGATAAAGGAACGCACTTATGTGGTGTAAGTGAGTGGGGTTTTGAGTGTACGCGCACACACGTGTGTGTGTGTGTGTGTGTATGTGTGTGTGTGTGTGTGTGTGTGTATATATGTGTGTGTGTGTGTGTGTGTGTGTGTGTGTGTGTGTATGTGTGTTTGTTCGTTTGTTCTTGTGTTTATGGGTTAATATTGTTGACGTTGAGGTTTAGGTTAGCCCTACGACAATGTCTTGGGATCGGAAGAAGCCAGGCAAAGCTTCCTCCACTAACGATTGCGTCAGTGTGGTCCTATTGGTTAATAGGCAGATTATGGTAACGATGATACCATAGCCTCAATGTCATCGTAGGTTTTAGTCTTAAGCCAATTAGTCACAGCTAGTTTACAGTCACGGAGTGTTAGAGGATAGATGTTTAGCTCTTTATTCAATAGGTTGTATAAGTGGGAAGATTGCCTTTCATACTGCCGCTTGGCAAAAGTAGATCTAACTGGGACAGTTGGAGCGACCAAGTAGCTTCTTCTGCTACTCAAAATCGGCTTTTTGGGGTCAAACGGGAGGGATTTATGTTTGCTCAGAATAAGGTGGAGTAGGTAAAGTTTTCTTACTGACAGTAGGTTAGAGGTTAGGTAAAGGTTTTGGGTTGAAAATCTATAGGGTTTAAAAAGCATAACTTTAAGCAGAGATCGCTGCGCCCTCTCAAGTTCTAAAAATTTAGCTTTTGTTGTTCCACCCCAGCATGGCAGACAGTATGTAAGGATAGATTGGGCTAATGATACGTAGACTTTCTGCAAAAGAATCTTTGAGGCAACGTGTCGCAATGTTTTAAAAGTCCATATTAATTTCCTAATCCTATTCATGATCAGTTCAGTATGCATATGCCAGGACAGACGTTGGTCAATCATGATACCAAGGTACTTAGTATACTGTAACCTGTCAATTTTTGTACAAGAGCAGTCAGGAATTGGGGGGTTAGCACAGGAGTGGATCTTTATTTGGAATTCGAGTGGTGGTTGAGTGTGTGTATACTTGGTGAAGCATACGTAATTGGACTTGGAGGCATTTAGTGTGAGGAGGTTACGCTTAAGCCAAGCCGCAATCTTAGACAGGCCGATTTCGGCTGACCTTTTAACCTTTGTCCAAGTGTTATCAGCAAAGACTATGGCAGTATCATCCGCATATGAGAAAATATTATGATATGATAGGATTAATGATGTATACCGTGCTGGTGTCATAAAAGAAAGCACGGTACGTTTTTGGTTTCAACGTTTTTTGTGACTCCGTGGACGCCGGAGAACAAAGTGGAAAATGAAGAATTAAAGACTATTTTGGAAGCGAGTCCATCACAAATGACTTCAGAGATAGCTGCAGGCTCCGAGGTAAGTGATAAAACTGTATTAATCCACTTGAAGCAAATCGGGAAAGTAAAAAAAACCTAAACGATGGGTACCTAATGAATTGAGTGAATCGAACTTGCAAATACGCGTCGACTGTTGTGTTACTTTGCTCAGCCGACACAAAAATGAAGGGATTTTAAACAATGATTTCAAAAGGATAGTATATAAGTCAATGATTTTAAATCGAATCATTACTTGTGATGAAAAGTGGATACTATGCCATAATCGGAAACACTCGTCGTAATGGTTGAACCCTGGAGACACAGCCAAATCCTGCCCTTAACGAAAATTGACTCAGAAAAAGTTATTTGTGAGTGTTTGGTGGACTAGCACCGGAATCGTTCACTACAGCTTTCTGAAATCTGACCATACGATTACGGCAGATATGTATTGTCAGCAGCTGTAAGCCATAAAGGAAGAACTAGCTGCTAAACAACCGAGATTGGTCAATCGCTGTAGGCCACTGCTGCTTCACGACAACGTTCTACGTCATATATATATATATATATATATATATATATATATATATATATATATATATTACGGCTCAAACCGGGTTGGTACCACGACGTCACGGAATACCGGTGTGAAGTGGAAGCTCAGAATCCACGTTTCGTCTATAGTCCGTTCACGTTAAGAAAATAGTGAGTCATCAGTGCAACTACAGGGTAAAGGTGTATTCACAGTGGAGTAAAAAATCATTTTTTTTTCAAAGATTTAATTAGATTTAATGGAAACAAATTTTCTTAAAATTACTTAAATCACTAATCAGTATCGCTAGATTCTCCAGTTACATTAATTATGAGAGAATTTTGTTCTGCAAGTTCCATGATGTCATCCAAATTCCACATGGTATTTTACTTTCGCGTATCACGTGGTCGCAGCACTTCTTCCAACGATTAGCGTCTATTAATGATATTGCGTCATCTAATAATTTTTTAATGTCACTCATTTTGAACGAGGAGTTATTGGCACCAACATAATTTTTTATTTGGGCCCAAACCAAATAATTTATCGACCGTCGATAGTCGAGCTCTTTTTTCACGGGTGATTTTAATGTGTAAGTATCCTTCTGTTCTTTAATAATTTTATAAACAGTATTTTCTGATACACCACATGCACTTGCTATTTTTATTACCGTGCTCTCCACAGTCGCATTTAAATCACACAGTTTAAAGTACTTATAAACATTGTAAATTACGCATCTCTCTCCGCTATGGGTTATTGATCCACTTTTATTCATTCATTTTCAAAATTTAATGTTGAACGAGTAACACGCAAAATACACAACCGTTGTGTTCGAAGGCCTGACTTCAACTGGTCACTGTGAACTCGGCTTTCTAATTTCTTGCATTTTAATTGGCTGGGGGGTGCGGCCAGGCCGGCGGACAACGATGACTCACTATTTTCTTAACGCGAACGGACTATAGTGAGTGCAGGTGGCCGGAGTCCCAATTCCCCCCCTCCCCACATCAACATAGTAGCAGATTTAATGTTATATTACCACAGGACGGTACCAACACCCCTGGAGAATGCCTCGCTGAGAATCCACGACCAAATTACTCCACTCCTGAGCGTTGGTGCTCAGGCTGCACCGCGTATTCTGGGGAAGGGAGAGGGGGGAGGGTATTCTGCTAAGATAGCTACTGCTCGGAGAAAACTGAGCAACGAGACCCCTGCCACTCTATCCATGAATTACACCCTAACCTAAACGCCGTCCACTACCATCTCGAGACGGCAAGACCGGCTCTGCTCTTTCTGACCGAGACGCAGGTGTCCTCTCCAGCTATGATGCTTGGTATCTCTCCTACCCGGGGTACAAACTGGAACACTCCTTTGTGCCTCGCGCTGAAGTTTGCGTATACGTCAGAAAGGATATCTGATCTCTATGATGAAACATCCATATGCTGAATAGTTATTCAAGGTCATTGAAACTACAGATGAAAAAGTCGGAAACTGCGAAGCTACTCAAATAATAAATCTGTAAATGTGGAGGCAGTTACTAGGTATCTAATTATTCAGATATACCTATAACTAATAATATCTTAACTTTCGGTATATTAGGAACATTAAAGAATAAAAAGTCAACATTCCTATTTGCCTTACCTTTTGGCATTTTTAGTGGCCATACTTGAATAAAAACTCAAAAATAACCATTAAAAGTGCCTAAATACTACTTATAAGATAAAGTACTTTTTTTAGTAAGGCGCGCGTCAGCTCAATTGCTCGACTGACAACTTAACTGAATTGGTCTCTTTAAGGTGACACAGCGTAGGTATCTTTTCATGCCTAAAGCGCGGAGTGAGACAGACCTACTATAAATCAAAATATTACGACAATAAAAAGCTGGCTTCGTTTGTTAGGCTCCTACCTAAATAATGGGGTTCTGACTGTTGTGTGAGATTAGTGGTAAGTAAGTTTTGCAGGTTCTGTAATAAAAAGGGTGTCCCACCGAGCCCGTTCCTGGACCGTTCTTGTTTATTTTCTACATTGATGATTTGGCATACTTAGTTCAGTAGCTCATAGATATTTCACTAACAGTCAAGGTGAAACGTAAAATTAAGACTGAGAAGAAGTTAATATTGCTCCAGTAATGTTGGAAAAACCAGAATTTTAGAAAAGCTGCTTCTTAAATATATCTTTCTCTATGCTCTTCCGAACAGCGTGCGAGCTCTACCGGGCTGCCAGTAAACGTTACGTTTATTAATGCGCATCATACTTTTTACAGCTAAAATATTGATTTTTAAATAATTTTAGGATATTTTTTTCTTTCTCACTAACTTTTAAACGCTATTGAAAACATGAATTTATTGTTTTTGTAATTGAAAACAATGTGCCCTATGATATTATTTATAAATAAAAATAATTAATTTCAAACCATTTTAGGATGGCTGTAATTTTAGTGTTATTTTTTATACATAAATAAGTACAAACTTAATTTGACAGATATTAAGTTATTTATTTAGTAATTACACGAGTAAACAACCGATTGTTTACTCAATACCCAGACCCATTTATTTCTGTTGTACACCGCGGCAATATGCCAGTTGTTAGAGAGAGACAGTGGCAAATTAGGTAGGAGAAAGAGAGACAGGAATACACTTCACTGTTCAAAGTATCGGAAATATCTTCGATGATGAGAATAATAAAAAAATATATAAATTCTTAACAAAATGATAATAAATAGTTGAATAATTTTTTTTTTATAGAATAGGCTGACAAACGAGCACACAGTCCACCTGACGGTAAGTGGTTGCTGCGGCCCATAGACATCTACATCTATCTTCCATTACAAATCAAAATGCAGATGCGTTGTCACCCGTGAGGACTGAGATGGAATGCCTCATTTCCAGTAAAAAGAGTCTCCGGTTCTCTACACTCACCATACGAAATACAGCAGCATTAAGCTACTATTTCACGCTGGTATTCTGTGAGAGCGTGGTCCTTCCCCGGTCGAGCCGACCCATTCGTGCTACAACTATACTACTAATATAACTGCAGCATGGCTCTACCACGTAAAAAATTTTTAAAATACAGAAAAATATTGTTTATTAAATATCATATAAATCTAATTTTAACTGAATAAAATTATTTTATAAAAGATACAGGAAAAATTGACATTAATACAGTAACAAAATTCTCATTTCTATTTATAATTTTATTTTTCCTGAAATATATATTTTCATTGCATAATAGTGAACAAAAACTGATTAATCTCCATAGTCATCATCATCGTCACTGCTGTTATTATTGTCATCATCATCATCATTATCATCATCCTGCGTAGCGTTGTCGTTGTCTAATAGTTGGTGCTCGAGCATAAAAAATCATTATTAGATTATCATGGTCAAAATAATAATTTACTCTTTCGATTTATCATATTCCAAATAATACTTTACTTTTTATGATAATGTCAGCGACTGATGATAGAAACTGCTCGCCAGCAAACTAAACGAAATCGTATTTATCATCGTTGATGACCTACTCGGAAGATAACGGCGATAATGCATTTTTTTTAAAAAAGAGCATTTCTCCTAAACATTGTCACGTATCGCACACGCAATACGAGTAAATGCTGATGTAATTCAGCTTTACGTGGTGGTAAACTCGATTAACTGAAACTTCGACATTCTTTTTCGAAATTATCATCAGGTTTTTCCATTGATAAGTTTTAGTTTAGTTTAGGTACCCCATATATGTAACATATAAATTTTTCTAATGTAGCAAATGTACGTTCAAGTAAAAGTCCATCGTTTGTTGTAATTTCTTGACAAGCTGGCTGATACTCAACAGATTTTTCGTGTAGCTTGAAAGGCCTTAGTTTACCTGTCCGAAAGAAAGCTGGAGTGTAATAACATCCTGTTAATGCGTGGAAACATGGTAAAGCTTTTTGATAAAGAAATACCAAGACCTTGGTATAAATCATTGACGTTTATTTGACGTTGACGACGTTTATTGGATCCAAAGCTTCAAAGATGCAGTCACGTGATTCATATTGCCGAAGACTGTAATCAGAATATCAGAGTCTGAGCAGCGTACTCACAGCGTACACTTGAGCGTCACAGTTTAACTGGCAAATGTGATACATAATTCGAGTATCAGCTTCTTCATGTTCTTCACATGATAACGATTCTTCAATTTTTCTAATAACTTGGTTATTTACAACACAATATGAATAACACTTATTGAAACATGTTATCATTAGCCCAATGATCAATAAAAAAACTTACAAGAGCTTCCTTGAACGACTTTTTTGAGTTCACCAGCAAAATTTATGGAAATTTTTCTGGTTGATTCATTGTGAGAAAAACGCTCACAATATTTTATGGAAGGTGTGAAATACTGATCAAACACAATGTCAATAAGAGATGATTTAAACTGTGAAATTATTTTAAGAAATTTATTTGATATGCCATCGAAAGATTGCGGTACTTCTTTCATAAGTTGTAACATGAAGAAACCATCTAAAATGCTGATACCAAATTTCTTCTCTAAAATTTGAATTAATTGTGATTTATTTGTTTTACAAATACTACCATCTGCATGACACATCGATGTTGATACCGGCGTTAGTGGAAATCCCAGTACTTTTCGTCGACCGAATAGATCTCGTTGCATTATTAGCTCAATAACTTTATAACCAAGAGTTAGTTCTTATCTTGGAAGCATCAGAAAAATTATGTACTTTATTTTATTGGTTTATCAAATCTATCCTGATCTTCAGCAGATTCAGTAATAAACTTTTCCGCACATCCTCACCATTTTCCTCAATGTTCAGTAAAAAGTCAGCTACGTTTTCAGGTACAGGCTTGCAGTAGAAATAATATATATATATATATATATATATATATATATATATATATATATATATATATATATATATAAGCTATCTTCGTCAAAATTTTGATCAAATGGATCCTCAAAAATTTCAATGACATCAGCGATTTGTTGCATTTTATTTCGATTCGATTTGGTTGCAATTCCGCAGACACGCCTTGTAATTGATTCAATCTACAAACATCGAGAACG
The DNA here is from genome assembly GCA_036936625.1 of Parnassius smintheus behrii. Taxonomy (NCBI): domain Eukaryota; kingdom Metazoa; phylum Arthropoda; class Insecta; order Lepidoptera; family Papilionidae; genus Parnassius; species Parnassius smintheus. The sequence continues at coordinate 10,640,463 of JAUPFT010000016.1, read as the reverse complement.
TGAGAGATTCAAGCAGCTCTAACACTGTGTGTTACGGTCTAACGTTGGCAGGCAGCTATGGAAAAAGTAAAATGTGCATTACCAATGAGGCGTCTAGCCGATTCTGCTGGCTGTTCTATATATATATATATATTATATATCAAACACTATATATATATATATATATATATATATATATATATATATATATATATATATATATATATATATATAATTTTTCAGAAAATGTTATGTTGGTATACTTCTCCGAACTCTCAGCAAAATTAGAACTTTCTACGTTATGGTAGAGGTTTTCGATGATAAAAAGTATGCTGAAAATAAGGAACAACGTGGATATAAGTGAATACCCAAAACTAAATGCTTTCTTAAAACAACAATCAGACGGTTTTACAACTAAAAAGTCGAAAATATTAACATCGAATGAAGTGGAAAGGTTTTTGAACGAAGCTCCCAGTGATCGTTATTTAGCCACAAAGGTAATTTTTATTATTTTATTAAATTGCTTCATTTTTCGCAACTGTATTAAAATAGTTGTTCAGTATACGTGCGGAACCGTCATTGCAACTTGTTCCGACTGTCAACCCACACCTTCGGCTGCACCTCGGCTCGGGTAGACATTCGTCGGAATTCTTTGCAATGACAGGCTTTCCGCACTCGTAATGAAATATACTATTTGTTTGGGGATAGTATCTTCAAAGATTTTATACCTAAAGCCTGTCCATATTGGAGTATTTGGAACATGGAAGGCGTGTAAAGGTAAATATAACAGATGTATTGTTTCTATCACAAGTAAGTTTGCGGGCAGAGTTGGTTCATTGTCTTCAACTGGGTTTAAATTTTCTAACACTTGCAATGCATGACTAAACTACTGTGGTTCTGAAATTTCCTCGTTAAACGTCTGTTTTCTATTTGTTGTTGGTGGTGGTACGTCAAGATTTTCGCGTATATTGTTTGAATATCGGTCAATATCGCAATCATCACTTACACTTTGGTAGATAATTTCTACGGTGTCATGTAAAGTACCCCTTTTGGTTAAAATATCGACGTATCTATCAAAATTATCGAATGCTAAATGTGCATAATGACGGACTTCAAATGATGTCAGGAGTACAAACGCCAGAACGGTTCACTGATGAGATCGTAGCTACAGTTTCTAGTTCTTCCAACGTATAGTAGTTGCAACAATTTCGAAGTCTATTCAAAATATTAATCATTTTTCCACTACTTGTAAGACTTTCCACGGCCGTACCCAGAGAAACTTACAAAAGAAAAATAGCATCAGAAGTCAATAAGTTGCTTAATCTCTATCTTCTCTACTATTTTGTTGCTTAATCAATATCTTTACCTCCAATTACTGCTTTAAAAAAAGCGATCATATTTTTCAAGAATAGTACACTCAACATTAATCAAATCTTCATTACGGCAGGTAACTTTATTTTATCCATTTTTAAAATAGTATTTGGTAGAATGAACGCAACTTTATCAATGAAATCATTGTGTGAATGTTATTAGATCTTCGTCTTCCAATAAGTTATTTTTATGCATAATAATTTTTTTCTTCTTTTTTGTTACAATCTTAATTTGCTTGAATTGTTTTAATATTTTTCTTCAAGATGATAATTTCTCATTAAATTTACATCTGCTTAAGGCTGATGTTTTAACTCTTGTTGTAATTCGTTATTGTACTTGTCACCAAGAGAAGCTAATAAATTCATTTTTAAATATCTACAACACTAATAATCTTCCTCAATTACTGACACAACTTTATCAAAAATATTCTTATGAATATCTCTTATACGATGCCAGGAGGCGCGTGCAGTATTAGCAATTTTTACTTTGTAGTTATTGGAATATCCCAATTCACACGAATGGTGATAAAAAATTGGAGCATTTAAGGCTTTCAAATTATTAATTGTCTGTAATAACTCTTGATTTTTTAATTTTGTAACCCAACCTGTTATTTTGCCATACAACTTGACACCATTGGAAGAATGTAAGCTTTGTTTAACCTTTAAATTGCTTTCTATCTTTTCCACTGAAAAAGCAAATTCATTTGTTATTAAGATTTGCGTTTGTTGATTCATGAATTTTAGTCTCACATCAATCGGAGTATTTGGTAACAACGCAGTAGAATTTGATGTGCTAGGAAGGTCCGTAGTTGATAAATTGGAAGCTACACTACTATGTAACACTCCCTCGCTTACACCTCTTGGAGTATCCGGCAATAACGGCATAGAACTAAATTAATTAGGAAGATTTGTTGATGAAATAAAATTATTGTCACATATAATACGATATTTAGCCATTAAGGCTGTAAAGGAACTGTAACATTATCTGTGGTATCTGTCAGTAGTATTAATTTGCTCCGACAACTTAATGTTGTTATATTTTAAGTTAAACTTAACGCGTATACGTAAAACTTCTTTAAAATTTTTCACTTATTTTCCCCAAAAGTTTTTATTAGCGATTTTGATATTAAGATTTCACCGTAAACAATGAAACACATTGACAAACGTAAACATACGTATGACTTGGGACTGACCCCATCTAGAATACATGCGCCGCTAACATGTGCTGCCATGATTATCGCTGTCTTTCTCACGCAGTGATCGATTGACTAAACTATTCTACATACTATTTTAATAGCAATAATTTGATTTGAGTATTGAAGAAACAACCGAATTAATGTCTGTGATATTAAATTTGTACTTACTGATGTATGAATAAAATTATATATTAAAATTACAGCCATTCTAAAATGATTTAAAATTAAACACTTTTATTTAAAAAATATATCATCGGGTGGAATGTTAGAGGAGGCATGAGAGATAAGACGAATGAGTTGATCGAAATAATGAAAGAAAGAGAATTAGATGTCGTGTGTATGTCTGAGACCAAACGGAAAGGCAGTGGTATTGAAGAGCTCCCTGGCGGGACGTTAGCTATATGGTCCGGAGTCCCGGAAAGCGAGAACGCCTGCCAAGGAGTGGGAGTGCTGTTGTCGTCCCGGTTGGTCGATCTTATGACTGAATACAAGGTTGGGAACTCAAGACTTCTCTGGGTTCGCTTCAAAATGGGACTGACGAAGTTATTCCTTTTGGCTGTTTATGCGCCGGTAGCTTCGTCGTCCAGGGCTGAGCTGGAGGAGTTTTGGGAGAATGTAAGAGAAGTTCTAGATTTGGTTAAGGGAAACGAAAGAACTGTTGTATGTGGTGATTTGAATGGATGGGTAGGTATCGCTCGACCAGGATACGAGTCGGTACTTGGAAAGTTTGGAGATAAAAGGGTTAATGATGCTGGCAAGCTTATACTGGCTGTATGCAAGGAAAAGGGTCTTCTTGTGACAAACACTATGTTTAATCACAGGAAGATCCATATGTACACTAGAGAAAGAAAGAATGAGAGAAGTATGATTGATTTGTTCCTGGTGGATGACCGACTGCGAAAACAGGTGATGGATACACGAGTGTTCAGGGGTGCTGACCTGGGAACGGATCATTATCTAGTAATTACTAGATTTAGGGGTTTGCTCGCGGGTTGGCGCCACCGGACGGCAATAACAGAACCACAGTCGGTCTGTCGCATCCGAAGCTGGAAGCTTCAGGAAGCGGATACTAGGGACAAATATCACACGAGGGTAGCCGAAAAGCTTGACACCATCGATGGCAGGAAAGAATGTGTGGAGAGAACATGGCAGAACCTTAGGGATGGAATGGTAAGTGCAGCGGAAGAAGTATGTGGTACGACAAAAAGAGGTAGTAGTAAAAGAAGAGATGCATGGTGGAATGACGAAGTGAAAGAAGCTGTAAAAAAGAAGAAAAAAGCATGGTTAGACTACTTAGCCTCTAGTAACGATGAGCATATGAGAGAGAAGATGAAAGAAAGATATAAGCTGCAGAAAGTTCATGCGAAAACATTGATTGAGGAAGTACGTGAAAGGTGTAGAATTGAAGCGGACGAGAGGTTGTCGCACAACTTTAGGGAAAACTCCAAACTCTTCTGGAAAGAGGTTGGAAGGTCCCGGGGTGGTGCGACAGCTTTAAAAATGAACAAAGTGCTTTCGAGAACCAATGACGTCCTCTCAGAAAAATCGGACGTCATGCAGCGATGGAGTGAATTTTATAGAGAATTGTATGCGTGTCATGATCTTAGTGAAGGATCCGGGGGTGACGCCGTGACTGGCACGCCAGACACGGACCTCGATGACACTGAGGTCATCAGCATGAAAGAGATTCAACGTGCGATTCGAAGTTTGAAATGTGGTAAAGCTGCGGGACTAGACAGAGTTACTGCTGAAATGGTCAAGTACGGTGGGCCTCGCGTCTGGGACAGCTTTCATCTGCTGTGCAATTTGTGCTGGCGGACGGGAGATGTCCCGGATGATTGGCGATCCGCGGTCATTGTGCCTTTATATAAAGGTAAAGGTTCACATTTTGACTGCGGGAGCTATCGGGCGATCAGCTTGACCAGTTTAGCAAGTAAAGTTTATTCGAAGGTTTTGACACGCAGGATGCAAGAGAAATCGGAAAGATTCTTATGGGAGGCACAATGCGGATTTAGACTTGGAAGAGGATGCACGGATCAAATGTTTTCTCTCCGCATGATCACGGAGAAGCTTCTGAGTGTTAACCAGAGGATTTTCTGTGCTTTTGTGGATCTGGAGAAAGCATTTGATAAGGTTATAAGGAAGAAAATGTGGGAACTGTTGCCGGGATATGGTGTGGATGGTCGATTGTTAAGGGCTGTGCAGTCACTTTACTATGACTGTAAAGCCTGTGTGCGGGTAGGGCATGACCTGTCACCCAAGTTTAGCGTCCAAGCGGGCGTAAAACAGGGTTGTGTCATGTCTTCCTGGCTGTTCATACTGTATCTCGACAGCTGTTTACAGAAGCTGAAAGATAGCTGTTTGGGTGTGAAATTGGGTGACATAAAAGTTAATTGTCTGCTGTATGCTGATGATGCAGTGCTTATTGCACCATCAGAAGCAGAACTGCAGGCATTAGTCACGTGTATGAAAGAGGAATGTGAAATTAAAGGTCTCCGTTTGAATGCTAATAAAACTAAGGTTCTGGTATTTGAAAAGGACGAAGAGAGAACGAAATGTGAAATATGGGTAAATCAGGAATGTCTAGAACAGGTAAATGAAATTGTATACTTGGGGAGTGCTTTCAGCCGGGATGGAAGATGTGATTTAGATGTGGATAGGCGTGTCGCTGCCGGAAACAAAGTCAATGGTGCCCTGAATGCATTAGTCAAAAGGCAAGGCGTGGTGAAGAGTGCACGCCTTGCAATACATAACGCAGTTTTGGTACCGACTTTGTTATATGGCAGCGAAACCTGGGTATGCCAGAAGAAGCATAAAAGCAAGTTGAATGCAGTGGAGATGCGATCTCTTCGTAAAATGTGTGGCGTTACCATAGCCGACCGAAAGCGAAACGAAGAGATTCGCAATATGGCAGGATTGAAAGATGACCTTATCACAAAAATTGATAGGGGCGTACTCCAATGGTTTGGGCACGTTGAACGAATGAGTGAAGACCGAATGGTGAAGAAAATATATAGAGTGAAAGTAAATATTAAAAGGTGTCGAGGTAGACCGAGACTAACTTTCGAAGACCATGTGAGCAAATTGCTCGAAGAGGGGAGGGTCAAGAGTACTCGGATACCTAGACGTGCATGTATGAAGAAGTTAATGAACCTGAAAGAAGCGAAAGAGGTATGTAAGGATCGTGACACTTGGCGATCTGTTCTCTCTGGCTACCCCGTTAGGGATTGTGCGTGACGATAAGTAAGTAAGTAAGTAAGTATATCATCGGGCACATTATCGTCAATTACAAAAGTGTTTGGCAATCATAAATTCATGCTTTTCATAGCGTTTAAAAATTATTGAAAAAGAAAAAAATTATCCTAAAATTATTTAATAATCAATATTTTGACCTGCAAAAGTATGATGCGCATTAATAAACGCAACGTTTACCGGCAGCCAGGTAGCCCGCACGCCGTTCGGAAGAGCATCGTGAAAGATATATTGCTAGCTCTTAGACAATAGAGAAGCTTTTAAATTGGTGCCGTGTTAAAAATTTTGCGCTTAATATAAAAAAAAACTAAATACATTGAATTTGCGTTGTCTAATGGATAAAACTCATTTCGAAACGATAGTTCATTCGTAAAAATAAACTTAAAAAATCATTTCTCACGTCGAAGAAATAAATTTATTTCATTCCATTTACAACTCGCTCGCTCTCGGCAGGTTTTACCGTCGATCGATAAGTCCGGTAAGGATGAAATACGAGGGCGACACTGAAAGTTTTTAGAACTGGCCACTTGTAAACGATATCATAAAAAAAAATTAATACAAATTTTGAAAATGGTACTCTTTGCCAATATTATTGTGTATATGTATTTTATTAATTTGTCATTTGTTTAAGATTTGGCGGCAAATTGAAAATTGTTTGTGTCACGTCAGAATGAATTTAACGCATACACATGTCATTTAAGTCAACAAAAAAATTATGATAGACTTCGATTGGCCTTTCACGATGAAGCTTCATCTCGTGTCAATGTTTACAATTGGTTTAATGAGTTTGAACGTGGTCGCACTATTCTCACGGATGATCTGTGTGAGGGACGGCCTTCTACGGCAACGACTGAAGATAACATCGGTGTGGTGCGGTGTATGATAGAGACTAACAAAAGAGTGACTTATCAGCACATTCGGACAAGCTTAAGCATCCTCCATGAACATTTAGCGCTCAGGAAACTTTGTGCCCGGTGGATGCCTCATCATTTGACAGAGGCCCAAAATTTCCGTCGTGTTGGGTGGTGTTGTGAAATGGTTCAAAGATTTAATGGAGGTGACTCAAATGCTGTGTTCGACATACTTACGGGTGACGAAAGCTGGATTTACTTTTATGATCCTGAAACTAAGAGACAGTCTGGTGTCTGGGTGCTTCCTTCCGAGGAGTTGCCAACTAAAGTGAAGAGAGGTCGAAGCGTGTGAAAAAGATGATGGCCTCGTTCTTCTGAAGGACACGTCATTACGCAACAATTGTTTTAGAGGATCGGAAAACAGTTACTGCAGAGTTGTACGCGTACACTAACAATTGCTTGCCACTTGTCTTGAAAAAAATTCGGGAGAAACAACCTTGCAGTAGGATCCTCCTCCAACACGACATCGCTTCGTCACACATCGCCAAGCTAACAGTCGACTACTTGGCGACGTCAGACGTGGGATCACTGGGTCACCCGCCCTATAGCCCCGACCTCGCACCTTGCGATTTTTATTTATTTCCCATAAAAAAGGATAACTAAAAAGGATAACGGATAAAATAAAAGAACAACTTCGAGGAAACCGTTTTATGGACGCCCAGAAAGCAGTGGGTGCGTCGAAGAGACCCCTAAGAACGAGTGGGTAAAGTGTTTTCTCAGTAGTTCTATCGGATGCAGCGATGTATTGATGTAAATGGACACTATTTTGAAAAGATATAATAAAACTCATAACTTGTTAGTTTGTTCAGTTTTCGATTTTCTAAGAACTTTCAGGGCCACCCTCGTACTCCACTGTTTGACGCATCACTTCACGCAGCTTGACGGACCTTTAGAAGACAATCAGACTTGATGCCAAAAATGAGATGCAAAATAAAGCCGCATCTTATCCCTATTCGCCAATATTTAACATTCGCTGCACACCTTGGAAATTGTAGATTATAAATATAACGACAAATATATTTCATCAGATAGTGGTCAAATTCAACCAAAAGGGAGGTAACGCGAATATTGTACCGGTAGCGGTGGCAAGCAGAAAGTCAAGGTTGTTTACGTGTCATAAAATACCTATGCCTGTCTAGATAGACGAACATTTTTTAAAACTAAATCACAACTCATTTACTTCACATAGTATACACGTCCTTCTGCCTTCTGAGTCTAGAGCGATACCACAAAACTTATTATTCTTTAGCTCAGATAGTTCTTGACTATTTTGGATGCCCATTATGAATGCAACAAAGTATAGTAAGCTGCCATTTGTACTAAAATAGAATATGGTAAAACATAAGCTTACTGGTTTTTGCTACTGTAAGTTTCTCGGAAACAAAAACCATCGACTTTACGGCAAACCAAGCGATAGAATTTTCAATATAAGAAGAATCCAACCAAATTTAACGCATGCCGGAATCTTAGACATTGTTATGTTTAGGGCTTATGTCACTCAAAAAGTTTAGGATCGGTTATTTTGACAAGCCTGGTTTTTTGAGTTATATGAAAGTTACCATCACTGATTCTGGGCCGTCACTATGCAATGACTGATATTCATTATAACTCAAGAGGTTGCCTCTCCGCTGTTAGCCTATGCTTCTTTTGCTTGTGGGGGGCTACTCTTTTATAATTTTCCTATGTAATTATATTTTCAAATTAAAGAATGTTATGTTTCCATAAAATTATTACAAGAAGAAGTGTACATTAAATTTTTATAAAATACATAGATCACAATTTTAACCCTTTCATTTCCTGTACACATAGCTTATATACGTATCATGTGCATCGGATATATTATCAATTTGCGGAATTAATATTAGCTGCACAACGTCACGTGCATAATTGAAACTACTCGAGCAAATAGTATTTCATTCAACAGCAACGTTATGATTAAAATTTCCAATAAAATCGCTATTGATTGCTTTTAACCATGCAACGAAGTACTGCTGTATCTATGTATCTTTTCAATCGTTGTATGTCATTCTGTTGTCAATTAAGTGTGTAGAGGCTATAAACATTGGCAGCAATAGTAAATATAATATTAAATCTATATCAAAATGTAGAGGATAGTGTAATTTAAATGTTACACGAAATTGTAAGATTTTATGTTCAGTAACTTGCTTCTCTTTTTAAAGGTCTATATTTTATACACAAATCTATATACACAATCTTAATAATATATATAAATTACGTGTCACGTTGTTTGTCCGTGATGGACTCCTAAACTACTTAACCGATTTTAATCAAATTTGCACACAGTGTGCAGTTTGGTACAACTTGAGAGATTGGATAGTTTTTTTGTCCATGAGTGACTTTTTTTTGCAAATTTAAGGATTTTTAATAGGACAAGACAAAGGGTCGTCGAAAAGGGCAGAACAACGTCTGCCTGGCAAACTAGTACTACACTATAATATACGATGGTGTATTTCTTTTAGTTAATATTTACTACAATATCAGGTTCTGATATTTACATTCACTTACACATTAACACTTTGCACTTATGTATAATTATTCTTTATTGCATTACGGTTCCAAGGACTACAAATAGTCTAATAAAAGCGATCAGCTGAACAAATCTTACCTACCGTTTCTCCTCTATGTTCTTGAGCCTTAAACTGTTAGCACATATATTATATTAGTGATGGTTCAACTCGATTTACGATTGATATCGATGATTCAAGTTAACTCTAGTGGATACTCACTAACGCGAGTTCGAGCTGACAGTAATTGAACGAATATGCGAGCAAGCGAGGGCAGAATTATTTCATCGTGGATATAAATTATATAATAATACCAATAAATTTATTAAGTATAATTTGTGACCTTAAATTATTAATAAGTAAGAGTAGAGTAGAATAAAGTTAGAGTGATATTATTTTCTGAAGATCGTTTATAAACAATACATATTGGTAACGCCAGTTAACAATCTACTTTATCAACATGACTAGTGCATATTTTTTGTCTCCTTCCTTCCTTCCCTTTCCTACCGCACGCGCTGCCGCCGAGGTGAAAAAGAGGATCTCGGCGCGTGTCAGTATACTAAGTGATATTACGCCATCCGCAACGCACGGCCACCCGTCGCGTCTTATATTAACCGCAAACCGCGCAGGACGAACATTGAGATCTCCTGTTTATCTTTAATACTCACCGCATCAGACATTGTGTCTTTGTAACTCATAAAAGTGTGAGACGCCCCCGTAAGGGCGAAGGTCGAGAGTGTGGGACTTCACGAAACTGTTAACCGAGAGTGCGTGTGCGCCGAACCACGTGGCGAGCTTGCTGTATAGCAGACACTCCAGGAGAAAGGCGCGGCAGCCCTCATCAGGTCAGTGCGTGCTATCCCACCTATTTATTTTCCCCTTTGCCGTATGCACCAAAATTACAGTCCACTAAATCTTTATCGAAGATACCTTAAGTTGCTGGCGTCTCCATTTTTAATGGTCCTTCTCGCTGGATTGACCTTGACTTTCCATTTTTAATGGTCACTTCTCGCTGGATTGACCTTGACTTTCCGCCCTTATTAGATCGTTATCGTAATAAGCGTTTATATAATTAATTATTTATATTTTAATCCGACTTCGGATTAACCCCGCCCTTATTAGAACACTAGAATAGGTCCTAATAGGTGACATTCATAGTAATTTTAAAACTATATTCATAGAATGAATAAGCATATAATTATCTATATAAATTATTTGTTGTATGTTCACATCACGTCATCAACTTTTAACTACATCTATAGATTATACTGTTAAATTACATTTATTATTTGCACATATATTTAAGCATTATATTCGTTGTAAATAACTTCATAATTATTATAAAAGTTAACAATTAAAGTTAATCGTTAACAAAACTAATATTTAATAATTCAACCGCGTAGCGAGGTCGCTTACAGACTACCCGCTTATAATTATATTATTTTTGCCGCATAACTTAAGTTGTAATGCCGCCTAAAAAACAAATAGCATCGAATAATAGCGATTCCTCGGATAATGAGGGCACACCTGATGCTGAGTTGGTTTTATTGTTAGCTAAACGAGATGCTTTATTTCAAATAGTGCAAAAAATATATGATATGTCCTCGGACATCCACATAAACACTTCCACGATGGAGCGTTTTCTTGATGGAAGTTCTAATGTTAATGCTTTACGTATTGAGTTTAAACAGGTCTTAGATAATTATAATTCACATTTATTAAAAATAAACCCTATTGCTAAACCTGATTATAACAGCCTCATTGCGTTTGAGTCTCTTTGCGGTAGAATAAATAGGCTTTATTTACAATATTCGCAATCTAATTCACAAAGTACTAGTACACCATCTAAAGCCAGATTCACACTTCCGCCTATCGAACTTATGCCATTTTCGGGTGACATTCGCTCATGGCCTTTATTTTATGCTAGCTTTAAATCAACCGTCCATGAAAACACATCGCTTACCGACGCTGAAAAGTTATACTATTTGCTAGGTAAACTAACGGGCAAAGCCCTATCTGTATGCTCAGGTATAACTCCTTGCGCTGAAAATTATAAAATTTTATTGCAAGCACTCGTTGACAAATATGAAGACCGGCGTATGCTAGCATCTACATATATTAATCAGATGTTCGAATTTAAGCCATTGCAATCGGTCACCGCAAATAATTTTGATTTATTTACTGATAACTTTATAAGTGCAGTGCGCGCTTTACAAAACTTAAAGTTAGATAATCTCGCGGACTTAATTGTTCTTCATATCGCGCTTAAGAAGCTGGACCCGGATACCATTCGCTCTTTCGAATATAGTCATAACTCGATGGTACCTACCTTTGATGATTTAGTAAATTTTATTAAGACCCGCTCCAAAGTTTTGCAACGCACCGATTCTAGTACAAATTCTAATAGCGCACCAAACAATCGACGAGGTAACGGTAATAATCGTCGCTGTAATAATACTTCGTCGCCGAAGTATCAGGCGTTCGTAAGCACGACGACTAGTTGCTCAAAGTGTCTGTGCGATAATATTGTGCATCAACACCTATTTAAGTGTGCAGACTTTAATAAAATGACGCCGCAGGAACGATTTAAATGCGTAAAGAGTAACAGTGCATGTGTGAATTGTCTCAGTTTAAGTCATCGAGTGTCTAGTTGCTCTTCAAATTATAGTTGTCGAGTTTGTAAATTTAAACATCACACATTGTTGCACTTCCACCGCAGAAGCGATAATGCTTCCCCTGCGCTGGCGCGTTCTCCACCGCTTCAGCCAGTTACACTGAAGTCTACAACCCCCGCGCCCGCACACTCGCCACCCCTCACCGCAGGTGCGCGTTCAGACGTCGCGCTGTGTACTTCGTTCAAGAATGTTTCTCAACGTTCACCGCCTCCCGCGCGCGCAAGTCGTTCGCAGAGAACTGTTTTATTATCAACCGCTCAAGTATTTGCTTACGATGCTAAGGGAGAGAAACAAATTATTCGTATATTATTAGACTCCGCGGCTCAAAGCCATTTTATGACTAAAGAGTGCTGTCATCGTTTAGGCGTTCAACAACACGATACCGAATGTACTGTAGTAAAGGGATTCGGTGGAGTTGAAAAAATTGTAAAATCGAAATCGATTGATATTAAAATTTTCTCACGATTCGACTCGAATATTAACCTCAATATTTCAACGCTAGTTGTTGATCAAATCACCGACCTTTTGCCCACCGCTGTGGTAGACACATCTGTCTTATCACACTTCCATGGCATAAGACTCGCTGATGAATGTTATAGCATGCCTAATAAAATTGATGTTTTGATAGGCGCATCCCTTTTCCCGCACTTACTATGTCCAGACGTAATTTATTCGTCTAACGACTTGTCCGGGCCCTCGGCTTTGAATACGGTATTTGGTTACGTTATTATGGGCTCAGTGCCGACACTTCAGGTAAATCATTCTTTAACGTGCTGCTCAGTTCTAGAGTCTCCTATCGTTGACAAATTAGTGCAACGATTTTGGGAGCTTGAACAGCCACCCTCCGCACCGCCCATTCAGTGTCCTTCAGACATTGAATGTGAAGAGTTTTATAAATCTACGACATCCCGCGATCCTTTTACTGGTAGATATATTGTTGGCCTGCCATTTAAAGATGACGTTTACTCTCTCGGAGATTCTTATGAAACCTCTCGACGACGATTCATGTGCTTGGAGAGGAAACTTCAAGCCTCGCCTACATTAAGGTTAGCATATGATGACGTCATAAAGGAATACTTAGCTAAAAATTATATATCCCCCGCACCGCCGTATGACTCTCATGAACCCGCTCCAATATATGTCATACCGCATCATGGAGTCTTACGCGAAGATAAGAAGTCAACGCGTCTGCGCATCGTCCTGGATGCTAGCAGTAAGACTAGCACTGGGCGATCATTAAATGATATTCTGCATTCAGGACCAAATTTGCAAGGCGACTTGTTCAATATAATTTTAACTTTCCGCTTACATCCAATCGCTATGACAGCCGACTGTCGCCAACAATTTCTGCAAATAGTTGTTCGCGATTCTGATCGTCGTTACCAATGCTTCCTATACCGCTTCCGTCCACAAGACCCACTTGTGTTGTACCACTTCAATCGCGTGTGCTTCGGTTTAACTTCGAGTCCATACCATGCATTGCGCACGGTAAGACAGCTCATTGATGACGACGGCGCAAAGTATCCGCTTGCGAGTCGTATCGCATTTACTTCGCTATATATGGACGATATCGCGTTCTCTATGCCCAGTGAATCCGAGGCCAGTGAGACCTCTCGGCAGCTGATAGACTTATTCAAGGGTGCCCAATGGGACCTGATAAAATGGCATAGCAACCGTCGATCTGTTTTAGATGACCTCCCTACTTCCCATAAAATTACAGGAGAAGTAGAGTTCGATAAATCAATGCCACATAAAATACTAGGCTTGCATTGGTCTACCGATAGTGACGCCTTTTATTTTAAGATATCTGTTCCCGCTGATGTGACGTGCACTAAGCGCGCCATCTTATCTACTGTCGCTCGCCTGTGGGACATAATGGGTTTCGTTGCTCCCACAGTCGCGTACGCCAAATTGTTAATAAAGCAGCTTTGGCAACTTAATTTAGATTGGGACGACATACCACCACCGCCAATTATTAAGATGTGGAGGCAATTCTGTGCTGAATTACCAGCTCTTAATGATTTACGTATCCCGCGACATGTTGGTGTATCCAAAAACTGTACTGCGTCACTCCTGGGGTTTTCCGACGCCAGCGAGCACGCATACGGTGCCGTAGTCTACATACATGTAAAGAGCGTCAATGGTAACACCGTCCAGTTGATTTGTGCAAAGACTAAAGTCGCACCGACGAAACCACTATCTATTGCACGCCTTGAGCTTTGTGGAGCGGTTTTACTCTCAAAATTGCTTCGCAGAGTACTCGACAATTATTCTCTTGACCTTGCAATATCAGTCTATGCCTTTGTAGATTCAAAAGTAGCTCTGTACTGGATAAAGAGTTCGCCACACAAGTGGCAGACCTTTGTTGCAAACCGCGTTGTTCAGATTACCGACAATATTCGCGCTGATAACTTTTATCATGTCGCAGGTACTGAGAATCCCGCTGACATACTTTCACGTGGCGTTACGCCAAATAAATTAGTTTCAAACCCCCTGTGGCTCCATGGGCCTCAGTGGACTTCGTTAGATCCATCTCAATGGCCTCTTCGTACTTTAGACAATGAGGTTATTGCAAATATGCCTGAGAAGAAGATTTTGTCGCACACTGTGTGCACATCCGTCTGTAATTCTGCGATTTATGAGCTCGCACTCCGCATCTCTTCTTGGAGTAAACTTCTACGTATAATTGCGTACGTGTGTAAGTTTGCTAAATTATTGCCCCGCCGCAGCACTACTGTAGTGACTGCTGATGATCTCAGTTTCTCTGAGGTTGTAATCCTCCGCGCCCTACAAAAACAGCATTTTGCAGTGGAATATTTAAATATTGAAGGTAACAAACCTTGCTCGCCCGCTTTCAATCGTTTAAGGCCTTTTATTGAGAATGGTTTAATCTGCATTGGTGGTCGTCTTTCGAACTCCGCATTAGATTACACACAAAAACATCCAATTATACTCCCGCGCAGTGATCATGTAGTGAACATGATCATTGACTATTATCATATTAAAAATTTACACGCTGGGCCTGAATTGTTATTGTCATTGCTCCGTCAAAAATTTTGGATACTTTCCGCACGCCGCACTGTGAGAAGCAGAGTCTACAAGTGTAATATATGTTTCCGGCTTAGACCCCGTCCAACTTACCCTTTGATGGCTGATCTTCCCCATAGTCGTGTAAGACAAGCTATTAAGGCATTTACACACACGGGCTGCGATTATGCCGGTCCTATCACATACACTCCTGTACGTCGTCGTGGTGTACGCAGCGAGAAGGCGTACTTATGTGTTTTCACATGCCTCACGACTCGAGCTGTACATATAGAAATCGCTACAGATCTTAGTAGTTCTAGTTTCCTCGCTGCGCTTAAACGTTTCCTCTCTAGACGAGGGCCGATTCAGTTTTTATATTCGGATAATGGAACGAATTTTAAAGGTGCCGCTTCGTATCTTCGCGATCTCTATAAATTTCTAGACGTTGAATACCGCCCAAAGCTTGAGCAAGAGTGTGCTGAGAATCGTATAACATGGAAGTTCATCTGTCCCAACTCTCCTCATTTTGGAGGCGCCTGGGAGAGTATGATCAAAGTCGTAAAAACGCATCTGTTCCGAGTTATCGGACATCAGTTACTTTCATACGAAGAGCTTAATACTGTTCTTGCGCAAATTGAGTGCTTGCTAAACTCGCGGCCCTTGACAGTATTGAGTTCTGATCCTGCAGAGCCTTCAGCTCTTACTCCGAGTCATTTTTTGAATACCGCACCTTTATTGTCATTACCCGCACCTAAAATCAAATCTGACTCTACCAGTCTGTTACACAGGCATTCTTTACTGGATAAATTAGTTCAGTCGTTTTGGGACCGGTGGAGGACGGAATACCTTCACGGATTACAAGTTCGTCAGAAGTGGAACACCCCGTCTACGGCTATCGTACCAGGCATGGTTGTAATTGTGATAAATGATAATGAACCACCCCTTGCTTGGCCATTAGCCATTGTCGAGTCTGTTCATCCTTCGAAGGATGGCGTAGTTCGAGTAGTGACCGTGAGAACTACTAAGGGAACATATCTCCGTCCTGTTGCTCGTATTTGCCCTCTCCCAAGACAATAAATCACGATTATTTTGATTATAATTATTTATCTAAATTAGGAATTAAGTTTATATTTATATATATTAAAGAAGTATTAAACCGCAATATTATATTTATGTATACATTTTCTCGCTTACCAAGTAAGGTTAGTAGACGAGACATGCGCATTGAGCGCATCCTCTCACTTTATATACCGCTTATTTATTTGTTTTCCTTTTACTTTTCTATTACGGTTGTCTTTTAAAGGTGACCCTTTAAGGGCGGGAGGAAATGGTAACGCCAGTTAACAATCTACTTTATCAACATGACTAGTGCATATTTTTTGTCTCCTTCCTTCCTTCCCTTTCCTACCGCACGCGCTGCCGCCGAGGTGAAAAAGAGGATCTCGGCGCGTGTCAGTATACTAAGTGATATTACGCCATCCGCAACGCACGGCCACCCGTCGCGTCTTATATTAACCGCAAACCGCGCAGGACGAACATTGAGATCTCCTGTTTATCTTTAATACTCACCGCATCAGACATTGTGTCTTTGTAACTCATAAAAGTGTGAGACGCCCCCGTAAGGGCGAAGGTCGAGAGTGTGGGACTTCACGAAACTGTTAACCGAGAGTGCGTGTGCGCCGAACCACGTGGCGAGCTTGCTGTATAGCAGACACTCCAGGAGAAAGGCGCGGCAGCCCTCATCAGGTCAGTGCGTGCTATCCCACCTATTTATTTTCCCCTTTGCCGTATGCACCAAAATTACAGTCCACTAAATCTTTATCGAAGATACCTTAAGTTGCTGGCGTCTCCACATATAGTACTATAAATACGTTTTTATTCCTATAGTTTTTATTCATATATATCCGACTTCACTTTATCATCGTCACCAATTTTTTTTCACGCAGATTTTCTTCATTTGTGGAAACAAATAATAGTCGCTTGAGGCCAGGTCTGGGCTGTAGGATTGGTGGCACAGTAGTTGGCAAAACAGCACCGGTGAATGGCCGCCATCGCAACATGGCTTGTGGGCAGGGGCGCATTGTCGTGCAAAAGGAGCACGCCTTTTGTAAGCGTTCTTCGCCTTTTTTATTAAATAGCTTCTTTTAATTGATCTAGTAAAGAAGCGTAGTATTTCCCCTTATGGAAACATCATGTTTTTTATAATCAATCAAAAGGATACCTTATGTGTCCCAAAAGATCGTGGCCATGATCTTTCAGGCCGATCGAGATACCTTATACTTCTTCTATACTGCCACTGCATCGACTCATGCTTTGACTTAGGTTCATAAAGGTGCTCCCAAGTTTCATCGCCAGTTACATTTGGAGCCGTAACTTCCTCTCTTTACTCGTCACAGCGGTCCAAAAATTCACGACAACTTTCGACGCGCTCGTGGTTTTGATGTGCAGAAAGCATTCTCGGAACCCATCTTGCACAGACTTTAGTCGTGCCAAGGTGTTGATGTAGGATGTTTAAAATGATTTATTACTGGCGTGGTAGTTCAATCGTCCGTCTAGGTCGTCTTCAATGGAGTCCCTCCCTTGTTTAAAAAGAGAGACAGCTAACATCTCTTAAAAAATTGTCTTAGATTTTTTCCTTGTTGGATAAGAAACTTAATGACAGCGCGATATTCAATTTTCTCCATAGTGGCTAGTTTCTTCCCGATTAAATTGTTTACTCGTGGATAACTCAAAAGCTAGTGACCCGATTAGGCTGAAACTTGGTGTATATACTAACAATGAGTCACTCAACTAGCGCCTACCTGAATGAGTAAACTCACCCTCGCGAACCCCGCCATTCAGCGAACTTTTTAATCTCCCCTCGTCATAATAATTTTACCCACACGGTGTAGTATGGAAGAACGTGTGTATAAATAATTTTAATTCGAGTTACATACATGATATTCAACTCGAGTCGTTTTTTGCAAGTTGGCATATCTCTATAAAATAATTATTATATATCGTTACAAGCCTAAACCAAGTTTATTAGGCATAAGATAACTTTATAACAATATGGTACTGAAAAAAACATTCACTACGCTATTGATTATGAAAACACATTTAATAATCAATCTGATAATGATCGGAAACTTACTTTTATACTTTTCTTCACCATGAGATCAATTTAGCATCTTGATATACATTTCCATATATTTAAGAATACGATAGCTTTGCTAAATGCTGAGTTATAATGTTTTTTTAACATTTATTTATTCTGTTATGTCCTTTTTGTTGATCTAATTCTTCAAGTTGTTGTTTGACCAAAAGATTACATATCTAATTATTGGTAATTTTAAAGACAAATCCAACATTTTTAGTTATTGACTCAGCAGCCACTACCGGTTCAAATAAATGAAAATTTGATACATTTACTCTTGAAAGAATTTTTATGTTGACGAAAAGAAAGATACAGGTCGAAAAATGACACAGTCGACTTGGTTATTTATATAAATGTTTATGTTATAAGTAATATTAAGAGCCTGGGGTTTGAGACAATTAAAAACTGCCGAGTGAATTACCGAAATTGACACTTTATATTTAAATAAAACGCAAAGCAAAGAAAAAACGCTCACTTAAGGCCGAATACGAAGATAACTGGCGAAAATTAATGTATTTCTCTTGACTAGAACTTTGACCTGACGTAATTCTAAGCTTTAAAACATTTTTATAGGTTTGGTCGGGTCCTTCACAAGGTGACCATCATTTTAAAATTTTAAAATAAATGAATATACCAACAAATAAAAAATGTTAAGAAATGATATATAAAATTATTGTTCTTCCAAAACTCTGTGAATTTTAATTTAGGAAAAATCTTTTACGTAAAAATGATTGTATTGTGATTCCGAAGGTACCTGCTATCTTTATTTTCGATACAAAATATTATTTATTAACATAATTCGTTTTAATTCACCTAATAATAATATCGTATATTGCCAGATAAAAGTTTGCCGTAATAAATTACCAGGCGCTTCGACGTGTGACGTAAGGTAACAACAGTCGATGTGTCTGTAGCGAAAATCGTTAATTTAGTGTTTTATACGCTTTTAAGTGACTATAAATGTAAATATGGGTAGGAAAAGAAATAAATGTTACCTAAGTGGTAAAACAAAGAGAGTTTATCGCATGAACGCTGCTCGAATGTTGTATTTTGAGGTTAATACTTATATTTTTGTAAGGTAATTTTTTATTTTATGCTGCCTAAAAGATTGTATTTTTACTCATTTATATTAGCCAAACTTATCATTTATACTTTTCTAGTTTCAAGTGAGAAACACTAAAAATGTATATATCAAGACCCAGTCGGAAAAGCATGTACAGACTAGTGCAAGCACAGAGACCGCCAATAGTGTCATAGTCAATGTATTGTCCGAAAGCATGGGGTAAGTACATAATTAAGAAAAACCGAAATACTTCGGATGTGAAGTGATTGACCATTCGGAGTAGTCTTGTGAGAATTTACATACACAGTACCTATCCCCACTATGGGGCAATCACTGACATTTTAGTTTTTTTTTCTTTACTATTTATGCAATTAAGACATACTACAAGCCGCTGAAGAAGATTAGTCAATTTTTACCATCCATCAAATGTAATATTCCTCTACAAGATGCAGGTGTGTACAAGCTAGATTGTGAATGTGGTCTCTCTTACATAGGTCAAACAAAGAAATCTATAAAAACCCGCGTGAAGGAACATATAGCTGATGTGAAGCACCGACGCTCCGGGAAGTCTGCAGTCTGCGAACATGTTCAAGATCGTCCCCACCATTACATTAGATTTGATAAACCACAAATTCTCGCAAAAGAGCACCGATTCCTACCAAGGATGATACGCGAGGCTATTGAAATTAAAAAAACATCCAAATTTCAATAGATAAGATGGTTGGGTGCTACCATCTGCTTGGGATCCTATAATTAACAAAATTAAACCCAAACCCAAGCATACCACTGCAAGACTTCATGATACTATAAGCTCGTTTTGCGTAAATCGGACCAAAAATTAATATTAAAAAACTGAAGGTAGCCGGACTAACTATGACATTGGGACGTCAAACATCTCAGTCCCCCCCGTGACCATGGGCGCTGTAAAGCACCCGAAACGTCGGGATAATAATAACAATAAATTAATGTAATTAAACGCGATAAAATCCGTAAATAATAGTTTTATTCAATGTGTAGTGTTCGCGTAAATTTAAGAAATCATTATGTGAACCAGTACGGACTGGTAATAGCAAATAAAATTCGCCGATTAGAAGATCTTAAAACCAAGCGCGCAAGATATATAACATCTTTAAATTTCTTGAAGAGATGCAGAGACCATAATCTCATTCCTACGTGTGTCAAAATATCAACAAAGAAGGACATTCGAGGAAGCGCTAAGATCTTAAATCAGGCAAGTAAAAAGTTGTTACGGACGGTGATTCAGCAGAAACGGTTCGATTTACATTTCATAAACAACACCATAGACAATTTGTCCAGTGAACTAAAGACAATTTTAACGACATTTGATTTTAATAATTGCATCGAAACTTTAAACAAACGAGAAACATCAAAATACAATGAATGCAAAAATAAACAAATAGAAAAATACCAAAAATTAACGATCAAATCAAATGCCAAACATCCAAGTCAACGCCAGAACAATAAACAACCGTTGACCATAGACACAAACTATAAACAACGCACTGTCTTTAATTTGTCAAAACATACACTGGACGAACTGACAATGAAAGTATTAGCGAAGGGAATGAACTTCGCATTAACAAAATTCGCATTAGCAAAAATCCCGTACGAAGAAATTATCTGCAGTGTTGAGGATTGTCTGTTTAAGAATAATATCGGTAAGGAAGATTTGGAGGCCATACGTCAAGATATTTCGTCCTTGTTACGTCGTAGTTCAGTGCCGAAACCAAACCTTCCCAAAGACGAATTTATAGCGCTAAATAACTTACGGAACAGACCAGAACTCACGATTCTCCGCGCGGATAAAGGAAATGCTACGGTGGTAATGGACGCGTCGGAATATAATTTTAAAATACAACAACTTTTATCGGACGAAAGTACATATAAAAAGGTCAAAACAGACCCTACAACTAACACGCTTAAAACAACTAGCGATTTAATAAAGAAATACTCCGAAAAATTAAATCTCGACGTGAATTCGCTAATACCATCATGTGCCAAACCACCGAGGTTGTATGGGTTACCGAAGATACACAAACCAAACGCTCCACTACGTCCCATAGTGAGCCAGATCGATTCACCAACTTATAAGCTGGCACAATACTTAGCAAAAATACTATCACCACTGAGAGGACATACCAGAGCACACACAAAGGATTCATACCATTTTGTGAGTGAGATAAAAGACCTACATCTCGCTAACAATGAAACTATGGTCAGTTTTGATGTTCAGTCACTATTTACATGCCTACCTATTGTGGACTGCATCTCAATTGTAACTAGGAAGCTAGAAGAAAATAACATGCCTCAAGAATATGCAATACTACTTGAACATTGCCTCACATCTGGCTATCTATTGTGGAAGGAGGAGTTCTACAAGCAAGTAGATGGTGTAGCGATGGGCTCACCTGTGTCTCCCATAGTCGCCGACATATTCATGGAGGACTTTGAGGAGAAAGCCCTTCTTACTGCTCCTGTAAATCCAAGGTTCTACAAGCGGTACGTAGACGACACTTTCACAATTTTACCATCTGACAAAGTAACTGCATTTTTAGACCACCTTAACTCCATAAACTCTAAAATACAATTCACAATGGAGTTAGAGGCAAATAATTCTTTAGCTTTCCTAGATGTTTTAGTCATCCGAAATCCTGATAACACTATTGGTCACACTGTGTATAGGAAAAAGACCCATACCAACCGATATCTAAATGGTGAATCTCACCATCATCCTTCACAGTTAGCTACCGTGGGTAAATCTTTGTTTCAGAGAGCACGAGAGATCTGTGACAGAAAACATCTGGCTGCGGAGCTTCAGCATGTCAAGCAAGTATTGCAAGACAACAAGCTTCGGGTCCCGCGCCTACGTCACAGTGAACGAGTGAAGCCGGCCACAGTCGAGCGCGCGCCTGCTCTACTACCATATGTTAGAGGAGTCACGGACAAGATTGGCTACATCTTGAAGCGAGCGTCCATTAAGACATACTACAAGCCGCTGAAGAAGATTAGTCAATTTTTACCATCCATCAAATGTAATATTTCTCTACAAGATGCAGGTGTGTACAATCTAGATTGTGAATGTGGTCTCTCTTACATAGGTCAAACAAAGAGATCTATAAAAACCCGCGTGAAGGAACATATAGCTGATGTGAAGCACCGACGCTCCGGGAAGTCTGCAGTCTGCGAACATGTTCAAGATCGTCCCCACCATTACATTAGATTTGATAAACCACAAATTCTCGCAAAAGAGCACCGATTCCTACCAAGGATGATACGCGAGGCTATTGAAATTAAAAAACATCCAAATTTCAATAGAGAAGATGGTTGGGTGCTACCATCTGCTTGGGATCCTATAATTAACAAAATTAAACCCAAACCCAAGCATACCACTGCAAGACTTCATGATACTATAAGCTCGTTTTGCGTAAATCGGACCAAAAATTAATATTAAAAAACTGAAGGTAGCCGGACTAACTATGACATTGGGACGTCAAACATCTCAGTCCCCCCCGTGACCATGGGCGCTGTAAAGCACCCGAAACGTCGGGATAATAATAACAATAAATTAATGTAATTAAACGCGATAAATTCAAAATGCATTACCATGCATTTTGAATTTAAAAGATAAAAAGGATGAAATGTTTGAGATTTTTTTATTTACTTTTCTTCCCCATTAGCCTATATAACCTATTCTGAACCTTCTATGCAAATTTGGCCGGTTATTGCAAAATAGTTCACATTAGTTTACGAATCATTTAAATATGATAATTTAAATATGTAGCCGTCGTCCGTCGTAATTGCTAGAGCGTCGTCAGAGGCGATTATAGAAAATAACACGTTTATTTAAAACTTAAGAGATATACGAACTACAGGCCACCTGATGGTATGTAGCAATACTGCAGTCCGTGGACATCTGCAGTCAAATAAGGTATAAAACTCCTAAGGGCTCTCCATTACCCTTAAGACTTACAGTGCAGTCACTGCTGCACTACAATTGGTTAAGAGTGGGTACCTTCATCATCATCATTACAGCCTTTCACAAGTCCACTGCTGAACATAGGCCTCCCCCAAGTAATGCCACAAAGCACGGTCCTGAGCCACCTGCATCCATCGACTTCCTGCATGTCTTACCAGGTCGTCACTCCATCTAGTGGGGGGTCGCCCTACACTACGCCTACCGGTACGAGGCTGCCACTCGAGAACCTTTCTTCCCCATCGGTTATCGGTTCTTCGAGCTATATGGCCGGCCCATTGCCACTTCAGCTTACTAATCCGTTGGGCTATGTCGGTCACTCTGGTTTTACTGCGGATATCCTCATTTCTCAACAGCAACGTTATGATTAAAATTTCCAATAAAATCGCTATTGATTGCTTTTAACCATGCAACGAAGTACTGCTGTATCTATGTATCTTTTCAATCGTTGTATGTCATTCTGTTGTCAATTAAGTGTGTAGAGGCTATAAACATTGGCAGCAATAGTAAATATAATATTAAATCTATATCAAAATGTAGAGGATAGTGTAATTTAAATGTTACACGAAATAGTAAGATTTTATGTTCAGTAACTTGCTTCTCTTTTTAAAGGTCTATATTTTATACACAAATCTATATACACAATCTTAATAATATATATAAATTACGTGTCACGTTGTTTGTCCGTGATGGACTCCTAAACTACTTAACCGATTTTAATCAAATTTGCACACAGTGTGCAGTTTGGTACAACTTGAGAGATTGGATAGTTTTTTTGTCCATGAGTGACTTTTTTTTGCAAATTTAAGGATTTTTAATAGGACAAGACAAAGGGTCGTCGAAAAGGGCAGAACAACGTCTGCCTGGCAAACTAGTACTACACTATAATATACGATGGTGTATTTCTTTTAGTTAATATTTACTACAATATCAGGTTCTGATATTTACATTCACTTACACATTAACACTTTGCACTTATGTATAATTATTCTTTATTGCATTACGGTTCCAAGGACTACAAATAGTCTAATAAAAGCGATCAGCTGAACAAATCTTACCTACCGTTTCTCCTCTATGTTCTTGAGCCTTAAACTGTTAGCACATATATTATATTAGTGATGGTTCAACTCGATTTACGATTGATATCGATGATTCAAGTTAACTCTAGTGGATACTCACTAACGCGAGTTCGAGCTGACAGTAATTGAACGAATATGCGAGCAAGCGAGGGCAGAATTATTTCATCGTGGATATAAATTATATAATAATACCAATAAATTTATTAAGTATAATTTGTGACCTTAAATTATTAATAAGTAAGAGTAGAGTAGAATAAAGTTAGAGTGATATTATTTTCTGAAGATCGTTTATAAACAATACATATTGGTAACGCCAGTTAACAATCTACTTTATCAACATGACTAGTGCATATTTTTTGTCTCCTTCCTTCCTTCCCTTTCCTACCGCACGCGCTGCCGCCGAGGTGAAAAAGAGGATCTCGGCGCGTGTCAGTATACTAAGTGATATTACGCCATCCGCAACGCACGGCCACCCGTCGCGTCTTATATTAACCGCAAACCGCGCAGGACGAACATTGAGATCTCCTGTTTATCTTTAATACTCACCGCATCAGACATTGTGTCTTTGTAACTCATAAAAGTGTGAGACGCCCCCGTAAGGGCGAAGGTCGAGAGTGTGGGACTTCACGAAACTGTTAACCGAGAGTGCGTGTGCGCCGAACCACGTGGCGAGCTTGCTGTATAGCAGACACTCCAGGAGAAAGGCGCGGCAGCCCTCATCAGGTCAGTGCGTGCTATCCCACCTATTTATTTTCCCCTTTGCCGTATGCACCAAAATTACAGTCCACTAAATCTTTATCGAAGATACCTTAAGTTGCTGGCGTCTCCATTTTTAATGGTCCTTCTCGCTGGATTGACCTTGACTTTCCATTTTTAATGGTCACTTCTCGCTGGATTGACCTTGACTTTCCGCCCTTATTAGATCGTTATCGTAATAAGCGTTTATATAATTAATTATTTATATTTTAATCCGACTTCGGATTAACCCCGCCCTTATTAGAACACTAGAATAGGTCCTAATAGGTGACATTCATAGTAATTTTAAAACTATATTCATAGAATGAATAAGCATATAATTATCTATATAAATTATTTGTTGTATGTTCACATCACGTCATCAACTTTTAACTACATCTATAGATTATACTGTTAAATTACATTTATTATTTGCACATATATTTAAGCATTATATTCGTTGTAAATAACTTCATAATTATTATAAAAGTTAACAATTAAAGTTAATCGTTAACAAAACTAATATTTAATAATTCAACCGCGTAGCGAGGTCGCTTACAGACTACCCGCTTATAATTATATTATTTTTGCCGCATAACTTAAGTTGTAATGCCGCCTAAAAAACAAATAGCATCGAATAATAGCGATTCCTCGGATAATGAGGGCACACCTGATGCTGAGTTGGTTTTATTGTTAGCTAAACGAGATGCTTTATTTCAAATAGTGCAAAAAATATATGATATGTCCTCGGACATCCACATAAACACTTCCACGATGGAGCGTTTTCTTGATGGAAGTTCTAATGTTAATGCTTTACGTATTGAGTTTAAACAGGTCTTAGATAATTATAATTCACATTTATTAAAAATAAACCCTATTGCTAAACCTGATTATAACAGCCTCATTGCGTTTGAGTCTCTTTGCGGTAGAATAAATAGGCTTTATTTACAATATTCGCAATCTAATTCACAAAGTACTAGTACACCATCTAAAGCCAGATTCACACTTCCGCCTATCGAACTTATGCCATTTTCGGGTGACATTCGCTCATGGCCTTTATTTTATGCTAGCTTTAAATCAACCGTCCATGAAAACACATCGCTTACCGACGCTGAAAAGTTATACTATTTGCTAGGTAAACTAACGGGCAAAGCCCTATCTGTATGCTCAGGTATAACTCCTTGCGCTGAAAATTATAAAATTTTATTGCAAGCACTCGTTGACAAATATGAAGACCGGCGTATGCTAGCATCTACATATATTAATCAGATGTTCGAATTTAAGCCATTGCAATCGGTCACCGCAAATAATTTTGATTTATTTACTGATAACTTTATAAGTGCAGTGCGCGCTTTACAAAACTTAAAGTTAGATAATCTCGCGGACTTAATTGTTCTTCATATCGCGCTTAAGAAGCTGGACCCGGATACCATTCGCTCTTTCGAATATAGTCATAACTCGATGGTACCTACCTTTGATGATTTAGTAAATTTTATTAAGACCCGCTCCAAAGTTTTGCAACGCACCGATTCTAGTACAAATTCTAATAGCGCACCAAACAATCGACGAGGTAACGGTAATAATCGTCGCTGTAATAATACTTCGTCGCCGAAGTATCAGGCGTTCGTAAGCACGACGACTAGTTGCTCAAAGTGTCTGTGCGATAATATTGTGCATCAACACCTATTTAAGTGTGCAGACTTTAATAAAATGACGCCGCAGGAACGATTTAAATGCGTAAAGAGTAACAGTGCATGTGTGAATTGTCTCAGTTTAAGTCATCGAGTGTCTAGTTGCTCTTCAAATTATAGTTGTCGAGTTTGTAAATTTAAACATCACACATTGTTGCACTTCCACCGCAGAAGCGATAATGCTTCCCCTGCGCTGGCGCGTTCTCCACCGCTTCAGCCAGTTACACTGAAGTCTACAACCCCCGCGCCCGCACACTCGCCACCCCTCACCGCAGGTGCGCGTTCAGACGTCGCGCTGTGTACTTCGTTCAAGAATGTTTCTCAACGTTCACCGCCTCCCGCGCGCGCAAGTCGTTCGCAGAGAACTGTTTTATTATCAACCGCTCAAGTATTTGCTTACGATGCTAAGGGAGAGAAACAAATTATTCGTATATTATTAGACTCCGCGGCTCAAAGCCATTTTATGACTAAAGAGTGCTGTCATCGTTTAGGCGTTCAACAACACGATACCGAATGTACTGTAGTAAAGGGATTCGGTGGAGTTGAAAAAATTGTAAAATCGAAATCGATTGATATTAAAATTTTCTCACGATTCGACTCGAATATTAACCTCAATATTTCAACGCTAGTTGTTGATCAAATCACCGACCTTTTGCCCACCGCTGTGGTAGACACATCTGTCTTATCACACTTCCATGGCATAAGACTCGCTGATGAATGTTATAGCATGCCTAATAAAATTGATGTTTTGATAGGCGCATCCCTTTTCCCGCACTTACTATGTCCAGACGTAATTTATTCGTCTAACGACTTGTCCGGGCCCTCGGCTTTGAATACGGTATTTGGTTACGTTATTATGGGCTCAGTGCCGACACTTCAGGTAAATCATTCTTTAACGTGCTGCTCAGTTCTAGAGTCTCCTATCGTTGACAAATTAGTGCAACGATTTTGGGAGCTTGAACAGCCACCCTCCGCACCGCCCATTCAGTGTCCTTCAGACATTGAATGTGAAGAGTTTTATAAATCTACGACATCCCGCGATCCTTTTACTGGTAGATATATTGTTGGCCTGCCATTTAAAGATGACGTTTACTCTCTCGGAGATTCTTATGAAACCTCTCGACGACGATTCATGTGCTTGGAGAGGAAACTTCAAGCCTCGCCTACATTAAGGTTAGCATATGATGACGTCATAAAGGAATACTTAGCTAAAAATTATATATCCCCCGCACCGCCGTATGACTCTCATGAACCCGCTCCAATATATGTCATACCGCATCATGGAGTCTTACGCGAAGATAAGAAGTCAACGCGTCTGCGCATCGTCCTGGATGCTAGCAGTAAGACTAGCACTGGGCGATCATTAAATGATATTCTGCATTCAGGACCAAATTTGCAAGGCGACTTGTTCAATATAATTTTAACTTTCCGCTTACATCCAATCGCTATGACAGCCGACTGTCGCCAACAATTTCTGCAAATAGTTGTTCGCGATTCTGATCGTCGTTACCAATGCTTCCTATACCGCTTCCGTCCACAAGACCCACTTGTGTTGTACCACTTCAATCGCGTGTGCTTCGGTTTAACTTCGAGTCCATACCATGCATTGCGCACGGTAAGACAGCTCATTGATGACGACGGCGCAAAGTATCCGCTTGCGAGTCGTATCGCATTTACTTCGCTATATATGGACGATATCGCGTTCTCTATGCCCAGTGAATCCGAGGCCAGTGAGACCTCTCGGCAGCTGATAGACTTATTCAAGGGTGCCCAATGGGACCTGATAAAATGGCATAGCAACCGTCGATCTGTTTTAGATGACCTCCCTACTTCCCATAAAATTACAGGAGAAGTAGAGTTCGATAAATCAATGCCACATAAAATACTAGGCTTGCATTGGTCTACCGATAGTGACGCCTTTTATTTTAAGATATCTGTTCCCGCTGATGTGACGTGCACTAAGCGCGCCATCTTATCTACTGTCGCTCGCCTGTGGGACATAATGGGTTTCGTTGCTCCCACAGTCGCGTACGCCAAATTGTTAATAAAGCAGCTTTGGCAACTTAATTTAGATTGGGACGACATACCACCACCGCCAATTATTAAGATGTGGAGGCAATTCTGTGCTGAATTACCAGCTCTTAATGATTTACGTATCCCGCGACATGTTGGTGTATCCAAAAACTGTACTGCGTCACTCCTGGGGTTTTCCGACGCCAGCGAGCACGCATACGGTGCCGTAGTCTACATACATGTAAAGAGCGTCAATGGTAACACCGTCCAGTTGATTTGTGCAAAGACTAAAGTCGCACCGACGAAACCACTATCTATTGCACGCCTTGAGCTTTGTGGAGCGGTTTTACTCTCAAAATTGCTTCGCAGAGTACTCGACAATTATTCTCTTGACCTTGCAATATCAGTCTATGCCTTTGTAGATTCAAAAGTAGCTCTGTACTGGATAAAGAGTTCGCCACACAAGTGGCAGACCTTTGTTGCAAACCGCGTTGTTCAGATTACCGACAATATTCGCGCTGATAACTTTTATCATGTCGCAGGTACTGAGAATCCCGCTGACATACTTTCACGTGGCGTTACGCCAAATAAATTAGTTTCAAACCCCCTGTGGCTCCATGGGCCTCAGTGGACTTCGTTAGATCCATCTCAATGGCCTCTTCGTACTTTAGACAATGAGGTTATTGCAAATATGCCTGAGAAGAAGATTTTGTCGCACACTGTGTGCACATCCGTCTGTAATTCTGCGATTTATGAGCTCGCACTCCGCATCTCTTCTTGGAGTAAACTTCTACGTATAATTGCGTACGTGTGTAAGTTTGCTAAATTATTGCCCCGCCGCAGCACTACTGTAGTGACTGCTGATGATCTCAGTTTCTCTGAGGTTGTAATCCTCCGCGCCCTACAAAAACAGCATTTTGCAGTGGAATATTTAAATATTGAAGGTAACAAACCTTGCTCGCCCGCTTTCAATCGTTTAAGGCCTTTTATTGAGAATGGTTTAATCTGCATTGGTGGTCGTCTTTCGAACTCCGCATTAGATTACACACAAAAACATCCAATTATACTCCCGCGCAGTGATCATGTAGTGAACATGATCATTGACTATTATCATATTAAAAATTTACACGCTGGGCCTGAATTGTTATTGTCATTGCTCCGTCAAAAATTTTGGATACTTTCCGCACGCCGCACTGTGAGAAGCAGAGTCTACAAGTGTAATATATGTTTCCGGCTTAGACCCCGTCCAACTTACCCTTTGATGGCTGATCTTCCCCATAGTCGTGTAAGACAAGCTATTAAGGCATTTACACACACGGGCTGCGATTATGCCGGTCCTATCACATACACTCCTGTACGTCGTCGTGGTGTACGCAGCGAGAAGGCGTACTTATGTGTTTTCACATGCCTCACGACTCGAGCTGTACATATAGAAATCGCTACAGATCTTAGTAGTTCTAGTTTCCTCGCTGCGCTTAAACGTTTCCTCTCTAGACGAGGGCCGATTCAGTTTTTATATTCGGATAATGGAACGAATTTTAAAGGTGCCGCTTCGTATCTTCGCGATCTCTATAAATTTCTAGACGTTGAATACCGCCCAAAGCTTGAGCAAGAGTGTGCTGAGAATCGTATAACATGGAAGTTCATCTGTCCCAACTCTCCTCATTTTGGAGGCGCCTGGGAGAGTATGATCAAAGTCGTAAAAACGCATCTGTTCCGAGTTATCGGACATCAGTTACTTTCATACGAAGAGCTTAATACTGTTCTTGCGCAAATTGAGTGCTTGCTAAACTCGCGGCCCTTGACAGTATTGAGTTCTGATCCTGCAGAGCCTTCAGCTCTTACTCCGAGTCATTTTTTGAATACCGCACCTTTATTGTCATTACCCGCACCCAAAATCAAATCTGACTCTACCAGTCTGTTACACAGGCATTCTTTACTGGATAAATTAGTTCAGTCGTTTTGGGACCGGTGGAGGACGGAATACCTTCACGGATTACAAGTTCGTCAGAAGTGGAACACCCCGTCTACGGCTATCGTACCAGGCATGGTTGTAATTGTGATAAATGATAATGAACCACCCCTTGCTTGGCCATTAGCCATTGTCGAGTCTGTTCATCCTTCGAAGGATGGCGTAGTTCGAGTAGTGACCGTGAGAACTACTAAGGGAACATATCTCCGTCCTGTTGCTCGTATTTGCCCTCTCCCAAGACAATAAATCACGATTATTTTGATTATAATTATTTATCTAAATTAGGAATTAAGTTTATATTTATATATATTAAAGAAGTATTAAACCGCAATATTATATTTATGTATACATTTTCTCGCTTACCAAGTAAGGTTAGTAGACGAGACATGCGCATTGAGCGCATCCTCTCACTTTATATACCGCTTATTTATTTGTTTTCCTTTTACTTTTCTATTACGGTTGTCTTTTAAAGGTGACCCTTTAAGGGCGGGAGGAAATGGTAACGCCAGTTAACAATCTACTTTATCAACATGACTAGTGCATATTTTTTGTCTCCTTCCTTCCTTCCCTTTCCTACCGCACGCGCTGCCGCCGAGGTGAAAAAGAGGATCTCGGCGCGTGTCAGTATACTAAGTGATATTACGCCATCCGCAACGCACGGCCACCCGTCGCGTCTTATATTAACCGCAAACCGCGCAGGACGAACATTGAGATCTCCTGTTTATCTTTAATACTCACCGCATCAGACATTGTGTCTTTGTAACTCATAAAAGTGTGAGACGCCCCCGTAAGGGCGAAGGTCGAGAGTGTGGGACTTCACGAAACTGTTAACCGAGAGTGCGTGTGCGCCGAACCACGTGGCGAGCTTGCTGTATAGCAGACACTCCAGGAGAAAGGCGCGGCAGCCCTCATCAGGTCAGTGCGTGCTATCCCACCTATTTATTTTCCCCTTTGCCGTATGCACCAAAATTACAGTCCACTAAATCTTTATCGAAGATACCTTAAGTTGCTGGCGTCTCCACATATAGTACTATAAATACGTTTTTATTCCTATAGTTTTTATTCATATATATCCGACTTCACTTTATCATCGTCACCAATTTTTTTTCACGCAGATTTTCTTCATTTGTGGAAACAAATAATAGTCGCTTGAGGCCAGGTCTGGGCTGTAGGATTGGTGGCACAGTAGTTGGCAAAACAGCACCGGTGAATGGCCGCCATCGCAACATGGCTTGTGGGCAGGGGCGCATTGTCGTGCAAAAGGAGCACGCCTTTTGTAAGCGTTCTTCGCCTTTTTTATTAAATAGCTTCTTTTAATTGATCTAGTAAAGAAGCGTAGTATTTCCCCTTATGGAAACATCATGTTTTTTATAATCAATCAAAAGGATACCTTATGTGTCCCAAAAGATCGTGGCCATGATCTTTCAGGCCGATCGAGATACCTTATACTTCTTCTATACTGCCACTGCATCGACTCATGCTTTGACTTAGGTTCATAAAGGTGCTCCCAAGTTTCATCGCCAGTTACATTTGGAGCCGTAACTTCCTCTCTTTACTCGTCACAGCGGTCCAAAAATTCACGACAACTTTCGACGCGCTCGTGGTTTTGATGTGCAGAAAGCATTCTCGGAACCCATCTTGCACAGACTTTAGTCATGCCAAGGTGTTGATGTAGGATGTTTAAAATGATTTATTACTGGCGTGGTAGTTCAATCGTCCGTCTAGGTCGTCTTCAATGGAGTCCCTCCCTTGTTTAAAAAGAGAGACAGCTAACATCTCTTAAAAAATTGTCTTAGATTTTTTCCTTGTTGGATAAGAAACTTAATGACAGCGCGATATTCAATTTTCTCCATAGTGGCTAGTTTCTTCCCGATTAAATTGTTTACTCGTGGATAACTCAAAAGCTAGTGACCCGATTAGGCTGAAACTTGGTGTATATACTAACAATGAGTCACTCAACTAGCGCCTACCTGAATGAGTAAACTCACCCTCGCGAACCCCGCCATTCAGCGAACTTTTTAATCTCCCCTCGTCATAATAATTTTACCCACACGGTGTAGTATGGAAGAACGTGTGTATAAATAATTTTAATTCGAGTTACATACATGATATTCAACTCGAGTCGTTTTTTGCAAGTTGGCATATCTCTATAAAATAATTATTATATATCGTTACAAGCCTAAACCAAGTTTATTAGGCATAAGATAACTTTATAACAATATGGTACTGAAAAAAACATTCACTACGCTATTGATTATGAAAACACATTTAATAATCAATCTGATAATGATCGGAAACTTACTTTTATACTTTTCTTCACCATGAGATCAATTTAGCATCTTGATATACATTTCCATATATTTAAGAATACGATAGCTTTGCTAAATGCTGAGTTATAATGTTTTTTTAACATTTATTTATTCTGTTATGTCCTTTTTGTTGATCTAATTCTTCAAGTTGTTGTTTGACCAAAAGATTACATATCTAATTATTGGTAATTTTAAAGACAAATCCAACATTTTTAGTTATTGACTCAGCAGCCACTACCGGTTCAAATAAATGAAAATTTGATACATTTACTCTTGAAAGAATTTTTATGTTGACGAAAAGAAAGATACAGGTCGAAAAATGACACAGTCGACTTGGTTATTTATATAAATGTTTATGTTATAAGTAATATTAAGAGCCTGGGGTTTGAGACAATTAAAAACTGCCGAGTGAATTACCGAAATTGACACTTTATATTTAAATAAAACGCAAAGCAAAGAAAAAACGCTCACTTAAGGCCGAATACGAAGATAACTGGCGAAAATTAATGTATTTCTCTTGACTAGAACTTTGACCTGACGTAATTCTAAGCTTTAAAACATTTTTATAGGTTTGGTCGGGTCCTTCACAAGGTGACCATCATTTTAAAATTTTAAAATAAATGAATATACCAACAAATAAAAAATGTTAAGAAATGATATATAAAATTATTGTTCTTCCAAAACTCTGTGAATTTTAATTTAGGAAAAATCTTTTACGTAAAAATGATTGTATTGTGATTCCGAAGGTACCTGCTATCTTTATTTTCGATACAAAATATTATTTATTAACATAATTCGTTTTAATTAAACACCTAATAATAATATCGTATATTGCCAGATAAAAGTTTGCCGTAATAAATTACCAGGCGCTTCGACGTGTGACGTAAGGTAACAACAGTCGATGTGTCTGTAGCGAAAATCGTTAATTTAGTGTTTTATACGCTTTTAAGTGACTATAAATGTAAATATGGGTAGGAAAAGAAATAAATGTTACCTAAGTGGTAAAACAAAGAGAGTTTATCGCATGAACGCTGCTCGAATGTTGTATTTTGAGGTTAATACTTATATTTTTGTAAGGTAATTTTTTATTTTATGCTGCCTAAAAGATTGTATTTTTACTCATTTATATTAGCCAAACTTATCATTTATACTTTTCTAGTTTCAAGTGAGAAACACTAAAAATGTATATATCAAGACCCAGTCGGAAAAGCATGTACAGACTAGTGCAAGCACAGAGACCGCCAATAGTGTCATAGTCAATGTATTGTCCGAAAGCATGGGGTAAGTACATAATTAAGAAAAACCGAAATACTTCGGATGTGAAGTGATTGACCATTCGGAGTAGTCTTGTGAGAATTTACATACACAGTACCTATCCCCACTATGGGGCAATCACTGACATTTTAGTTTTTTTTTCTTTACTATTTATGCAATTAAGACATACTACAAGCCGCTGAAGAAGATTAGTCAATTTTTACCATCCATCAAATGTAATATTCCTCTACAAGATGCAGGTGTGTACAAGCTAGATTGTGAATGTGGTCTCTCTTACATAGGTCAAACAAAGAAATCTATAAAAACCCGCGTGAAGGAACATATAGCTGATGTGAAGCACCGACGCTCCGGGAAGTCTGCAGTCTGCGAACATGTTCAAGATCGTCCCCACCATTACATTAGATTTGATAAACCACAAATTCTCGCAAAAGAGCACCGATTCCTACCAAGGATGATACGCGAGGCTATTGAAATTAAAAAAACATCCAAATTTCAATAGATAAGATGGTTGGGTGCTACCATCTGCTTGGGATCCTATAATTAACAAAATTAAACCCAAACCCAAGCATACCACTGCAAGACTTCATGATACTATAAGCTCGTTTTGCGTAAATCGGACCAAAAATTAATATTAAAAAACTGAAGGTAGCCGGACTAACTATGACATTGGGACGTCAAACATCTCAGTCCCCCCCGTGACCATGGGCGCTGTAAAGCACCCGAAACGTCGGGATAATAATAACAATAAATTAATGTAATTAAACGCGATAAAATCCGTAAATAATAGTTTTATTCAATGTGTAGTGTTCGCGTAAATTTAAGAAATCATTATGTGAACCAGTACGGACTGGTAATAGCAAATAAAATTCGCCGATTAGAAGATCTTAAAACCAAGCGCGCAAGATATATAACATCTTTAAATTTCTTGAAGAGATGCAGAGACCATAATCTCATTCCTACGTGTGTCAAAATATCAACAAAGAAGGACATTCGAGGAAGCGCTAAGATCTTAAATCAGGCAAGTAAAAAGTTGTTACGGACGGTGATTCAGCAGAAACGGTTCGATTTACATTTCATAAACAACACCATAGACAATTTGTCCAGTGAACTAAAGACAATTTTAACGACATTTGATTTTAATAATTGCATCGAAACTTTAAACAAACGAGAAACATCAAAATACAATGAATGCAAAAATAAACAAATAGAAAAATACCAAAAATTAACGATCAAATCAAATGCCAAACATCCAAGTCAACGCCAGAACAATAAACAACCGTTGACCATAGACACAAACTATAAACAACGCACTGTCTTTAATTTGTCAAAACATACACTGGACGAACTGACAATGAAAGTATTAGCGAAGGGAATGAACTTCGCATTAACAAAATTCGCATTAGCAAAAATCCCGTACGAAGAAATTATCTGCAGTGTTGAGGATTGTCTGTTTAAGAATAATATCGGTAAGGAAGATTTGGAGGCCATACGTCAAGATATTTCGTCCTTGTTACGTCGTAGTTCAGTGCCGAAACCAAACCTTCCCAAAGACGAATTTATAGCGCTAAATAACTTACGGAACAGACCAGAACTCACGATTCTCCGCGCGGATAAAGGAAATGCTACGGTGGTAATGGACGCGTCGGAATATAATTTTAAAATACAACAACTTTTATCGGACGAAAGTACATATAAAAAGGTCAAAACAGACCCTACAACTAACACGCTTAAAACAACTAGCGATTTAATAAAGAAATACTCCGAAAAATTAAATCTCGACGTGAATTCGCTAATACCATCATGTGCCAAACCACCGAGGTTGTATGGGTTACCGAAGATACACAAACCAAACGCTCCACTACGTCCCATAGTGAGCCAGATCGATTCACCAACTTATAAGCTGGCACAATACTTAGCAAAAATACTATCACCACTGAGAGGACATACCAGAGCACACACAAAGGATTCATACCATTTTGTGAGTGAGATAAAAGACCTACATCTCGCTAACAATGAAACTATGGTCAGTTTTGATGTTCAGTCACTATTTACATGCCTACCTATTGTGGACTGCATCTCAATTGTAACTAGGAAGCTAGAAGAAAATAACATGCCTCAAGAATATGCAATACTACTTGAACATTGCCTCACATCTGGCTATCTATTGTGGAAGGAGGAGTTCTACAAGCAAGTAGATGGTGTAGCGACGGGCTCACCTGTGTCTCCCATAGTCGCCGACATATTCATGGAGGACTTTGAGGAGAAAGCCCTTCTTACTGCTCCTGTAAATCCAAGGTTCTACAAGCGGTACGTAGACGACACTTTCACAATTTTACCATCTGACAAAGTAACTGCATTTTTAGACCACCTTAACTCCATAAACTCTAAAATACAATTCACAATGGAGTTAGAGGCAAATAATTCTTTAGCTTTCCTAGATGTTTTAGTCATCCGAAATCCTGATAACACTATTGGTCACACTGTGTATAGGAAAAAGACCCATACCAACCGATATCTAAATGGTGAATCTCACCATCATCCTTCACAGTTAGCTACCGTGGGTAAATCTTTGTTTCAGAGAGCACGAGAGATCTGTGACAGAAAACATCTGGCTGCGGAGCTTCAGCATGTCAAGCAAGTATTGCAAGACAACAAGCTTCGGGTCCCGCGCCTACGTCACAGTGAACGAGTGAAGCCGGCCACAGTCGAGCGCGCGCCTGCTCTACTACCATATGTTAGAGGAGTCACGGACAAGATTGGCTACATCTTGAAGCGAGCGTCCATTAAGACATACTACAAGCCGCTGAAGAAGATTAGTCAATTTTTACCATCCATCAAATGTAATATTTCTCTACAAGATGCAGGTGTGTACAATCTAGATTGTGAATGTGGTCTCTCTTACATAGGTCAAACAAAGAGATCTATAAAAACCCGCGTGAAGGAACATATAGCTGATGTGAAGCACCGACGCTCCGGGAAGTCTGCAGTCTGCGAACATGTTCAAGATCGTCCCCACCATTACATTAGATTTGATAAACCACAAATTCTCGCAAAAGAGCACCGATTCCTACCAAGGATGATACGCGAGGCTATTGAAATTAAAAAACATCCAAATTTCAATAGAGAAGATGGTTGGGTGCTACCATCTGCTTGGGATCCTATAATTAACAAAATTAAACCCAAACCCAAGCATACCACTGCAAGACTTCATGATACTATAAGCTCGTTTTGCGTAAATCGGACCAAAAATTAATATTAAAAAACTGAAGGTAGCCGGACTAACTATGACATTGGGACGTCAAACATCTCAGTCCCCCCCGTGACCATGGGCGCTGTAAAGCACCCGAAACGTCGGGATAATAATAACAATAAATTAATGTAATTAAACGCGATAAATTCAAAATGCATTACCATGCATTTTGAATTTAAAAGATAAAAGGATGAAATGTTTGAGATTTTTTTATTTACTTTTCTTCCCCATTAGCCTATATAACCTATTCTGAACCTTCTATGCAAATTTGGCCGGTTATTGCAAAATAGTTCACATTAGTTTACGAATCATTTA
This sequence comes from Parnassius smintheus behrii, assembly GCA_036936625.1. NCBI lineage: Eukaryota > Metazoa > Arthropoda > Insecta > Lepidoptera > Papilionidae > Parnassius > Parnassius smintheus. The sequence continues at coordinate 10,602,696 of JAUPFT010000016.1, read as the reverse complement.
AATATGATAATTTAAATATGTAGCCGTCGTCCGTCGTAATTGCTAGAGCGTCGTCAGAGGCGATTATAGAAAATAACACGTTTATTTAAAACTTAAGAGATATACGAACTACAGGCCACCTGATGGTATGTAGCAATACTGCAGTCCGTGGACATCTGCAGTCAAATAAGGTATAAAACTCCTAAGGGCTCTCCATTACCCTTAAGACTTACAGTGCAGTCACTGCTGCACTACAATTGGTTAAGAGTGGGTACCTTCATCATCATCATTACAGCCTTTCACAAGTCCACTGCTGAACATAGGCCTCCCCCAAGTAATGCCACAAAGCACGGTCCTGAGCCACCTGCATCCATCGACTTCCTGCATGTCTTACCAGGTCGTCACTCCATCTAGTGGGGGGTCGCCCTACACTACGCCTACCGGTACGAGGCTGCCACTCGAGAACCTTTCTTCCCCATCGGTTATCGGTTCTTCGAGCTATATGGCCGGCCCATTGCCACTTCAGCTTACTAATCCGTTGGGCTATGTCGGTCACTCTGGTTTTACTGCGGATATCCTCATTTCTGAGTCTATCACGCAGAGAAACTCCGAGCATAGCCCTCTCCATAGCTCGCTGAGCGACCTTAAGCGTCCTCATACGGCCAGCAGTGAAGGACCACGTCTCAGATCCATAAGTCATCACTGGCAACACGCACTGGTTGTACAATCTAGTTTTTAGAGATTGAGGTATACCTGACGAAAAGATATGTCGTAATTTCCCGAACGCTGCCCAGCCGAGTTGAATCCGTCGATTGACCTCTCGGTCGAAGTTGGACTTACCTAGTCGGACTATTTGTCCCAGGTAAACGTACTCGTCAACAACTTCGAGCATAGTGCTCCCAACAACTACCGGCATAGGTGTGACATGGACATTGAACATGATCTTTGTTTTGTCCATGTTCATCTTAAGACCTATCCGTTGGGAGGCACTATTGAGGTCATTGAGCATAGTGCTTAAGTCCTCCAGCGATTCTGCCATAAGGACTATATCGTCGGCAAATCGAAGGTGAGTGATGTACTCGCCATTGATGTCAATACCGTATCCTTTCCAGTCCAGTAGCTTGAAAATGTCTTCCAATGCAGCGGTGAAGAGTTTCGGGGATATAACGTCACCCTGTCTTACACCTCTCTGCAGTTGGATAGGTTTCGAGCTCTGGTTCTGTACTCGGATAGCCATCGTAGCCCTACTGTACAAACACAAACTACTCCAGAGGCGTGGAGCAGAAGTGCGGTGGTCTTGTTCTTTAAGAAAGGCGACAACGCTCTCTTAAAGAACTACAGACCGATTTCCCTTCTGACCCGCGTCTACGTGCTGTTTTCGAGAGTCATTACGAATCGTCTCGCACGCAGACTTGACGACTTCCAGCCTCCCGAACAAGCCGGTTTCCGAAAAGGCTTCAGTACCATAGACCACATACATACCCTGCGGCAGATTGTACAGAAGACTGAAGAGTACAATCTGCCACTTTGCCTGGCGTATGTGGACTATGAGAAAGCCTTTGATTCCGTCGAAATTTGGGCGGTGCTACAGTCCCTTCAGCGGTGCCAAATTGACTGTCGGTATATCGAAGTGCTGAGTGGGTACCTAACCAGACGGAATTTAAGGCAAAAAAGTCCTAGTATGTTTTTTATACGTGGTAGAGCCATGCTGCATTTATATTAGAATAGTTGTAGCACGAATGGGTCGGCTCCACCGGGGAAGGACCACGCTCTCACAGAATACCAGCGTAAAATATTAGCTTAATGCTGCTGTGTATCGCATGGTGAGTGTAGAGAACCGGCGACCCTTTTTACTGGAAACGAGGCATTCCATCTAAGTTCTCACGGGTGACAACCTATCTGCATTTTGATTTGTAATCGAGGATAGAGGTAGATGTCTATGGGCCGCAGCAACCACTTACTATCAGGTGGACTGTGTGCTAGATTGTCACCCTATCCTATAAAAAATGTATATATAAGCATTGTAAGATCTCAAACTCTACATTCGGAGTATATACTGTAACATGAGATAGTATATAGTAATTAGAGAAGGGCCGAATATTCGTTTTATATTCGGTATTCGGCATATTCGGCAGATTTACCGAATATTCGGCTAAATAACCGAACATTCGGACCGAACATTTTCATAGAGTCCAACGTATTGAAATGTACGAATTGAGTAATGCAATGTCTTTTACTGTTGAAAGTATATTTTATTTATGGCTTAAATCTGTTTTAAGTGTGCCTCAAATGCATAAATCTATACATTAATGTTTTTGAGGCACTGTGTATTTATTTCCGATTATGGCAAATAGAAACTTGATAAAATGTTTTTGGAACCAAACAAAGAAACATTACATTACATTAGTACATTTCACTTTACTTTGATCGTCAGTTTCTCTAAAATAAGTCCAAACAGTAAATCTCCTGCCGTTCATTTTTATCATATAACTATCAATTTTCACTAAGAATAAAATTCTTACAGCTCTTGGAGCCATGGTAGCTCAGATGGTTAGCGCTCGCTGTAAATTTCACAGTGCACGATCAAACCGTGTTCGATCCCCGCTAGCACCAATGAAATTATTAATTGCAATTTTAAGTGCTGATTTACAAAAATTTTGAAAACATCGTGAGGAAACCTGCATGTCTGAGAAATAAGAAAAAAATTATTTCGAAGACATGTGAAGTTCGCCAACAAGCATATTGGGGCAGTGCTGTGGACAATTCCTTGCCCTATAACCCTCTCAGAAATCAGCAGAGGCCTATGACCAGGAGTGGGACGTATATAGACTATAACTTTAACTTTAAGGTGATGCCTCGAAAATTTGGTGGCTTTTCTATTTAACATTTTTTTTTGTAAGTTTTATAGATTACAAACCTAAATTTTGGTATATGATTTTTGACTAAAACTTGGTTTGCATAAAAGGAAAACACGATATCATGTAATTTACTCGATAGAAAAAAATTGCAAAGTAGGCTCTAATTATTTACATTTCTTGATGACACCACAATATCTTTACGAATAATTTCATGGAATTATTTTTAAAGCATCGTAAATATCTAAGTTCTCATAAACCAGTTTTTTTAATACATAACGAAGTTTTGTTAAAATAAATAAAAATGTTGTTTGGCGCTTACTTAGATTTTTCCGAGCGCGTGCTCGGTATGGCTATCTCATAATTTGCGTACTATGAAGTCATTGCATCACTTTCATTTTGACACTCCCGCAGTCATCCGTTAGCTTCACCGACAAAGGATTAAGCCACGCCCTCAAAACTTCGATTCATTTTCAAGGTATCCTCTTAATTAAGAATAAAACAACGAAATACTTTTTTATCACAAGAATAGTCAAAACATAAGCATGTGCCGGCAATTTGCTCGGTACTAGATGATGCAATAACATGTCAGGTGTGGCGGGAAACGAGAGGCAGGGTCCTGCGCTAATCCCGTGTGCTTTACGGTAACAAGTTTCGACATAAATTGGTTAAGTCCCGAGGTTATCCTGCCGAATAATGTTCGGCCGAATATTCGGTTCGGTAAAAAATTTGCCGAATATTCGGCCGAATATTCATATTCGGTGAAATCCATATTCGGCCCATCCCTAATAGTAATATATATCCTAACTAGTAATATACATATATAGTAAGTAGATTAACATGTTTTTCTATCTCATGTTACAGTATATACTATATTGAGCATTGAGCTCTAAATGTAAAACTAACAACGACGCTAGGTTATCTAGTGTCGTTGTTAGTTTTAATCGTTTAAATCATATGTGATTCAATAATGTGTGGGAATTTTATTGAAGATAGTTCTGAATTATTTTTCTTTCACCTTTAGTTAAAACTAATTATGAAAGTTACTTTCTTAAACACATAACTTGGTTATTGTAAGTAAACGTTTCCTCGCAAAGAATTATAAAACATTTAATGCAAAATTAATATAAACAGCAAAGCCGAAAACTCAGCAACGTAATGTATCCAGCCAAATTTTTATCAAGAATAATAGAATAGTGGCTAGAGATTGCGGCGATGGGTTTTCGTTTCTAGAAATAGTAAAAGAGTAGACGTCGGATGAGCTTTTTTGGAACTAGAACATACACACAACAAATAATATTTGCGTGCATATTTAAGACATTAACATGATCACATTAATTATATAGTAAGAAAATGCATATCGGCGTAATAAGAAGCGCCTCATTGTCTGCGCACAACAAGTTGTCGCTGGAGTCGAACATAGGGCGAGACTGACGTTAGAAAGTAATTATACTCCCTCCTTGTCCTAGACATTCTTAATAATTGTAGTACGCCACATTCCATGCCAGCATCACAATTTATCCAAGCTCGCTAAAAAAATTTTTAAAGCAGTATATATCTGGCACCACTGTATCAACCCCTCCGTCAATGCAACTTCATTACGTTTTTTTTTGTGCCAGCCATCACGGTGCGTTTTTATAATTTTTGTTGTAAAAATTTAATATGTTGTTCGCGCCACTTTGCACTATCGCTTAACGCTTATAAGGGATTCGTTAATTATTATCCAATAAGATTACTGCAAAGCCCATTTCCGGTTTCCTATCTACCGCTTTATGCCCAGCATGTGCATTCGTGTGTTAACGGGCTCACACAAGTTGAGAAGACACGCAATCAACCGCACCGCTTATATCTCGCATCATCGCTCCCGCCCTTGTGTAATTTGGATATTGAATTATACAAGCATCTAGTAAAAAGTATAGACATTTGCAATAACGCTATATTTCGTGATTATCTGTGAAGTTGATAAGTGTGAAGACAGCCGGCAGCCATCGAGACACGAGGCAGATCAGCGGAAGTCCAGGTGGGTGCACATGCATTCCTTCATGTCCTTCCTATATCCCGAATTTAGGGGATTTGCAGTATCACGAATAAATTAAAGTCCATTCACCGCTCGCACCGCGCTCATATACAGTCCACTATTCTATTTAAATTAATAGCCGCACCGCATAACATTATTTAATACATTTGAACCAGCAGTTTGGTGGTTGAAGGCCAAACGCCAAATCCACCATATATTTTTTGGTCACTTCGGCCGGGATTAAATTAACCTTTAGGCCCGGAGAAGTAAATTCATTTTTTTATGTATTACAAAAAATTATATACGTATATATTATTAAATCATAATAAATTGTAGTTCTAATTATACTAACTACAATATTTATTTGTCCCGCATCGCTTATTACACGTATTATAATACCTTTGTAACGCATACCACACCGCTTCATTATTCCATTAATGATATTTTTCTTGTTGATTAACCGCCATCTTTCTAGTAACGCGAGATTGCTTCGTTCCCCAGTTAACTAATTCTACCGTCACTTATCGCAATAATTTTAGTCCGCATTTGTTTGTTGAAATGACGACGAGAAGCAAAGAATCTAAACTGGTTTCGGATGAAGAAGTTAGTTTAAAAATTACTATCGCTAAACGTAATTATATTTACGAACGATTACAAAAAAATTACGAGACCTCAAAGGGCGCATTTAATTCCTTGGACGAGCAGAATTTATTTCTTAGCATCGCTTCGAATATAGAACAATTACGTAGTGAGTTTCAAGAAGTTCTAGATAATTATAATACTAAACATTTAAAATTAAACCCTAATGCAGACGTTGATTACGAGGCTTGGAACTCATTTGAAGATTTATATAGTCGTATTAAGTGCCAAATTACGAAAATATCCACATCGCCTTCCACTGTTACGTTAGAAAATAGATTTCCTACTAAATTAAAAACTTCACTTCCCCCAATTGAATTAATGTCATTTAACGGAGACATACGCCAGTGGTCCATGTTTTATCAACAATTTAAGACATTAATTCACGACAATTTACAATTAACTGATGCCGAACGTGTTTATTATTTGGTTAACAAATTGAGTTACAGGGCGTTATCAGTTTGTGCCGGGTTAGCCCCTACCGCAGAAAATTATTCCATTATTTGGAATGCGCTTATAAGAAGATATAATGACGAACGCACACTCGCATCTACGTATATTAACCAACTATTGGATTTAACACAGGTGAACGCAAACACAACAGGAGGTTATCATAAATTTATGGACAAATTTGATGCTTCAATTAATGCTCTAAAGCAATTAAAAATTGAGGACTTAGCTGATTTTTTGTTTTTAAATATTGCACTTAGAAAATTAGATCATGACACTGTTAAGTCATTTGAAATGTCTTGTCGCACAATTAGCATACCAAACTACGCCTCTTTAGTACAATTTTTATACGAACAGAATAGGGCTATATGCCATACATTTAATAATTCGCATACTTTATCTACATCCAATAATAATCGAAACAAATCACTTTCAAATAAATTTAGTAAAACATTTATTAATACAGATCCTTCGCATTCATGTATCTTTTGTAAATCAAATGATCATGAACACTTGTATGTTTGTCCACGCTTTTTAAAATTAAATACACAACAACGTTACGATATTATTAAACAAAACAATTGTTGTATTAATTGTTTAAGTAATAAACACTCGACTTCTTTTTGTAAATCGAAGCGTAAGTGTATATACTGCGCGCGGCGCCACCATTCTATAATTCATTCTGACCCGAATCAGAATGGCTCTAAGACTGCTTTTCGTAGTAGCAATATGTTACACTCAGAGGTTGTGCAGACGCGTAACGCTAATGCATGCAGCGCGCATTCGATTAATTACCGCGCAGTTAACGATAAGGTAAATTCTTCTGTCGCTCACAATTCGAATACGGAGGAAAATGAAAAAACACTTACCTCTTCATGTAATATTTCTCGCGATTATAGTACTCCCCCGCGCTATACTACTTTATTGTTCTCTTATTTTGTTATTATAGTTATTGTGTTGTGTGAATCTCATCACCATCCTTCACACTTAGCTACCGTGGGCAAATCTTTGTTACAGAGAGCACGAGGGATCTGTGACAGCAAACACCTGGTTGCCGAGCTTCAGCACGTCAAGCAAGTTCTGCACGACAACAAGCTTCGGGTCCCGCGCCTAAGTCACGGTGACCGAGTGAAGCCGGCCACAGTCGATCGTGTGCCTGCAATACTACCATATGTTAGAGGTGTCACAGACAAGATTGGCTACATCTGACTGCAAAAATAAAGGTCGTAGATAAGTACGACAATGAACATTTTATTCGGTGTTTAGTTGACCCCGGATCCCAAAGCGACTATATTACGAAGGATTGTTGTAAACGCTTATTTCTTTCCGTTTCGAATAAAAATCGTTTAACCGAAGTACACGGGATCGGTGGTGTGTCCCAAAAGATTTTAGGAGTCACTTCACTGCAGTTCACGTCTCGTTTTAATGATAACAAATTTTATCATATTGAACCATTAGTTGTTCCGATCATCACGGGTCAGTTGCCAGATTCGATAGTAGATGTTTCAAAAATTCGCTATTTAGATAAAATACGCTTAGCAGATGATCAGTTTTATCAACCTGGGTCTATAGATATTTTATTGGGGGTTAATACCTACATAAAACTTTTGTCGCCTGAAAACTTAATTCATTTGCAATGGCCTAGTGCCATAGAAACATCACTCGGATATATTATTTAGGGTGATGCTGAAGTCGCTATATCACATCATTCCCCGCGTTCATTTGTTTCCTGTTCTTACGATACAAATTTAAATCAAAATTGTCTTAATGATATAATGGAAAAATTTTGGAAAATTGAAGAACTTCCGCAAAAAATATATTTGAGCCGTGATGAGCAGGAATGTGAAGACATTTATACTTCTACTACTTACCGCCAAAACGACGGACGGTATGTGGTCGATCTGCCATTTAAGAAAAGGCCCGACATATTGGGTGACTCTTTAATGAATGCAAAAAAACGCCTCTTACTTTTGGAAAAACGCTTTAACAAATATCCCGATCTTCGCGATCAATACAATGGTGTTATACGGGAATACATTAATAAGGGTATTTCATCCGCTGTTTCTGATAATGATTGTATACAGCCTTCTTTTTATTTGCCGCATAACCCTGTCATACGGAATGATAAAAGTACAACGAAGTTGCGCATCGTTTTAGACGCTAGTGCTAAGTCGGATAACGATATTTCTTTGAATGACATTTTGCACACCGGACAAAATTTACAAACAGACATTTTTAATATTTTATTAAACGTTAGAGTTTATCGCATCGCTTTCTTTGCAGATGTTAGGCAAATGTACTTGTGTATCGAAGTCCAAAAATCCCATCGCGCTTTTCAACGCATTTTATATCGGTTTTCTACAGAAGAAACTATACGAACATATGAATTTAATCGCGTCACATTCGGATTACGCTCTTCCCCTTTCCTCGCACTTCGCACTTTACGCCAGTTAGCCGCTGACGAAAGGGAGTCCTATCCCCTTGCTGCTTCTGTAGTGGAAAGGGATATTTATATGGATGACCTCGTTTCCTCCGCGCCTTGCGTCAACAACGCAGTCAACACCGCCACTCAACTTATCCAAATGTTTCGCCGAGGTGGATTCGATTTGGTTAAGTGGACAACTGCAAGGAGCTTTTACAACCTATACCAGCATCACATCGTCAACAAGACTCGGTATCATTTGATGATAATGACATTTTAAAAATTTTAGGCCTTCGTTGGTATCCCGCTACCGATAAGTTTTCCTTTCTTGTTTCGCCGCCACCGGTCACTTGTACCAAACGCGCTATCCTCTGCGCAACCGCTCGCTTGTACGATGTTTTAGGACTTGTCGGTCCAGTAATACTTTACGCCAAATTATTAATTAAAGCCTTTTGGGTTCTTTAACTTAACTGGGATGAGACTCCACCCACTAATATTGTCAATACATGGCAGCGATATATATCAGAGTTACCTTTAATCTCACATTTACAGATTCCACGTCATATCGGCGTAAATGAAAAATCCCATGTGTCGCTACTAGCCTTCGCCGACGCTAGTGAAAAAGCTTACGGGTATGTCATCTATTCGCATGTTGTTAACGGAAATAATCCTCCAATTATAACGCTGCTATGTTCTAAATCTCGGGTGTCCCCATTAAAGGTTATAACTTTAGCCAGGCTTGAGTTGTGTGCCTTGGTTTTGCTCGCTAAGTTAGTACGCACAGTTTACGATTCGTTGTCATTGAGGCATCCGATCGACAACATTTATGCGTTTTCAGATTCGGAAGTCGCGCTCTGTTGGGCGTGTTCTTCACCGCATAAGTTCAACACCTTTGTTGCTAACCGTATTTCGCAAATACAGTCCTATTTATTACCGGATAACCTTTACCACATCGCCGGCTCGGAAAATCCTGCAGATCATATTTCGCGTGGACTGTTACCCTCACAAATTTTAAATTGTGACCTTTGGTTACATGGGCCTTCGTGGGTTCCCATCAACTCATATCAGTTTCATTCAGACATGGAAGAAAACCCATTTATCTCGTTAAGCTTAAAATTTTCTAATTGGAATAAGTATTTACGATCCGTTGTTTACGTTTTAAGATTTTTAAACAAATTACCGCGCATAAATAAAATTATAACCGCATCCGACATAGAGATTTCTGAAATCACAGTTATTAAAATTGTGCAAGGCATCGCTTTCGCCGAAGATATAAAAAATATTAAAAAAGGACAACTATGTTCATCAACATTACGAAGGTTATCGCCATTTATCACGGACGATGTACTTCGAGTAGGTGGTCGGTTAGATTTTTTTTTATAGAAGAGGGGGCAAACGAGCATGAGGCTCACCTGATGTTAAGTGAGTACCGCCGCCCATGATCAACCGCAACACCAGGAGAATTGCGGGTGCGTTGCCGGCCCTTTAGAAAGGAGTAAGCTCTTTTCTTGAAGGTCCGCAGGTCGTATCGGTCCGGAAAAATCGCCGGTGGTAAACTATTCCACAGAGAAAAATTTATTAGATTATTCGTCTTTATCGGATTCCCAAAAGCATCCAATATTGCTACCAAAAAAGGGGCATATTGTTGATCTTATAATTGATTATTATCACTATAAACATTTCCACGCTGGCCCTCAGTATTTACTTGCTGCATTACGGGAGAAATATTGGATATTATCAGCTCGCCGTGTAGTGAGATACCGCATTCATAGGTGTAACATTTGTTTTCGACATAAACCCAAACCTATTTAACCCATGATGTCTGCCTTGCCTGCTTGCCGCCTAGAGCAGTGTAATGCGTTTACACACACAGGTGTGGATTTTTCGGGCCCACTTTATATCACATTGACGCGTAAACGTGGTATACGAAGCCAGAAGGCTTATTTATGTTTATTTATATGCCTCGTTACTAAGGCAGTGCATTTAGAATTAGCGTCTGATCTAAGTTCGGCGGGTTTTTTAGACGCTTTTAAGAGATTTATCCCTCGTAGAGGTCCGTTTCGATTTATATACAGCGATAACGGTACTAATTTCGTCGCCTCGCGTTCATATTTACATGAATTACATGGATTTTTAAAATCAGAAGAATATTATAAGGCATTCAGTCAGGTGCTCACTGATAATCGCATTGTTTGGAAACTCAACCCTCCAAGCGCTCCACATTTCGGGGGTTTGTGGGAGTCCAATATTAAGGTTGTAAAAACCCATTTGTTTCGCGTAATAGGTAAGCAAATCCTCACCTATGAAGAAATGCTTACTACTCTTTGTCAGATCGAGTGTATCTTAAATTTTTGACCGCTTTATGTATTAAGCAGTGATCCATCGGAACCTACCGCACTTACACCCGCACATTTTCTAAATTTAAAACCACTTGAATGCTTACCAGCTGCAGATTTAAGCAAGGAACGTATTAATCTGTTATCACGCTTTTCTTTAATAGATTCTTTAGTTCAGTCCTTTTGGAAACGCTTCAGATTCGAATACTTACATACATTACAGAGTAGAGTGAAGTGGAATAAGAACTCTACTGCCATTTCTGTAGGGACGATTGTTCTAATAGACGTGGATAATACTCCACCGCTTCAGTGGCCTCTAGGCGTTGTCACCGAATTGTTTCCCGGTAAGGATGGTGTGGTACGTGTTGCGCAAGTTAAACTTAAGAATTCCACTTTAAAACGCCCTCTTATCAAACTGTGTCCTTTACCAACACAGTGATTAATATAGTTAATTTTACATTATCGTTTATATATTTAGTTTAATTCTTAGGTCATAACGTCGCTTCATTTCGCTACTATATAAGTATTTATCTATATATATCTATATTTTTATACTTTACTTGCTAGTTGAGGATACCTCAAGGCCGGGGGGTGTTCGCGCCACTTTGCACTATCGCTTAACGCTTATAAGGGATTCGTTAATTATTATCCAATAAGATTACTGCAAAGCCCATTTCCGGTTTCCTATCTACCGCTTTATGCCCAGCATGTGCATTCGTGTGTTAACGGGCTCACACAAGTTGAGAAGACACGCAATCAACCGCACCGCTTATATCTCGCATCATCGCTCCCGCCCTTGTGTAATTTGGATATTGAATTATACAAGCATATAGTAAAAAGTATAGAAATTTGCAATAACGCTATATTTCGTGATTATCTGTGAAGTTGATAAGTGTGAAGACAGCCGGCAGCCATCAAGACACGAGGCAGATCAGCGGAAGTCCAGGTGGGTGCACATGCATTCCTTCACGTCCTTCCTATATCCCGAATTTAGGGGATTTGCAGTATCACGAATAAATTAAATTCCATTCACCGCTCGCACCGCGCTCATATACAGTCCACTATTCTATTTAAATTAATAGCCGCACCGCATAACATTATTTGATACATTTGAACCAGCAGTTTGGTGGTTGAAGGCCAAACGCCAAATCCACCATATATTTAGTGTAAAATCAAATATTTGGTATCCAAAACCTACTACAAATAAATTTATTACGTATCTGCGTGGTAATAATTTGATTATGTACTTGGTAAAGTAAGATATTCAAAATGGTGCCAACCGATCAAAGGTAAACAAAAATCCTATTGTTCGAGGTAGGTGCACGTGTATATAAAATAAATAAAGTTAAAACATTTATTAAATAATAAAATCAGATTCATTGTTCCCACTTATTTACAAGTATGATAAATTATCGAACAAATTCACTATTAAGGGTTAATAACATAACCTCGTCACTCATATAATATGAAAGAGTAAATAGGTATTTTAACCTATAAATGTGGGTTGAGATACATTGTACAGAGATACATTGAGAAATTTTAAGTGATATATATTAATGTTTTTCTTACTTTCATTTACATACGTTGAGCAGTCGCCATTATCAGTCAGAAAATTGGGGCAGCAGACCCGGAAATTATACACCCTGAGATTTAGTTGTATACCCTGAGATTACAACTAACTTTTCTTTAGTATCAGAAAATCCTGATTATGAAAAGAAATAAGTGCTATAAATAAACTTAACTCATGGGTTTATTAAGGTTATGTAAACCTTTAACGTCCACAAAACATTGGCAGAACAAGTTAGAAATAATAACTGAATTCTGGGACAAAATTATCCGGTGTGTAAGGGAGAGTCAGTTTACTAGTCCTTAAAATTGTTAATTCCCAAACAAATGGGATTTAATAGATGCATTTTTAAATCTGAAGACAGTATATTATTACATATTATTTCGTAGACACATAAAATAAAAAATAAAAAGCTACATAATATGACACCCCTCTTTTTTATATAGAAGAGGAGGCAAACGAGCATGCGGCTCACCTGAAGTGACTACCGCTGCCCATGATCAACCGCAACACCAGGAGAATTGCGGGTGCGTTGCCGGCCCTTTAGAAAGGAGTAAGCTCTTTTCTTGAAGGTCCCCAGGTCGTATCGGTCCGGAAAAATCGCCGGTGGTAAACTATTCCACAGAGAGGTTGTACGTGGAAGAAAACTCCTTGTGAAACGTACAGTGGTGGACCGCCAAGCATCCAGATGGTGCGGATGGTATCGAGACGTTTGCCGTGTAATGCGTTCACGAAATTTGGCGGCTGGGATTAATCCGAACAATTCCTCAGAGCACTCCCCGTGATAGATGCGATAAAATACGCAAAGAGATGCAACATCTCTTCGCAGCGCCAGTGAATCGAGCCGATCGGAAAGCACTCGGTCGTCGACGATTCGAGCCGTTCTGCGCTGGATGCGGTCAAGTGGAAGGAGCTGGTACTGGAGAGCCCCAGCCCAGAGATGGGAACAGTATTCCATGTGCGGCCGAACCTGCGCCTTGTAAAGTTGCAGGCGGTGTGCCGGCATGAAATACTGTCCCGCTCTGCTGAGCACGCCAAGCTTTTTAGAGGCCAATTTGGCCTTCCCTTCCAAGTGACCACGAAACTGCACGTCACTCGATATGTCGACGCCGAGGATTCCGATACTGGCTGAGGCAACAAGGGGAGTGCCTTGAAACTGAGGGGATACGACAAAGGGGTTCTTTTTAGCGGTTAACGCGCAAACTTGTGTCTTCTGGGGGTTAAACTGGACTAGATTTAGTCGTCCCCAATCCGAGACTCTGTTCACCAAAGACTCGACTTCAGACACAAGTTTGTCCCGGCACTCGGAGACGTTTTCCCGAGAAATATCGGCTCGGCCGGTGTAAAGAGCATCACCAGTGCTGTCATCTGCATAGCAATGAATGTTACGGGTATGCAACATATCATTGATATGCAGAAGAAACAGCGTTGGCGATAGCACGCAGCCCTGTGGAACACCAGCATTAATAGGCTTGCAATCGGAGCTTGCACCGTCTACAACGACGTTGGATGGGTCTGACCGGTCGCCGACGAAAGCCGTCTTCCATGATTTTGGGACTACGCTTAGGGAGTAGGAGTACCGGAAAAGACGCGTTAAAACCGGTGCCAACTCTGGAGCACACGTCCAAGCACAATTGGGGGGATTCCGTCAGGCCCACTCGACTTGTGGATGTCCAGGGAGAGGAGTGCTTTGCGAACCGAGCGCTGTGTGAACTGCACTTTCGGCATGGAGCACTCACATTGCGAGATGGTCGGCGGCGTACTCCCCCCGTCATCGAGAGTCAAGTTAGACGCAAAGAAAGAGCCTAGAAGATCGGCTTTCTCCTTTGCAGTGTGGGCCAGTGAGTCGTCCTCCCTGTGCAGAGATGGAAGAGATGGCTGACAGAAATTCCCCTGGACAGCCTTGGCGAGACCAGAATGCACGGGTTCCAGAAGTAAGGCGAACTAGTTTCTCGCCAATTCTGCCTATGTGCACTTTGCCTTGGAAATGACTCTTTTGAAGGACCTAGAGGCGGAATTATACTTCTTTTTTAGAGCGCTGTTGTTTACATCCCGGGACGCTGATGCATCAACCCAGGCTTGGTAGCACTCCTGCTTATAGCATGATGCTATTTTACAGGAGCGACCAAACCATGGCTGAGATTTGCCTCCAATGGGCACCACAGAGGAAGGAATAAAAAGTTCCATACCCTGAAGTACCACATCAGTAACAGAATCCGCAACAACGTTGGGATCATCCGGCGAGAAGCAAACCCGCCCCCAAGGGTAGGGTGCAAAGAAGTCTTTCTTTCATCCCATCCCAATCGGCTGACCTATAGCGCCAAACACGGCGGCAGCCTGCAGAATGCAACCGCGATTTCAGCGTGAGTGGCACAACACTCCGGACCAGACAATGGTCCGAGGAGCCTAAAGGGGCGTCGACGGAAATCTGATATCCGTCCGGGTGAGAGGTCAGCAGAAGATCCAACAGGGAAGGTGCATGATCCTCCACATCTGGAACCCGCGTAGGCGAAGTAACCAGTTGTGTCAGACCATATGCCAAGGCAAAATCATGAACAGATCTCCCCGCATGATCGGTTAAACGTGAACCAAGCCATTCGGCGTGATGGGCCTTAAAGTCGCCGAGGATCACGATCTCTGCGGAGGGGATCTGCTGTAGCAACGAATCTGCAGCCATTTGGACGTGGTCGAAGAGTCGGTCTGTTTCGGCATTACCGCTATGGGACCTATAGAGGCACCCGTAGACGCGTGGATGGTCGTCGCTGTCTACGCGTAGCCAAAGGATGGACAGCTCCGAACCTTCAAGTCTGCCGAGGCGTCGAGAACAGATGTCCTCTCTGACGTAAACGCAAACTCCAGCCCGAGGCACAAAGGAGTGTTCCAGTTTGTACCCCGGGTAGGAGAGATACGAGACATCAGCCGGAGAGGACACCTGCGTATCGGTCGGAAAGAGCAGAGCCGGCCTCGCCGTCTCGAGATGGTAGTGGACGGCGTTTAGGTTAGAGTGGAGTCCCCTGATATTGCAGAAATTCACGGACAGCGTGGCAGGGGTCGCCTTGGTCTTGTTGCTCCGTTTGCCCCGAGCAGTTGTAGTCTTGAGCGGAATTTTGCCCCCCCCCCCCCCCCAGAATACGCGGGGCAGCCTGAGCACCCACGCTCAGAAGTGGAGAAACATGGTCGTGGATGCTCAGCGAGGGATTCTCCAGGGGTGCTGGTACCCTCCTGGGGTAGTCTATTATTATTTAATTCCGCTACCATGTTGATGGGGGGGGGGGGATTTGGGCCTCCGGCCACCTGACTCTATCAGGCATTTGGGTGTTGGTAGGCCTATGTGCAGCTGTGAGCTTTTATAGACTGCAATATTTGGATGGATGGATAATATGACATGAAAGTAAGAAAAAATGTGATATGAGAACTGTTTTACCTTGATATGAAATATCATAAGGTTACAAGTTAAATACACTTAAAATATAAGTAAGCAAAAAGCGAGTAAAAAATAAGCATTTATAGGCTGTTTAGAAAAATCTGAAAGATTGAACCAAACCTATTATTCAAATTATATCCCTTGTGATATATTTGGCTCCACACGGTGGGAATGAAACCAGATTTGACAGATATGCAAAACAAAAATAGTATTGTAAGCATCAGATTGAATTACAATATATTTGTTAAATTATTAAAAGAATAATAAAAAGACAACAGATAGCCTGTAAAATGATTCATGACTTAGATTACTGTCAATTTTAAAAAATTAACAAAATATAATTAAAAAACTGAGTAAAGAAGGTAAACAATAAATTATTATTATTGAGATAGTAAAACGAATATAATATGATAATTATTATATAACAATTAATATAATAAGACGAAAAAATAATATAGAGAAATTTCGGCTGATAGGCAATTAAATAAAAATCTAGACCATGATTAATTAATTGAAATTAAACATAGGCACATTATTGCATTCGAGCTGTATTATGTAATTTAATATAACCGAAATTACAAGAAAGAAAGAAGTGTTTAGCATCATTAGGTTTTAAATAGAATGATGAGTTGCAAATGCATTAATGGCCTACAGCGGTACATAAAATATCAATCTGGGAAAATATAAAACTTACATACTTCATTAATTAAAACAGTGGTAAATTAAACAATTAAAAAGAAATTTAAAAATAATTATACGAAATAATTTTCTATTGTAAGATATTAAAAAGTTATGACAAGTTAAAAATAAGTAATATGTGAAGTAATAATTAAAAAATAAAATATAGATGGATTTATTCAGTAAAATCAAGTATGGTATCATTCATACCTATTATGTTATTATTATCACCTTCATAACTAAAACTAGGTATGGTAAAAGCACAGTAGAGTTATGCTGATAGATGCATACCCTAATTGCCAAAATATGTTAGCAACAAAATAAATTGTTGTAGTAAAAGGGAATTATGTAAAAATACTAATATAAATAGTGACTAGATATATTGTGCATAACCCATTTTGGTTGCTATTAGTAAAATGAGGTTAATAATGTTGTGCTTAAAACCTTATTATATATTATAATAATGTATATATAATGTTATGTAATATATATTCAGTGGCAAATTTCTGACCTTAGATGGTAGTTAATAATATTACAAAAAAAAACATTAAACGCATAAAACCGTTTGAAATATAAATTGACACTTCTCAACTGGATGGAGAGAAACCAATGGAATGAGAAAAATTTGGGGTTTAGTCCTTCATTGAGAGTAAATTACATAGATATTACTTTATATTAAAGTAGTATATGCTTATATTTTTGGGAATGGTAGAATACAATACAAAACTTTGAGTAAAACAATATAGTTATAATGAATAGTAAACTTCATCATCGCCACCATTACAGCCCTTTACAAGTCCACTGCTGAACATAGGCCTCCCCCAAGGTATGCCACAAAGCACGGTCCTGAGCCACCTGCATCCATCGACTTCCTGCATGTCTTACCAGGTTGTCACTCCATCTAGTGGGGGGTCGCCCCACACTTCGTGTACCGGTACGAGGCTGCCACTCGAGAACCTTTTTTCCCCAACGGTTGTCGGTTCTTCGAGCTATATGGTCGGCCCATTGCCACTTCAGCTTACTAATCCGTTTGGCTATGTCGGTCACTCTGGTTCTACTGCGGATATCCTCATTTCTAAGTTTACCGGGCACCGCTGATGACACTGTAGCACCGCCCAAATTTCGACGGAATCAAAGGCTTTCTCATAGTCCACATACGCCAGGCAAAGTGGCAGATTGTACTCTTCGGACTTCTGTACAATTTGCCGAAGGGTATGTATGTGGTCTATGGTGCTAAAGCCTTTTCGGAAACCGGCTTGTTCGGGAGGCTGGAAGTCGTCGAGTCTGCGTGCGAGACGTTTCGCAATGACTCTCGAAAACAGCACGTAGACGCGCCTCAGAAGGGAAATAATAAATAGTAAACTTACTACAACTAAATAATACTTATATTGTACAATTTTACCCAGAGTTGATAAAAATCCTGCTTCATATATTAACAAGATAGAGAGGGTTCTATTCATTAACCATTGAGGATTCAATACTTTAAATTAAATAAAAATATGGAAATTTAACATACAATCTAAAATTGAGCCAAGTAAACAAAAAACAGTCAGAGGAAGTCTTTCAAGTCTATTTAACAAGATCATAAAGCAGTGTCAAAGCTAAAACTTGATCAAATTATTAACGAGAAATAATAAAATTATTATATACTTAACAATGGGGTTCTGTAGGCATGACCCAGAAACCATGGTAGTTATATTAGATTGAGAGACGAGATTCTTCTTTTATGTATTTCCTCTTAATGTCGATGAGTCAAAAAACCATAGGTTTTTGTTTTTTTTTTTCACATGAGAAAATATATTTCGGTACTGAGATTTAGAAGCAATCAAATAAAGATAATTAATGGTATAGTTTTTACAAGGGCTCAATATTATGAGTATAACATAATGAAAAACTTGTTACAAATTATAGATGTAAAAGTACTAGAAAGTCTCACAAGGGTTTGGCAAAAGAAGTCCAAAAATTGTCAACGTAAGAGAACCCCCACATGATCACCGGATATCAAGGTAGCAAAATATACCAACATACCAATGATTTGAAAGTTGGGCAGGACTTTTCCCACTTTTGACATGCACGTAGTTTCGGGCAGTATTGAAGAAATAGGAAAAGTATAATACTGAGGAGATAGGGATGCAGAAGCACTATTGAATTAAAACTGCTGGGAAAAATATCTAACAGGAATTATATAGATGCTATATACAGACCGTTAGAACTGTCACTTAGAATATATATATACATGGATGTATGTATATATAATAAAATAAGAACGAAAAATACTACTGGTAGATATTAAGCGGTGCAGAGAGGCAGAAGTAATTACTGTAAACTTAAAATTGTTGAGAGAATATCTAGCATAAGTTATTAAATGCTATGCATTTAATAACTTATGCTAGATACATGCTATGCATTAGAGCTGTCATTTATGAGGATAGACATGGTTAACTATTCAGACCTTACCGCTATGACTTAGAAGGTAGACATGTCTTAATTCACATATAAGATGCTATCATTAGTGGACAGATATTAAGATGGGCTAGGACTCAGAAGACGTCACTGCAGGCTTTAAACCGTTAGAGCTATCACATAAAGGATAGACACGGTTGACTATTCAAACCTTAGAGCTAACACTTTGAGGTTAGACAGGTTTGAATTGAAAGCAATATCACTTGAAGGAAGACATTAAGATGGACTATGGCTCGGAAGAAATCACTGCAGGCTTTAAACCGTTACAGCTATCACATAGAGGATAGACACGGTTAACTATTCAGACCTTTTGGAGCTAACACTTTGAGGTTAGACAGGTTTTGAATTAACATTAACTGTCACTATAAACTATAAAGTATTTTTTTTAACATGAGCAGTAAATGTGAAATAATGAATTATTTATTTTGAATAAAATAACAAAATATTATTAACACTGCCTATATAAAGATAATCATGCTACTGTGTCATGTTACAGTCATCTCATAGACATCTCATACACATCATTGGTTACTATTAGTAAAGTATTTTGTAAAATATGGCACTCCAAGATTCACTCCATATTTCATACTAAGAATTATAGTGAACTATCCTATGTCAAATACTATATATTATAAAATAATAAAATAATTAATTCTTTATCGTACCAAATTGTAGTAAGTGTAATGAAATTTCTTCCTGGGCTTTTGAGCCTTTTACTTAGGTTTGAGTTATAAAAATAGACTTAATAATAAGTTACCTTTAGATTATTAACTACAGAATATTGCAATAAATATTGAGAATACAGAAAATTACAAAAACTAGTAACAAGCAGAGCAGTGATAAGTTATAGGTTATAATATACATACATTGTCCTTCAACAAATATTACATTTATTCAAACGAGAGCTCAGATGTATAGTTAAGATATAGATAGAATTTCACTTCAACAGGGTTTGCATGGGAAAAAATAAATGAGAAGAGGTTGAGCCTTTCTTGTGAATATTTTAATAGAAAACAAAACACAAGATAGTGATAAATTTAACCTACTCAGAATAGTATTTCTTAAGTAAGTTATAAGATGTTAAAATTAAACTTGAATAGATATTCCAGATTGTTTTCTTTTTCAGTCATAATTCTTCCACAGGGCCATTTCTGATGCAATCAAGCTGGCCCTATGTGTATAAGGAAATGTTATGAAATAACGATAATTTATTTAGGTTATTAATTTAAATTTACTATACAGGCAATATGTTCAACATTTTTTATAAAATAAGCGAAATTGCAAATTTCCATTCATTGTTATTATAAATTCGCAACCCTGTCTTCAAACATCTACAATTGTTAAGAATGTCTATTGTGGAGTATAATTAAATGGTTAAACGAACTTACCTTAAGTGAAGTTCAACCATAATTACACGAAGCTCCTTGTCCTAGACGGTACTCCCGGCCCAACCCTCCCTGGGTTAGGGTTGCTCATCTAATTCCTTGTTTTAAACATAATGAAGTTGCATTGACGGACGGGTTGATACAGTGTTGCCAGATATACTGCTTTAAAATTTTTTTTAGCGAGCTTGGATAAATTGTGATGCTGGCATGGAATGCGGCGTACTACAATTGTTAAGAATGTCTAGGACAAGGAGCTTCGTATAGTTATGGTTGAACTTCACTTAAGGTAAGTTCGTTTAACCATTTAATTATTCTGTCGCTGACAGGACACGCATTTCCGATAGTTAACCACGAATAATACATTTTTATAATACAAATAACGATAATACGTCATACAGCCCTGTATATATGTAAGCTTTCCCCTATCGTGTTTCGCCCTGTTCAAATTCAAGAACTCAAGAATACGCTTTTCGTTTATTATAAAACTTCATTAATAAGTATGGTGTAAAAAGCACAAAAACATGCACATGTAATGTGTTAAATACTGCAAACTGCAACCAAGTTATAGAACATCATACCGACCTCTTTAGAAATGTTGTAATGTTCTTTAGCATAGTACAACGCCTTCTCGTGATTTCCGAGCGCAGCGTGGGCATTTCCAAGGGACCAACAAGCTCTACCCTCTCCAACTCGGTCTTGCAGTTTCCTGGCAGCGGCCAAATGTCGTGCATGGTACTCTTCGGCCACACGATATTCCCTGAGTAAAGTGTAGGTGTTGCCTAGGGAATAGCAAGCTTGGGCTTCCACTGCAGCGTCTCCCAACTCCTCAGCTAGAGCAAGGGTGCGCCTGTTGGAGAAACGAGAAATAATCGTGTGTTCGATATTTTTCACTTTGTGACAATTCCACGTTTAATCAGTAAGAAGGATATCTGTAGTTCAACCAGAATAATTGAGAAAGCCCAAAAGAGATAAGATTAAATAGGCAATGAGACGGACACATGGCTCGTATAAACGACAGCTGATGGTGATACATGGTCCTCGAATAAAGCACTGTACATAACCCAGAGGATTTTTTTAAAGGAGTAACGAACTAATACGATAGCCATGGAGTAGATGTATGCATGTGGTTTAGGACCTAGTATGCATGTTCTTTTTGCCTATGTTAAGCAGTAGAATGGTGGTAAGCTGTAAAGATGACGACGATATAAATAAGTACTGATTATAGATCACTTGCTGTTGATGTAAATACCCGTAAAATGATTTAAAGAACTTGTGATTTCTCATAGATATAACCATTACATAATTTAAAAAAAGTTGAAAAAGGTTTAATTAAGTCAGACGTGAAACACCCAGATCAAGCGTAGCGATGAAGGTAAATTCCTCCAAAAACAAAATCAGAGGTATACATCCAGCAGCAAGCTTTCGAGCTGATAAGGATGAGGTCATTATAAATAAAACTTAAGCAATCAGATCTCATGTCGTCAAGCAGTGCTTAAACTAGATATGATCCATTCCCCCTTATGCCCACCACAAAGCATCGACTTATTCTTGTCAAACTTATAATCATTTAAGTCATGTTTCAATTGGTTATGGCCTAATAACTAATCGGTAATGGCCGCGTAATGATCTATAAAAATATACTTCATTACGCGCATTCTCCGTAATCGCAAAACTCTACAGACGGATAGTGGGCTTCAGACGGGACGGTGATCTTTCAGACAGATTATAACAGTACAACGCTTTAAACGTTGTACCTCACCACCTGATCTTCAATATTTTAAGCCTGTCAAATAATTACGACCGTGCCGATTTCAGTCCCAATTTCAGGGCGTAATGGAGTTAGAGATAGTGTTAAACCGCCATCGGTATTAGAATAGAAATCTCCCGCATGCACCACTTTCAGGTGTTTAATATAAGGCGTCAAATTCCGAATATGCCTTCCAATGCACAGGATATACATGACACTACCAATGCGTATTAACAGAAGAGTTCTGGATGTTACGTAATGCAATTATATAGGAAGTGGACTAGGACTAGGATGACGAAGTGTAAGGGAAAATAATTAAAACACAGCCAAACAAACCAATTTGTGATTTTGCATAAACATAAGACCATTAGCCAACATAACCTTCATGCATGTACACAGGCACGTTAGCAAAATAGAAAGGAACCAATACGTAAATATTAAGTGTAAAAACTACAAAAACCTGTGGATTTATCAATTTATATTTTCAATAATTGCCTGTGAAAAAAGATTATATATAAATAAATTTCGCCAAATAAGCACTAGGTACTATAATTAAATCTACAAAACAAGAGAAACATAAAACGATAAATTTCACACATGCAAAGCCTCCTTAGTCATTAGCACAAAAAAGTGATCAATTCTAAGCACCACCATCATCATCCATTACATCCCATCCTCGAGGAATATCAGAAAGCACGACTCAGAGGCTATTTCATCCATCGACTCTCCGAATGTCTTATAATGTCTAAGCAGGTTAATATGCTCCAATTTTAGTGACTGATTACATCACTTAATCACTTGTGGTCCTTTCGTGTCAGTAGAAAACTAAGCTCTTAATCATCCATTTCGCTAACAGATCGTTCGAGCGTGAATGGATCGATTGCACACTGAACTTTATTTAATGATAATAATTCATTCCGAGAAACTCTTTCTTCTCGTTAAATGTACATAATATTATTGTCAGCAGTGGATTACTGTTGTGAGAAAGTCAGAAAATGTAACAATCAGCCAAAGCTAACAGTTTTAAAGCATCCAATGAAAGAAAATTCAAAAAATAAAAGACATTAATTGTTGTCCCGCCTGAAATCTAAGTTAAAGTGCCTCTTTCGCTTTCAAGAAATCCGTTCTTAATTCACTCGCCAAATGTTTAAAAGACGCGAGTAACCTGAATGCGATCGCCGCTAGCACCAATGAAATTTTTAATAGGAATTTTAATGCCAATTTACCACGTGTTTAGCTTAGGCTGGCTTGAATGGAAAATTGCACTAAAACCCTTTATTGCAATTTTATTACAAGAAATTTGGTAAACCTGTGCTCAGCAGTAGTAAGAATGCAGATAGTTTCAGCATTTGTAATAATATGTGTATATACTAGCTTAAATATCACTTGAAAGAACAATATTTCAAAGTACAGAAATAAACAGCCAAGTTTTATCAATTGTAAATCGGTACCAAAACACGCTCAACTTTATGCAAAAGAAAACAAAGCAAATTAGTATTCGATATGGCTCAGTCATTAAAAAAAATTCGCTTTTGCCCAGATAATCTCGATACTAATTCAAAGTAAGTAACATAAACCTATACATGATTAAAATACAACTTAAAACTTTCGTACAAACTATAGGTTAGACGCACAGCGTAAGATGTAATAAATAGCACGGTTAAAAGAAGTAGGCAGATGTAAAGGTTCCTAAAAGATAAGTTTTAACACAGACCTTATCTGCATACTATCTATTTAATTTATAAACCGTACTACTATTTTATAAACCGCCCAAAGTCGTCACATTACAAAAAATACATACTTATAGTGTTCAGCAGCATTTTCGAATTGTCCAAGGAATATATGAGAGTTCCCAAGATTGCTGTTAGCTCGACGTTCTGCCGCCTTATCTCCAACTTCTCTCGCAATAGTTAATCTCTCTGTGTGATATCGGATCGCACGTGTGAAATCACCCAGTAAGTAACAGGTGTTTCCAAGATTACCGCAAGCCCGACCCATTGCTTGTCTGTCGCCTAGGCTACGCATCAGTTCGAGATTCTCTCTGCAATGTAAATAAACAATGTTAAAAATGACAAAAAATAACTAACTACTACTAGTAAAAACTAGTACGCGGCTAGATTTGATATCAATAGTACTAAAAGTAACGAAATGACAAGACCTAAAAGTTTATGTTGTGTATTAATTATAAATTTATTTTTCATCTGATCTCTATTTTCTGCTTCGAACACTGTACGAGGGTAACATTGAAAGTTCTTAGAAAATCAAAAACTGAACAAACTAGCAAGTTATTAGTTTTATTGTATCTTTTCAAAATAGTGTCCATTTACATCAATACATGGCTGCATTCGATGGAACCACTGCGAAAAGCACTTTGACTACACGTCCTTGGAGATCTCTTCGTCGGTATTTTGAAACACTGCTGCTGCTTCCTCGGCGTCCATAATACGTTTTCCTCGAAGTTACATTTTCTAAAATAAATAAAAATCGCAAGGTGCGAGATCGGGGCTATAGGGCGGATGACCCGGTAATTCCACGTCTGACGTCACCAAGTAGTCGATTGTTTGCTTGGCGGTATGTGACGAGGCATTAACATGGTGAAAAAGGAAGCCAATGTATTTTCTAACCGTCACATTTCGTATTACATGTAATTTAGACACAAGACTTGTTTAAATTCGCTATTAATGCCGAAAATGAAACATATCGTACTTATGCAAATTTTTGAAAGTCCAAGCGAAAGCGGCACGTCGGATCTCGATTAACTTTTTTAACTTATTTTAAACCAGTGCTATTTTAAGCTACAATCCCATTACAATGCTCAGTGGTGATAACGTAACGAGGACTACTGCGAGGACGTTTCTCCCGAACTTTTTCTAAGACAAGTGGCAAAAAATTGTTAGTGCACTCTGCAGTAACTGTTTTTCGATCCTCTAAAACAATTGTTGCGTAATGACCAGTCCTTCCTTAGAACGAGTAGAACATGTCCTCTCTTCACTTTAGTTTGCAAATCCTCGGAAAGAAACGCCCAGACAGCAGACTGTCTCTTAGTTTCAGAATCATAACAATAAATCCAACTTTCGCCACCCGTAAGTATGTCGAACACCGCATTTGAGTCACCTCCGTTAAATCTTTGAACCATTTCACGGCACCAATCAACACGACTGAGTTTTTGGGCCTCTGTCAAATTATGAGATTGATATCAAATTATTATCCACCGGGCACAAAGCTTCCTGACCGCTAAATATTCATGGAGGATTTTTTGCACTTGACTCATACCGATGCCTAAGCTTGTCCGTATCCGCTGATAAGTCACTCTTTTGTCAGTCTCTATCATACGCCGCACAACACTGATGTTATCTTCAATCGTCGCTATAGTAGGCTTTCCCTCACGCAGATCCTAGGTGAGATTAGTGCGACCACGTTTAAACTCATTAAACCAGTTGTAAACAGTGCTACGAGAAGGGGTTTTCAAAATTTGAATTTATTTTTTTATTATATCGTTTACAAGTGGCCAGTTCTAAAAACTTTCAGTGTCGCCCTCGTAAGACATTACAATGAATTTTTACACAGGATTTTTTTTATAGAATAGAATCCACCTTATGGTTAGTGGATGCTGGGGCTTATAGATATCTACATTTTATCCGCAATTGAGAATCAAAATGCAGATGCTTTTTACCCCTACGGACTAGGATGGAATACCTCGTTGTAAGTAAAAAAGGTCTCTGGTTCTCTACATTCACCATACGAAACACAGGAACTTTAAGCTGCAATATTTCGTTGATATTCTGTGAGAGCGTGACCCTTCCCCGGTCGAGTCGACCTGTTCGTGCTATAACCATAATATAGCTACAGCGTGGCTCTACCCCGCAAAGAAAGATATTTTCAGGCTTTTTTTATTAACAATGTACCATCCTCTACCTTATATCGTTACGTGGATGTCGTAAGGGACCACAGAGTAAAACAAACCAGGAAATGAGCAGCAGCTTCTTCCAAATAATAATTAGAAATAAATAAAAACTGCGGTTGACGTCTATGGCAAACTTCCTCCTATGAGGCAATACATAGAGTGCGAGGCGTGTAACATACACGCCTCATCAGTGGACCTTTTGATAGTGTGTGAAATTAATGAATTAATGAATTTTTTAACATTCTTTCTATTAAATACTATTGAAGTGTAACATGACTTCAAAGAATTATAGGATTATGACCTACTTAGGAAAAAAAATTTAAAAATAAAATTAAAAACTGCAATTTTATTTCAATTTCAACGATGATACGAAGTCAAAGCAAAATATATTTCTATTAATTTAAGCGCGTGGAAATTGTAAGCCCTACAATATAGTGGCCGCTTCCCGAATTATTACTCGACTCCCGTATTAAAAAAAAAAACTGTGCGACATGCAAATATCTGTTTTTGTTTGGGGGTTTTCCGTACTAACAAAATTGGTAATTTTTGTCTGACGCTAGATGTAAATCAGCCGGATTTGTTACAGAAACTAAAACATTAATAACTTTCCTTTGAAATATTTATAATATAACACCATCCTCAAAATAATGTTCTAAGTGTTGCAAAACCAAATTTCTAGCTGAGAAATAATGTGGTCGATTGATCATACAAGGCAAAATTATCAAAATAAATCTGAATACTTCTTGCATTATAATTTTTATTGCAATACTGTTACAAAATCTCGTGTAAATTTATCCCCCGTGGTTTGTTTCCTATAAAACGAGCGGCATACGACGTGTATTCACTTTAGGGCTCCGGGCAGCGTAAGAAAAAAAGAGCTTACTCCTTTCTAAAGGGCCGGCAACGCACCCGCAATTCTCCTGGTGTTGCGGTTGATCATGGGCGGCGGTAGTCACTTAACATCAGGTGAGCCGCATGCTCGTTTGCCCCCTCTTCTATAAAAAAAAAAAAAAAAAAAAAAAAAAAAGAAAATCCACTATCCCTTATCGTACGGTGGGTGTATTAAGAGGCGAGAGAGGGAAGTAAAACATGAGGTGGACGGCAGTATTTTCCCAATGGCAACTAAAACTTATATAAGAATTGCAGTTGCCAACTTATGGAGGAGGTCTATGTTCAACTGTAGACATTTTTAGGGTTATTTAATGAACGATGATTCATTTATCGACACAACCACCTTGGTTAACTCCATTTTGAAAGTATTTCTTCGTCCAACGCGTCGTGCCTTTTTTGCTCTTAAACATTGACATTATTAAAAATTCCTATCCTTATTAAATACTTTGTTATGTAAAATGAAAATATCGTTGTCGTCACGTTAAATTATTTATACTTTAACCTCAATTAGAATCTCCGAAATTTCTCAGGCGTAAAGACTCGATAATAAAATTGGAAGATGACCCGCATTTTTATTAAAAAAAACCTAGTTTTTTGTATAAAATCGTGACATTGTTACTAATTTCATTTTATGGTTAGTTTTCAAAATATTCGGTCGCTTTTAGTATGACGATCCTTATAGTTTTCCTATTGTGCGATTTGCTATTTGCTGTTGGAATTGGTGACATAACCGCAGCAGTGCCAACAATATAAACATAAGACTATTAATTTACTATCATATTATTTCTAGTTTAAATGAAAATAGTATTTGCAGATAGAGATACGTGTCTATTGTTCAATATTTAATATGTTCAGTGTTCTCGAAACAATGCTACATGCATTGTTTCGAGTTTTGTTCACAGAAAATATACCAAAACAAGTTAATAGGATTCATGAGTTTCGAGCTATTTGTATGAATTATAATAATTATATTCAACATATCTTTATTTATTTAAAAAAATATTCTTCAAAAGAGAAGAAGCAACAGTTAGAGGAAAAAAAATTTAATCACTTCATTTTTAATTGAATGAAAAAATTCCATGAACTATAGGTAAAAGTTATAGCCTATATACGTCCCACTCCAGGGCACAGGCCTCCTCTCATTTCTGAGAGGGTTTTAGGGCAAGGAAGTGTCCGTCGCGCTGCCCCAATGCGTATTGGCGAACTTCACATGTCTTCGAAACATTTTTTTCTTATTTCTAAGACATGCAGGTTTCCTCACGATGTTTTCCTTCACCGCCGAGCACGTGGTAAATCAGCACTTAAAATTGCAATTAACAATTTCATTGGTGCTGGCGGGGATCGAACCCCGTTTGCTCGCGTATTGTGAAATTCACAGCGAGCGCTAACCATCTGAGCTACCACGGCTCTTAATATTAAAATTACGGACTATTAATAAATATCTGTGTAAATGTGTATAATATGCAATCATTTTGTATTCCGTAAAGTAAAAATGTTTTCTAATTCTAAACCTGCTGCTTCTCCTCTTTTGACGTATATTTTAATATATACTATATGTCGCAATAAGATGGTTGAAGCCGTGATATAATTATTATATCCTAAAGGATATATCTATATGTTCCTAGTAAGATAGAAAATACTATCATATAACATGATAGCGGTTCCTGTCATACTAGGAATATAACTGTGATACGGGCACGATCTAGTAATATAACTATACTAATCTAGTGAAATAATTATATTTGTAAACTAAATGTACAGGAGCACACAGTGTAGGCGAAATGTTCATGTTATTTGTAGAATTTTGTCAGGTGGGGAAGGTTACGACTGGAAGAAGGTTACGTTAAGCAATTAATGCAACAACTAAAAAAAACATTCGGGGCCAAAGTAAAGTAAATCTTTAAACAGCTTCAAAAGAAATGCTGGAAAAATGCATTTTTCATCTTTAGCCGCTTTCACTTGTTCTTTTCCCACAGCAGCTCATGCTCCTGCCCCTGCCAGCCGATATAGTAAATTGGGCCCTAACACGTGCATTGCCCAAGACCAGTGTCACTTCCGCCATCTTGTTTCAGTTATAGATAACCACGCTAAATACACTATCGTTAATCTCGCATGCAAATTTTCGGGGTCATTATTCCCGGAATCGAACCCGGGACCATGTGGTCCAACCATTTTGTGGTTCTTTCTCCCCGGATACGAAGGGCAACATAGTCACCCTAACCATTTAGTGACCACCCGTTTCCGCATTCGAACCCAGGAACCATTAGCGTCACCATATTACGTCGAAGTCTTACATTAATGAATTTTTTAATTGCTCTATAAAAGTTCAGTCTTTAAGTTAACACACCTAATATACACCGTTACAAGTTTAAGTTATACAATGGAAATAAATCATAAAGCATCCAACTTATAATCGTTTATTTTGGTTTACTGAAGAGTGAGTATAGAGCCAGAACACTTTGCGATTTCACCCTCGCGTTCCGCAATGAGACCTCCGCTCTGTAGCACGCCGGAGGGCGGAACCACAACTATAACATCGGAATCATTTGCGGTCAAACACAGGATGATCGCGACGGCAAAACATATTAATACGTTCTTTATTCTTCTAATCATCGTTGAAAACTGTATGATGTGAGTACAATATTATATAGTTCTGGGTGACCAAACTTTGCTAGGAATTAGAAAAATTTATAATGTTCTGAATAAATATTTTTTTACACGTAAATTTGTAGGTAAAGTAAAACATTATCTATCAAATTTCTTACCAATCGTACGTGGGGCCCGTTCCCGAGAAATGAGTTATGTACATATAAAATGTACATTTTATTACTTTTTACATTTTAATAATTCTTAAAAGTATTTAATAGTTTTGGTAATATCTTAATAAACAATAATTTTTCTGTAAATAAAAACACAAATCATTGCCGATTAAAAGTACGCAAGATTTGATTGATTGATTTTTACTAAATAAATTGAAAAAAGATCGGATTACGGTGTTAAGTAAAATCATTTTAAAGGTGTATTTTGTTGTTTTTTTTTCTTTCGTAACATACCCAAAAGCGCAAAGAAAAAGAGAGCAAACGAAAAGTTGACTTTCGGGAAATTGATCTTCTAGACCTAGAGTTTATGTGAATCAACTCTTTAAATTTCGAATCGAATCTTTGATCCGATTTTTACATAGCTTTATCAAGTTCAAACTAATAAATCATTAATAATAAGTATATCGTAATTACGAGGAACTAACTACATTGATTAAAATCATGATAGAATAAAATTATCTCAAAAGAAAAAATTACAAAGTTACCTCTTAGTTTATTGAAATACCGTTTTCCTCAAAACCTCAGGTTATAATTACATATACGTCTGGGTTTAGGCAAGCGACGTACGAGTAAATTTTAAAGTTAGTGACAATGTTTACGTACCTAAATATTTTTTTGTTTATTGTTTAGTATATTTAGTTTCACGATAAAATAGTTGTATAAGTTCTATTGCTAGTAATTCATAAATCAATAACCATATAACTAATTTCATTAGTTAAGTAACTCCGTCTAAGTCTAATAGTTGTACCCACTTGCAAATTTTTAGAACCGGGGTTCGATCCCTTGTTGGCCCGAAATCAATCGTTTTTTTTACTTTATTATTATTAAGGTTTATACTTTATAGTTACCGATTTCTTTTAATTTATTTGTCATTTCGTTCACTATAAATTCATTGCTTTTGCGTAGAATTTCAAATTTGAAATTGAGTTTATTATTCGCCCTTGCTTAGTTATTTCCTTCTGAATTATGTATAAATAATTGCGAATAACATTAGTAATTTAGCAACCTAGAGCAGACAATATTATTTTGCATTTATTACGTGCTGATGACGATAGCGCTCGAGTTAAGTTAAGCAAGGAATATACTACTTTTTATGTAATAAGGATCGATATTTTCAGGCCAGTTTCCTCTAAGAAAAATACATAAATATGAAAATTTAGTTATTGTGCTTTGCTGTACGCCATATTCCTATTAAACTATTTATGTACAACGTGTACAACACGAACTTTTTCTTTGGTGTGGTTGCGGTGCACAGGAACACAGTTTTCCCTGCTCAACAGAGCCATTGCGACTGATGCGTGAAACAAAACATAATAATTGAAGCCTCGCGTAACGTGAGACGGACGAGAATTTATTGCACGGAATAATGATATACAGTAAGCGCCAAATGCATTTTTGTTTCAATAACTTGAAAAATGTAATTAATTCTTAATAATCCCTAAGGGAATCACCAGATGCTATATAACTGATTTCATTTATTATTTTTTTTGACTGATAACCTGAGAAATCGGTCACCATGCATCATGAAAATAAGAGGTAACTTAATGATTTTTTTCCTATAGAGAAAAGTTTATTTTAATCAATGACGTCTCTCGCAATTACGATTTAATATCCATATTAATATTTTTGTTACTTTGTATAGAAGTTAGCTACGTAAAAATACGACCTACGATTGGCAATTGTCTTTGTACGCGTTCTTATGTATTAATTATCTCTATACCTGTCACTTTCTATGGCCGTATATAAAAGAGACAGGTCGCAATTTTATTCCTAAGCTAATCGCTATTTTATGAGTAAAGCCGAAAATGTTTTCAAAATAGTTCTGATTAAACACTCTAACGACAACATGCTTAAAGCATTACAAAATGCCGCGTTGAACAGGTTAAGCTAAACCTTATTTAATATACGCGCATAGGCATCTCAATGTGAATAGTTTAACAAATAAACTGAAATGAAGAATTTTCTGGTTTTATTGACGGTACACTACGGTTTGTTAACAATTTCTTTTAAGAATTTTTATTCGGATAACAGTCTATTAGTAATATTATAACACACACAACTTCAGACATTTCGTTCCGCACTCAAGAATTCGTAAAAAAGTAACACTGCCTGTAGGCATCGCATTCAAGTTTCTGGCATACCTGTATGTTTGTACTTGTGTTTATGTATCATACAAGTGTATAATGCAAAGTCTGATAAACATAATCAGGAAAAATCGGCGTTAATTCTATAATAAACTTAACAGGAAGGAAATGTGTTCGTTTAATTCAAATATATTGATGGTGTTTTACTCGTAGTAATAAACTTTGATACTGTACTGTACTGATGTAAGTTTTAGTCTATTGGTCTAGAACTTATAGGTAACATGTTTTTGTGGGATTTCTAACAAAAATAATTGCTTGACCCTGCAGGCCATCTCTGGAACTTCCCGCTAATTTCTCAAACACTCTAAATTATACTTAAACTTAAAAAAAACGCCATAATTTTGGAAAACCACGTTTTTAATAATTTTTTTAATTGAATATTTCACGAAAAAATCAATCGATTTTGATGACATTTACGCAATCGACCATTTTTTTAGCTTAAAATAAAGCTTATTACAAAATAATTATTTCACGGAAAGTTTTCAATTATGAAAAAACACAGACACACACACACACACACGCGCGCACGCACGCACGTACGCACGCACGCACGCACGCACGCACGCGCACACACACACACACACACACACGCGCGCGCGCGCGCACGTACGCACGCACGCACGCACGCAAGCACACACACACACACGAACGCACGCACGCACGCACGTACGCACGCACGCACGCACGTACGCACGCACGCACGCACGCACGCACACACACACACACGCGCGCACGCACGCACGCACGCACACGTGCTCACAAACAAAAGAGAAAGAGATTTTCGAAAACCGGGGTGAAAACAATTGATGACAAACTTCCCCATTATTTGAAAATCATTGATTCTTATAGTGGAAAGTTAAAAAGCTCACCACGTATCAGAGCCTCGTGGTCTCCGATATGTAGCATTATTCAAACTCGTCTAGGACAGATATACTCTCATAATTTATGTAAACTGGCAACGTGGATCAAAAACAAAACGGACAAAAACGTATTTGTGAAACACTGACTAAAAGTTGTGCGTAACTGAAGGATACACGTAACATGACTACACATACAATATGATATACACTGCATAATATTTCAGTTAAAATGTTATTGGGCAGTCAAATCCGAGAAAGTTTCAGATTCTCAATATTTAAACGCCCACCACACCTTAATATATTGACAAAACTATCGACAAAGAATGTTCACGAAATATTTAAAAGAAAATAAGATTGAAGAAGCTTTTGATGATTTCAACCGAGACGTTTTAAAAAAATAAACTTTTTATAATTGATAAAAAAGACGAAAACTAATATTAGTTTTTATATTTTTTTTAAAAATAGTGTCCATTTCCATCAACACATCGATATATCCGATGGAACCACTGATAAAAGTACTTTGCCCACTCGTCCTTAGGTGTGACAGTCGCCGTCATGAAATCGCCAGGTGCGACGTCGGGGCTATAGGGCGGGTGACCCAGCAATTCCATGTCTGACGTCGCCAAGTAGTCGATTGTTTGCTTGACGGTGTGCGACGAGAAACCAGTTGTAAATAGTGACACGAGATGGGGTTTCAGCGTGAAAGGCCAATCGAAGTCTATTATAACTTTTTTGTTGACTTAAATGACATCGAAAATCATTGTACGAAATTTTTTTTGCGTTAAATTCATGCTGATGTGACACAGACAATTTTCAATTTGCCGCCAAATCGTATACAAATGACAAATTAATAAAATAAATAAACAATAATATTGGCAAAGAGTTCCATTTGCAAAATTTGAACTTCTGTTTTTATTATATCGTTTACTAGTGGCCAGTTCCAAAAACTTTCAGTATCGCCCTCGTATAAAGTCAAGTGTTACAGATGTTATGGAAAAGGTTTAAAGGAATTGGCGAAATAGAATACTTTTGGAATGACAGATACAGAGCTGTGAAGGGATGCCTACAGAACCGTTGTCAAAAAATGAAACACAAAGAAGAAAACAAGTTACCTGAAAACTATTTATAAAACTAATATACATATAAAATAAAATTAAAGTACGGAATATACAAATACAAACAATTATTTGAATATTACCGACAGCAATATATCCGTCTATTTCTCTGTCAGTCCGTTACCTTTACAGCCTATTAAAGTCCACCACACAATGTTCAGAACATTGGCCTCCCGCATAGCCTCAAATTAATTTGTCATAGTTGCCACGCTTGACAACAGCAGTTTTTTATTTTTATTTTTAGTCATTATTAGGAATAAGCTGCTGCTCATCTTTTGATTTGTTTCCCTCTGTCGCCTCTACGTTACCCACGGGATGAGATGGGGTACTGGACATTCTTACACCGCCACAACACGGCAAGGGCTTTACTAATCTTCGGATTGGCTCAACGGATCGTAAAAAGACTTCACGAACAGATAGGCAGCAATGTCGGGAGTGAACTAGGCTATATTTTATCCGACAAACTTGGAAATATTGAGCAACTAAATGGTCTTTGATTATCCTTAATCTAAATAAAATCATATTAAGAGATCCTACGAAGGGGAACCCAGTTAGGGTTGCCAGTTATTCAAAAAATATACGTAAACTAAAGCATATTTTATTTTATTTTATATTTTATACTTTATAATTACCCCGTATCCTCATACCAGGAGATGGGCAGCAGCGTCTTCATAATAAAAACTAGATGTACAATAGAATAGAAATATACTCGTAATTGCCAACCTACCCGTCAGGCGTGGCCACTGCACCAAATACTTTTATAGGCTATTAGGTCAGGCAAACCTATCATAAGCCTATAAAAACCTCTATCTATTTAGTGACAAGTTGTAAAAATTTAGTTGTTTATTATTATTTCATAAATTTAAATACAGTAAATTGTTTTATCCACTTCAATTTTATCTAGAACATTTACAGCCGATTTGAGTCCAAACAAAAAGTGACAGCAGGGAGTAATTCGCATTTCTTATCATTAATTTTATTATTTTGAAATTTCTATTAGTAAGTTGGTACTATATTGTTTCTGATAATGGTTCGAATTATTTTCATGATTTGATTCAAGATCTGTAGATAAAACAACTCGACATTAGCTAACTCTGTCACTTCTGTTTTTGATTGTTGTTTAATTTTATTATTTCCAATAGAAATAAATATTAGAATGAATATTCGTAGCGTCAAGTCGTGCTTGATGGAAAAACCGCTCCAGTTTGCGCTATAGGAACTTAATGAGGAAGAACTGTCGATTTCAATGTTTTTCTTGGCGTTATTCCCGACTCTAAGCTTTAGTATATTTAAACTGGAGAGGAGACTAAGCACTGCAGCTTTTACTGCAAAAAAATAAGAAGTCTTACTAGTGTCGAAACGAGCTGACTTATTAGTTATTTCAGTTATTTCCATAGCATAACTTCTTATGGGTTTTTGAGTACTTATATAATACTTATATAATAGTTTCAACAAAAAAGTGATGTATATGTACACTGTAAACAACAACCATGGATAAATACAAACTGATACCAGTTTCTCGACTCCACAGAGTAAGTTATTAATACGTGGGACAATGTATGAGATATTACAAGTCCTAAAAAATATACAAGAAGTCTCGTTACGTGTTACGTCACGTTGTTTGTCCGCGATGGATTTCTAAACTACTTGACCGATTTTGATCAAATTTGCACACCGTGTGCAATTTGGTCGAACTTGAGAGATGGTATAGTTTTTTTGCCCGTGAGTTTATGAGACTTACATTTTCTTTTTGCGAATTTAAGGATTTTAATAGGACATGCCAAAGGTTCGTCAATAAGGGTATATATATATATATATATATATATATATATATATATATATATATATATATATATATATATACGAATACTGTACGAATCTTCTAGTCGTGAACATTTTCATAAAAGCATAAATCTTTTATGAATCAGCTTTATTTCAAATTACATTAAACTATTTTCAAAAAATCATAACTAGAAATAACACCGATCTATGCAATTTCAATAGTTTTCAATTATGAAACCTCTAATTATCATAGTGTAGTATGGTCTTAATCTTTTATGCCAGTAGTGTACTAACACAGTGTTTTACTAGCCGTTTTTCAATGCGCAATATGTAAGGATTATCTTGTGGACGCCAGACCACTTTTTCATATTCAAGGATCGATCTGACCCAGCTATTAAAGGGAGCAATACTTTTGCATTCCTAAAAATAAAGCATAACATCATAGGCGCAATGCTTATGACGTGGTCAATATGGAATAAATTTTACTTTTGAATACATGTTGTGATATTCACAATTTCTTTTCAAATGACGACGAATGATTAATTGACTAAGATATTTATTATTTCATTACATAATCCCCGATCTCTTCACAGAACAAACGCAGGCTGTACATATAAAGCCGTCTGAATGAGCGTTAAGATGGAACATTATTTAAACGTATTATTATGATTATTTAACGTTTGTCTATTTCTTATTCATCTTAGACGTTTTACATTATTCGTCATACCTCATGTTAGCCTTACGCGCGAAAAACATAATCAGATCGAACATGAGGATATTATCTCAGGTTTCAGCCAGTTATCAAAAATGTTACCAATTTGTAATGAAATGAAATGAATGATTTTATTCAATATAGATTATTACATAATACTTATTGAAAGTCATTTATTGTACCTCTGTCCTGGTAAGAACCAGCAAGAAACCCAGCGGTCCTTATTACTTAAACATATTTCACTTTACAATAATGTCGTTTGTACAATTTTTAAACGAACTATAATAGAACCAGCATGGTGGCGATCACTTTATTCCCAGGTGTTTTTTTTTTTTACAGAATAAGGGGGACAAACTGAAAAACGTGCACAGCCCACCTGATGGTAAGTGGATGCTGTGGCCGGTAGACATCTACATTTTTCCTCCACTAAGAATCAAAATGAAGATGCGTTGTCACCCCTGAGGAATGCCTCATTTCCAGTAAAAAAGGGTCTCCGGTTCTTTACACTCACCATACGCAAAACAGCAGCATTAAGCTGCTATTTTACGCTGATACTACGTGAGAGTGTGGTCCTACACCGGTCGAGCCGACCCATCCGTGCTACAACCATAATATAGCAGGTGGTAGTACCCAGCCTCCTTCTCTATTGAAATTAGGATGTTTTTTTTAATTTCAATAGCCTCACGTATCATCCTAGGTAGGAATCGATGTTCTTTCGCGAGGATTTGTGGTCTATCAAATCTGATGTAATGGTTGGGGCCATCTAGGATATGATCGCAAACTGCAGACTTCCCGGAACGTTGATGCTTTACGTCAGCTATGTGTTCTTTTACGCGGGTTCTAATTGATCTCTTTGTTTGCCCTATATATAAGAGACCACACTCACCTGCTTGGGATCCTATAATTAATAAAATTAGAACTAAAACCAGGCATACCACTGCAAGACTTCAAAACACAGTTAGTTCATTCTGCGTAGATCGGACCAAAGACAATAATTAAAAAGCTGAAGGTTCTCCGGGTTAACTTTGACATCGGGATGTCAGTCACCTCAGTCCCCCGTGAATTCCATAAAATCCTTCGTATTGTTAAGCAAGGTGTGTTGTTGATGTAGTTGAGGTAGAGCAACTCATCATAGGTTTAAAAATATATGTTCCGTGGGCTGGGACTGCATATCAAATAAGGTCCTTCAAGACTTCAAACACATTTTCGTCCCTCCTTTGACCACACATATTTAACAACTGTCCATCTCAAGGGTCCTTAAAAAATCTATGATATATCCTATTTACAAGGCAGGTAAACGAGACAGTGTCAACAACTACAGGCCTATATCGATACTTCCATCAATCTCTAAGCTTATGGAACGTATATTCAATAAAATACTAGTCAAATATATAGAAGGAAATAACTTTATTTCTAAAAGCCAGTTTGGTTTTAGACCCGATAAATCAACTAGTGATGCAGTCCATGAGGTTACTGACTACATTGTAAGTAATCTGGATAAAGACAAGAAAACTGTCTAGTTTTTGATCTTGCCAAGGCTTTTGACAGGCTCCATTCCTGTATTATTACAAGGGCTTGAATACGTGGTATTCAGTTAAATTTATTTAAGGAATACTTATCTAATAGATATCAGTGTGTCAAAATTAACGATCAAGTTAGTGGAGATCAACCTACGCATGGTGTGCCACAAGGTAGTATATTAGGCACAAGCCTGTTTATTATCTATATAAATGGCCCCTGTCAGCTTAACATCCCAAATTGTAAAATAATTTGCTATGCAGATGACATTTTGTATTGCTATTTTCAGAAGACTAGTGGGAGAATGTTTACAAAAGAGCGCAATTCGGTTTAAATTAAGTAACTCATTGGATGAAAAAATATTCTCTTACTCTTAATGTAGATAAGACACATTTTATATCTTTTAGTATGCGAAACTCTACCCAACCGATGCCGTCTCTTTCACTAGTAGGTCATAATTGCTGTAATAATAACCTCTGTTCTGGTAATATTAAACCAAAATATAACCCTTTGTGAACATATACTTATATGGTTTGTGCAAAACTAAGAAAACTAAGCTTTATTTTCAAAATTCTTCGTCATGTGGCACATCCTCAATTGCTGAAACAAGTATATTTAGCTCTTGCTCAATCAATCCCGAACTATTGCATTACTGTGTGGTGAGGTGCATCCAAATCGATCCTAAAGCCCCTTGAAATAGCACAAAGAGCAATCCTTAAAGTTGTGTTGTTTTAAATTTCACATTTTATTTGTTACATTTTAAAGTTGTACATTTAAACCCTTATTTTCCCCTATATTTCAGTTATATCAATCCCTTGGAGTACTCACTGTTAGTCAGCTATTTATTCTGAACACAGTGTTAAAACAACATTCATATTTATCGTATGATAAATATCTTTTGTTATCAAAACAAAGGAAAGATAAAGTTTGCAAAAATAGACCTATTTCTAGACATTCTTTCGTTAGTAAATATGTTTATAGCCTTGCACAATTTCTTTATAACAAAATCAATAAAAAGACTGAATTGTACTCTTTAAATTAAAAAAAATGCAAAATTAAATTTTGAAGAAACTGCAGCATTACTTACAAAATATTACTTACACACCCTCTTACACACACTCATGCATTCAACATAATATACACAAAGAGATACACATTAATACACACTTTAACATTTTTTAGTATTAAAACACATTTTGCTATGTTTTAAATTTCACATTTTATTTGTTGTATGCCTTCTATTCAAGTTATACTTATGGTAGTCTTTTAATATGTAATAAAGAAGAGCACTGTGATCTGAAATACGCATAAATATTTATCTAGTTCAGACACAGATAGACAGACAGAGAGAACTAGTATAGATCATAGAATAGTTATTTATAAATAAATGTGATTGTTATGCAAGTGGTGAAAATAAAGTATTATTATTATTATTATCAAAGCTATTTACATTTTTATGTACATTAAATTTTAATAAATATATTGCGATGTAGTGTGTGCTTATATATATATATATATATATATATATATATATATATATATATATATATATATATATATATATATATATATATATGTAGGATAGAATAAGAGAGAGTTAGTAATAAACCTACAATCAAGACCACTAGACGTATTATCATTTATTCCCCGAACCTCCCAACATTACAAGGCGACCCTGCCAGGATTCGAACCTGGAATCTTCTGATGTTAAGAATGTAAAAAAAAATTGTAAATTACACCTTATAATATTTTTGATAAATATTTTATAGTTATATATGAAAATTTTAAAAGTTACGCAGTAATGATAGGCGAACTAAAATTATTTCACAACAAAAACTTAAAGATTCAATACAATTACGTAAGCAATTTGATGATTGTTTAATAAATTTGAATACAGAGATAGAAAGTTATTTTTTTAAATTACGGTGTTTAAGATATTTTATTTTTATTTTATTATGTTATAAATATGATATAGTAGGTATAAGAATTTTAATATTTTAAAATAATGTACAATTTTTTTGTACAACAAGTTATGTTACATTTAAAAAATATATTTTTGTGAATGATTTTTTTTCTTTTTGCCGATGGGCGTGTAGTGTGTGCTTATATATATGTAGGATAGAATAGGAGAGAGTTAGTAATAAACCTACAGTCAAGAGCACTAGACGTACTATCATTTATTCCCCGAACCTCCCAACATTACAATGATACCAAAGTCAATTAAGTTACTGTCCATTCCCTGGTATCTTCGCTTGATCAGACTCCCGAACTCGGGTAGATTCTCTCTCACCTTTTACGCTGAAAGACTTTCAAAACAAACTACGCAGGTCACATTCATTATGTTATATGAGACGCTTTTTGACATCAGGTAGCATCTGAAGACAAAGTTTCATGTGATCCACTCTCATTAGCTCTCGTCCATAATTATATATAAGTAGTAGATTCTCTTCCGGTGATTTTCTGTACCAGTTATTTATCTTTCCCTGACAACATTCTATACCAATTCGAACAGAAGAGATAACTCCACACTAACTACTATACCCCAGTGAAATGCTTTAACGCTACTTCCCAATCCGTAAGGTCAAAAATCTTCGCGTATGATTAAAACTCATCAAGCTTATTCACGAAGAATGTGCTTATCTGACTGACGCATGAATCGCCAGACTTATTCATTTTAGGATGCTATAGTAAAGTTATTGTTCACTTCGAATATGGAACTAATTATATTAGTGGAAGCAATCATCTTAATTCGATTTTGAAATCTACTGCTCATTCAGAGAATATCAAATTTCATTTTAATCCGCTTTCGAATCATCACTTTGAGGAAGTATGGGAAATACAGATCAAAGCCGTACAATCCCCCTAGTATTACATAGTCGGCGAAGCTTTTAATTTCGAAAAGTTTAATACTTTTAACTGATAACTGATTCTGATTTCAATAACTTAAGTGCTTACCCCAGCTTTAGGCTAAATCCTTTTTTGGACAGTTATCGACTGTGATAGCGCCTAAGATCGTTGGCTACTTAAACAAATATTTAAAAACGATTTTTGCAATCATTGGACGCAAAAATATCTTAAGATCTGACATTATAAAATATTAAACAAAGGATCCTTTTTTTACCATTAAAAGCGAAAGCGAACTTCAGCTGCGTTGGACAAGGGTACGGGCATGCTCCGAGTTTTTAATTTTAAAATCATTTTAGCTCTGACTGGGGCGTGTTGACCGTATTGCAACTCGCACAGCCGAAAACTATCGATTAACAAGACCTTTGAGCAACAAAGCTTTGCCATTTACCTATGGACGGTACAAATATGGACGTCATGTTTCACTGAAAATGTGTAAAGCACCTTAAAATTTTACACACACAAATGTATCAATTAATGGATGCAGGTATGCTGTGTTTGTGTGCGTGTATGTCGAATATGACAAACAAAATTATTGGTCACACGTTTTTCAGTGCAACATTAGTTTTACGTGCCTTCGCCTTTCAAAATTGATTCATTTTTAAACATTTAAAAAAATTACTTTTTATACCGTTTTTCTATTTGTTAATTTTTATAGAAGTAAGAATGACAAACCATCCTACAGTTCACCTGATGGAAAGTGAACGCCATAGTATATAGGGCATAGATGAGCCACTCTGACAACTTATTAGGCGATGAAACAAGGGAAGTTTCTTCTGCGCTGTCATAGATGGTGTTGGGATTATAAGTTACCGAAAAATACACGAGAGGGCGCTATCCAATTGGTTCAGTATTATTTCTTACATTTTAATAAAATTGAAAAGGATGTTTTAATTGGAAACTTACTAATTTGTATCCAAAAATTTTCATTTTCATTTAGCTTCAATAAAAATAACCATGATTTGAACTGCTACGATTATTCCTTTAGATTTATTCTATATATACACCGCAGTATATCAAAACTTTGATAGCTTGATTAAGACTTCGGTATAAATAATGAATGTCAGCAGTGACGCTATATTACGAATATATTGTGTAAATTAGTGGGGAAAATAGTACTTTTATGACTGTGAGATGGCGCTAGTATCAAGTAAAAGTAAACTAATGAGGACTTTTATACCCCTGACGGATACTTTGGTCCAAAGAATTAATACTAATGATTAAGAATGAAAATGCAGATGCGCTGTCACTCCTGGGTACTAAAGTCGAATGTCTGGTAGTTCAAAAGAATTTAAAAACCAATAAACGAGTTCGCGCGTGTATCGCAATTTTATAAAATTTTAAGGGCAACATTTAAGAAATCAAATAATAATTTATCATGTCTACTGTGTATTCGTGTCCTGATGCGGAGACCGCGCTTATATTTTTTTATTGAAGTTTATTAGTGGAAGGTACACCTTATCTACGTAGGTGTCCGTCTTGGCCAACCTCTTACCAATTTCTGCCGTTAAATAATAATAATAATCTCCAGACCGAATTTCGGTCACGGCGGCCAGTTCCAATGAAAACTAGCCATCTGCGAAAGACAGGATTATAGTACCGAATGTATGCGCAAACACACGTGCACTCCCTATTCCCTCACTCTCATAGTCCGATGTGACGTTAATCCGACACAACCTTGGTTATAATCATGACAGTAGAGAGATCAGACGCAGGACTTTTGCGTGCTTTTTGAGGAAAGGGGGGTAATACACCGCCAACTTTCTGACTCCGTACTGCTACTGAGAATTTTTGACAGAAAAATCATTAACTGATTTTGGCCCGGGATTCAAAAAATCGCCAAATAGCAGCGCTGACACTGCTGTGGGTTCCGGTCTGAAAGGTATAGAGAGCCGGTTTTATCACAGTTTGGGAGACATAATATCTTTGTCCTCAGAGGAGACAGTGCATCTCTAGCCTTCGTTGTTTTAAGTTGGCTGCGGGTGCCCGTTTGGATTGCAGTAGCCACTTACCATCAAGTGGACTGTAAAATCATTTGTTACTTGGGTTATAAAAAATAAAAATACTTATTCACGAATAAGTTATGTTGCGTTTTTTCCCTTTTTGTAAGTAAAAACAAAGATCTTTGCACGGTAAAAAAGAGAAGATTTTAGAAATATATAAGAAACATTCATAGAGAATATAACCACAAACATTCCTGTTGGAGGACAATATAAGGTCAAACCACTTAACCAGCGATCTTTCGCAGCGCTGTCGTCATCTACCTTTTTAAAGCTTTAACTGCTTACCTATTACGAGGGTGACACTGAAAGTTCTTAGAAAATCAAAAACTGAACCAACCAGCAAGTTATTAGTTTTAATATATCTTTTAAAAATAGTGTTCATTTATATCAATACATCGCTACATCTGATAGACTAATGAGAAAATCACTTTGCCCACTCGTCCTTAGGGGTCACTTCCACGGCATTTTAAAACGCAGCGACTGCTTCCTCGGCGTCCATAAAACGTTTCCCTCGAAGTTTTTCTTTTATTTTCAGAAATAAATAAAAATGGCAAGGTGCAAAGAAGAGGCTATAGGGCGGGTGATCCCACGTATGACGTCGCCAAGTAGTCCACTGTAAGCTTGGCGATGTGCGACGAAGCGATGTCGTGTTTGAGGAGGATCCTACTGCAAGGTCGTTTCTCCCGCATTTTTTCCAAGACAAGTGGCAAGCAATTGGTAGTGTACGCGCACCACTCTGCAGTAACTGTTTTTCAATCCTCTAAAACAATTGTTGCGTAATGACCTGTCCTTCCGAAGAACGAGGCCATCATCTTTTTTCCACGCTTCGACCTCTCTTCACTTTAGTTGGCAACTCCTCGGAAAGAAACACCCAGACAGCAGACCGTCTCTTAGTTTCAAGATCATAACAATAAATCCAGATTTCGTCACCCGTAAGTATGTCGAACACAGCATTTGAGTCGCCTCCGTTAAATCTTTGAACCATTT
This sequence comes from Parnassius smintheus behrii, assembly GCA_036936625.1. Taxonomy (NCBI): domain Eukaryota; kingdom Metazoa; phylum Arthropoda; class Insecta; order Lepidoptera; family Papilionidae; genus Parnassius; species Parnassius smintheus. The sequence goes on along the minus strand of JAUPFT010000016.1, from coordinate 10,559,095 downwards.
CACGACACCAACACACGGCGGAGTTTTTGGGCCTCTTTCGAAGTTTATATTAACTTTCTTGTTGACTTAAATGACATCGAAAGTCATAAAAAATCATTGTACGAAAATTTTCTCGCGTAAATTCATGCTGACGAGACACAGACAATTTTCAATTTGCCGCCAAATCGTAAACAAATGACAAATTAATAAAATACATACACAATATTATTGGCAAAGAGTTAAATTTTCAAAAATCGAACTTATTTTTTTATTATATCGTTTACAAGTGGCAAGTTCTAAAAACTTTCAGTATCACCCGCGTATACATTTATTAAATAAAATAATAAAATCACTCACTCGTAATAAGCGACTGCCTGTAAAAGACACTCCCGTACTTCCTGGGGAAAATGGCCGGGATCATTTTGACCAACACGACCCAAATGCTTCCCCTGCGCGTGGTATACATTGCCCAAGTTGTACAGTGCGCGTCCTTCGCTCAACTTGTCACCAAGGGATCTCGATATTTCGAGATGGCGCTTGCAACACTGTATTGCTTCAGCAAACTTTCCCATCACTTTTAAAGTGTTGCCGAGATTTCCTGAAGCTTTAGCTTCGCCAAGCTTGTCGTTTATTGTCCTGCGGATGAAGTTATAATTAGTTCCGAAATTTGTTACAAAACGGCTAATAACGCCGTCGGTGTTCTACATCTAACACTAACTTTTATACATAACCAAATGAAAGTTGGGAGTAGAAATGTAATGTAAGATCTTCTACTACCTATTTTAGCACATTAATAAAATTCTTGAATTGACCCAGAAACACTCAGTTCCGAAATTGAATTTTATTGATGATTAAAGTAACAGTCAAAAACAAAACAACTAAGGTTGTGTTTTGTCGTGTACATTTACCTCAGACCAACAAAAAACAAAAGACAGAACTGTGAACATTTAAATGGCCGCCAAAACTAAGACAAAAACATGCTCAACTTATTGTTCAATAATTTACAACCAACAACATAATTTTAGGTGCATATGTGTGCGTCTAGCGGTGAACTTTCAAGCGCTATATAGAAAGAAATAACCAATAAGTGTGTTTCTGAACGTGCCCAAACGTTAAGCATGGTATCAACATCAATTGAAATGTACGTAGCACGCCATCTATCTTTCTAAAGATGGTCTGAGATATTTACTAAATAAAATTATGTTTATGGCCTACATTTTAGAAAGTAAAATGGCCTCTTTTTGTCTAGTTTTGTCATTTACTAGAATTGCACATTAGTACATTAGTAGCAAAAATTCAATAATTACAGTAGATACAGTAGCGAGTTACACTGTTTTAAAATCTTAATTTACTTTTTTTACTTTTACTATTTACTTAACCCTTAAAGCCTACCCATTCTAGGAGAAACACTATTGCTACCCAGGGGTTTTAAGGACCCCAGTATATAAAAATCCATAATTAAAAAATAAAAACAATTTAATTACAATTATTATTTATTTTAATAATCTGTTTATTTAACAATACAAAAAAATTGTTAATGGTTTTTGATAACACATTCTTGCCACATAACCTCAGTATGTTCACCGCGAAGAGGTTTTGGCACATGCCAAAGGTGACCTTGGTTTTTCGATCCTTACCCCTTGGGCACATTGCACATCTTTTTTTAGCAGTGGGAACAGAACTTGGTTCTTGCAATGGCCGCTTTTTTTGCAAGATTCCACCTAAGAGAACTTGAATATTCATGGGCAAAGAGGGCCGTGTTAATCGTTCTTCCATTTGAGGGGTGATTATTTATTATTTAAAATCAGCAAATTACTAACACATTTCGTAACACCTAGGTGTATTTTACTGCCAACTAATATCAAAGAATACATTGAATTTGTTTTCTCACAACACTTAACCCCACAGTAGAAGCGGCATTAACAAAGGCGCGTAAGGGGCTAAGTAATACAGAAACTTGCACGCAGACTAAAGGTGCATTTTAATTTAATACGCGCACCGGTCGGTAGGCTATTTTAACAAAGGTCGCATCCGAGGGGTGTAAAGTATTATGAACATAAGCGTCGTTGTAACTAGGTTTAAACTCGCAGATTTGCCAGACAGTGATTCTTCTGTTCTTGTACTATCATTTATTGTGTGGTAAAACTCAAAAGGGAAAAGGGCAGTACAACGTCTACAATGTCAGACCAGCTAGTGTCATAATATAAGCAACATAACGTTTAAAAATCAGTTTTTCATTTGTTTCCGTGTAGTTTGATTTTCTATACATATAAATAAATCAAAACTGTCTTTCATATCGAATTCAGTCTTTTACTGTCTGTCTGTCTGACAGACGTCAGTTCGTGCCAATGTTCGGAACAGTTAAACCGATTGTAGTTAACCTTTACGATCAGATAAAGGGCAATACCATTAGTGATCTAAGCTTTATTTTAGCCAAAAAGCTTTAAATTTGGTTTCGAAAAATTGATAAGATGAAATAAATATCTTTGTTGACTATCATAACGCCACATTAATATTCCACGTAGGACAAACCGTCTTTAATACAGGCTGACAAATATTATGTCTGTAAAATAAAGCTGACTTCAAACAAAAAATAATAAAATATTTTTTATTCATAGGTTGGTGCTAAGACATATTTAATAGAAGAATTAAAGTTCCAACTTCAGAATGTGAATTAATTTCATTCCTTTTAGTTGTCTGACATCGGCTTATACTTTTTTACTAAGTTATTTTTACCCATTTAAATGGAATAAAAAATCCCACAATGTCAATGTAATCTTGGCGTGCTCTGCAGAGCGGAACAGTATTTCACGCCGGCACATCGCCTGCAACTTTACAAGGCGCAGGTTCAGCCTCAAATGGATTACTGTTCCCATCTCTGGGCCAGGGCTCCCCAGTGCCAGCTCATTCCATTCGATCGCATCCAGCTTTCGCAGACGTCTCGCACATTTCATGGAGTTTCCCGTCACCGGATGAGGAGTCGTCTCGTCGTCGTATGTCACAGGCAGTCATTTCTACTAACTAGGCCTTGTACGAGATCGGAGGTTGGTTAAGATGTTGTATCATAAACACAACAATCACAAATAATCACAACCGAAAACCTTTGATTTGATGAATTTTTTTATAGATGTAAGCCTGATAAACGACCACACAGTCCACTTGATGATAAGTGGGTGCTGTGGTCTACATACATCCTTAATTAAGAATGAAAATGCGGATGCGCTGTTATCCCTGAGGACTAAGATGCAATGTTTCGTTACTAGTATAAAGGACCTTCAGTTCTCGTCACGCAACACACAAATCACAGCAGCCCCCGCGCGCCGTAGCAAACTGCAGGCACCTGTGTAGCGGTAGAGGCTGGTCAAATAAGCCAAAGCTGCAGAGGTAAGCATGAGTGCCTGCGATTTGCTACGCAAAGGCGATGGGGCTGCACTTCGCACAGCCAAAGCAGTTGCAGGAGTAACTTTGAGTCAATATTCCTGTATAAAAATGTAGGGTTATGAATTGACAAAAAAAATCATTACTCACAAAATATACTTTTCTGCAAGGGGAAAGCCTCCACCTTCTTCCCTCACCCCCATATGCAATTACTGGATGTCTATAGTTTCATCTTCCAAAAATATACCGTATACCCTCAAAAAATTTTTTCGACTTTGAGTATCGATATCTCGGAAACTAAGCAAGATATCAAAAAAAATTGTTGTTACTTTTTTTCGTATCATGTCGAGATCTATGCGAATCCGCCATTAAATCGTAAGAACAGGAGTCGTGCCTTTTTATTACTAATTACTAGTAAACTACTTTTTTTATTGAAGAGGGGCAAATGAGCATACCGTTCACCTAATGTTAAGTGACTACCGCCGCCCATGAACATCCGCAACACCAGGGGAATTGCAGGTGCGTTGCTGGCCCTTTAGAAAGGAGTAAGCTCTTTTCTTGAAGGTCCCCAGGTCGTATCGGTCCGGAAAATCGCCGGTAGTAAACTATCCCACAGAGAGGTCGTACGCGGAAGAAAACTCCTAGTGAAACGTACAATGGTAGACGGCCAAGCATCCAGATGGTGTGGATGGTATCGAGAGTTTTGCCGCGTAGTGCGTTCATGACATTTGGCGCCTGGGATTAATCTGAACAATTCCTCAGAGCACTCCCCGTGATAGATGATGCTGGCTGAGGCAACAAGGGGAGTGCCTTGAAACTGAGGAGATACGAGGGTTAAACTGGACTAGATTTAGTTGCCCTCAATCTGAGACTTTGTTCAGCAAAGACTGGCCCTCAGACACAAGTTTGTCCCATTACTCGGAGACGTTTTTCCGAGAAATATTGGCTCGGCCGGTGTAAAGAGCATCACCAGTGCTGTCATGTGCATAGCAATGAATGTTACCGGTTCGCAACACATCATTAATATGCAGAAGAAACAGCGTTGGTGAAAGCACGCAGCCTTTTGGAAAACCAGCATTAATACGCTTGTAATCGGAGCTTGCACCGTCTACAACGACCTTGATGCTCCGATCTGCAATAAAGCTGGTGATCCAATTGCACAATTTCTTGGGAAGCCCATAGGAAGGGAGCTTCGAAAGAAGCGCTTTGTACCAAACCCGATCGAAGGCCTTCGCAATGTCCAAACTAACGGCCAATGCCTTCCCCTTGGTCTCTACTGCCACCGCCCATCTATGAGTTAGATAGACCAGAAGATCACCAGCTGATCGGCCAAGACGAAAACCGTATTGGCGATCACAAATAAACTGGTGATCCTCAAGGTACCTCATGAGCTGACAGTTTACAATGGACTCCATTGTTTTGGAGAACAAGGAGGTGATGGCGATGGGCCTGTAGTTGGACGGATCTAAGCTTCGTCGCTTTTTTTAGGGATCGGGTGGACGAAAGCCGTCTTCCATGATTTTGGGACTACGCCTAGGGAGTAGAAGTACCGGAAAAGACGCGTTAAGAACGGTGCCAACTTTGGAGCACACGTCCTCAGCACAATTGGGGAGATACCGTCAGGCCCGCTCGACTTGTGGATGTCCAGGGAGAGGAGTGCTTTGCGAACCAAGCGCTGTGTGAACCGCACCTCCGGCATGGAGCACTCACACCGCGGGATGGTCGGCGGCGTACTCCCCCCGTCATCGAGAGTCGAGTTGGATGCAAAGAAAGAGCCTAGCAGATAGGCTTTGCGACGTGCGACGTGGGCCAGTGAGTCGTCCTCCCTTTGCAGAGATAGAAGAGATGGCTGACGGAAATTTCCCAGGACAGCCTTGGTGAACGGCCAGAATGCACGGGTTCCAGAAGGAAGGCGAACTAATTTCTCGCCAATTCTGTCTATGTGCTCTCACTTTGCCTTGTAATAAGCAATAAGCTACAAAGCAGGCTTGGAAGTCAAACGTTAGATGCTTTGATTTCTGCGATTGTATTTTCTGTTTCTGAATATTTTTTTTGTGTTGTCGTTTTAATTTCTTGCAAAAGTATGGTTTTTTTTGTTTGGTCTAATTTCTCTTCTTACTATATTGTGATTTTTGTGACATTAAAAAAAATTACGAAATTACTCAAGTTTTTTTTGAACCCAATTAGAAATCACATAGTTTAATCCGATTTTAAATTGATTGAAAAACATGCTCGGGATTGTATTCTTTAAATATAGGTGACTTTGGCGCTCAAAAGATTATAAAAGCCTAATTCCCTCTTATAGTTATAATCATTCACCGCTTGTAAGTATTTGTGAAAAACATAACATTTTCACATAATAGGTATATTACACAGATTTACTTTATCTTTTCAGAATTCGTGGCATGCAGCAACCGGATACAAAATTTTTTCCAAGAAATCAGTTAGACATATTTACAAGCTTTTGCACATGTTACTCAAAAATAACAAAATAAAATTCTAACAGTTTGGTTTCATAAGGTATTGACATTTGATGAAAATACATTCTACATTTTATATCATTATAGAAATGTTTACATTTTTATTACGTTTTTTATACAAACAATATTTTGGAGAGCCAATTCATTTCGCAATATTTTTAAAATGAAAAGCTTATAAAAACATTTATATAGGATGTTAGTAGGCAAGTTTTGAATATATAACACAAATTTACGTTTAATGAAAAATATATCCACTATCTCATTTTGTCCCACGAGTATTATTAGATGCGACAGTCATAAAAAATAAGAGGACGGGCAGCTAAACTGTCACTAAACTGACACTAAAATGTCAATTCACACGTTTAAAAGTCAACACATCTCTATTGAAGTCAAGCAAACGTGGCCCAATTTTCGTGTCAAGCGTTGCTGGGTGCAATTTAATTAAAAAAAATTCCGAATTAAGCGACAATTACGTGTCGGAAAAACAGGCAGATGTGGAATTTGAATAAAAGTGGTACATCCTTTTACCATTAAGTCGAAACTATGTATGTTGTCAATATTAGAAACCAAAGTAAAGAAATATTGATGTGTAAAAAACAACAGTACTAGATATTAACAAAATTTTATCGATACCGGTAAACCAGAAGATATTGTCGTTTTTAAAATTGTACGTGGTATAATGCAAGCTAAAGAGATGCGATCAAATACGGTAGGTAAAAATAAGTTAATGACCTACGAATAAATTGTTAATCATTTTTTTATTAAATTAAATTTTTGTTCCCTATACGCATGTAGTAGAAAATTTTCAATAAAGTATTTAGATTCAGTCTTCTGGTTACGTATCATACTGTGTTCACTTCGCATCCAATCACAAAAATAGAATTGGGTAGACCCATTTCGTGTGAAAAGTAAAAAAAAGTAAAGTATATCATTAAACGTATTTTCATATTGTTTCTTCAAATTCTGCTCTTGCCTGGTGTTGGCTTGCTAATACTGTATTATTTACTACTATTGGTACTTTTTAAGAGAAAATATATTTTTATTCGAAGGCCTTCGCAATGTCCAAATTAACAGCCAATGCCTCTCCTTGGACTCTACTGCATCCACCCATCTATGAATCAGTTAGACCAGAAGATCACCAGCTAATCGACCCCGACGAAAACCGTATTGGCAATCACTAATCAGCTGGTGATCCTCAAGGTACCTCATGAGCTAGCAGTTTACAATGGACCCCATTATTTTGGAGAACAAGGAGGTAATGGCGATAGGCCTATAACATAATAATAATAGTACTCTTTTTTGCACACAAAATAATACAAAGCATAACAAACTGATAAATTCATGCACAATTAGGTGGCCTTATCGCTAAACAGCGATCTCTTCCGGGCAAACCTTTGTGAAGGAGATCTTTTTCATATAAAATTATAAAAGTGTGCGTAAATAGTAGATAAAAAATTATATATTACTAGTAGTGCCTAAAGTTGGACGGGTCTGAGCGGTCGCCTTTTTAGGGATCGGGTGGACGAAAGCCGTCTTCCATGATTTCGGGACTACGCCTAGCGAGTAGGAGTACCGGAAAAGACGCTTTAAGACCGGTGCCAACTCTGGAGCCGTCCGCAGCACAATTGGAGGGATTTCATCAGGTCCACTCGACTTGTGGCTCTACCGCGTGGCTCTACCACGTCTAAAATATCTGTCTGATCTCTGTCACATCCATGTATAAATATTATGTCTCATACATAATATTACTGTCAGTGAAATAACCTAAAAACTTTTCACAGTGCCCAAGGGTCCTATGGTATAACTGTCCGGTTTTATAGTTAATAAATAAAATACAATTAAAGGAAAAAGGAATAAACAATTACCTACATATTCTATCTAAATTACAATTAAAATTTGCAGTGTCAGAATTAATTCCTAAAAAAATTCAGATTCTGAATAAAATATAATTGTATATTTGATTTTCAACAAGAATGTATCGCGAAAACTTACATGTCTGTAATTAGAAAAAAAAAGTGGAAATTGATGAATATCTAAATAATTTAAATATTTAACAAACGATAAGCGAGCTTAAAAGTAACAAAATAAATAGTTTAGTCTAGTGTGATACGACAGATCGTAATCGTCGTCGTCGTCGTGGTATTCGTGTGTAAATAATTTGTCTAAAGAAAATAATTTTCGAAGAAAACAAAGAAATATTTTCGAATGCGGTAAAGTTTGTTCTTAATATTTTTATAGGGTTTTTTTGCTACCTTTTTAAAACTAGGTAACGTTACTGACGTAAAGATCAATTATTTTTTATATGACAGTGTTCCTAATGGCCGTTCCTTGAAAGGTATGAAATTTTGCCAAGCATGAACAAAATAACTCTGACACTATGGAATAAAAGCGTTAGGTTTTACTGTTTTATTTTTCAGTGATAGATAATAAATCTAGATACCTGCACTTGGAAACTAAAACATTATCTAAACACAAATTTCATCGAAATCTTTAGTCTTTCTCGAAAAAAAAAACAACAGTTAAATATGTACAATATCATTTGAAGTATAGGATTATATCCAACTATTACTACCAAATGGATGTTAGGAGAAATGTCGACTTCTGACACTATAATATCTCCTTCGGCAACGGGAAGGAGCATCAGAGGTGCGGGCGATCGTCAGTCAGCATGCCAAGCGTGACGGTTTTAAGGCAAATCCTCCATACAAAAAGAAAAGTCCAGGGATAAACTTCTACAGGCTGACGAAAAATATAAAGAAAGGCAATTAACCAAAAATTTCTTCTTATTATATTAAGATCAGACATCGGATAACTTTCAAAATAATTTGATGAATTCATGCGGATAAAATCATAAACACGACTAAATATAATCTAAAGTTGTTAAATACAGATATGATTAAAACTACTTTTACGGATTTTATCGCCTTTATTTTTACTTTTTATTTTTAATTCCCGACGTTTCGGGCGCTTTCCAGCACCCATGGTCACGGGGGACTGAGATGACTGACGTCCCGATGTCATTGTTAAACCCGGAGTACCTTCAGCTTTTTTAATTATTGTTGAAAGCTGAAGGTACTCCGGGTTTAACAATGACATCGGGCGTCAGTCATCTCAGTCCCCCGTGACCATGGGTGCTGGAAAGCGCCCGAAACGTCGGGAATTAAAAATAAAAAGTAAAAATAAACGCGATAAAATCCGTAAAAGTAGTTTTAATCATGTGTAGTGTTCGCGTAAATATAAGAAATCATTAAATACAGATATGTCACGGGAAAAGTTTCTAGAGTAAGTTGAATTTTATCGACAGTGACCATATACAATGGAACGAACATGAGAGTCAACGAATTCCTTAGGACATCGTTAGGAAGACGAAGGGTATATTCAACGCCATCATACGTGGTAGAGCAATGCTGCAGCTGTATTATGATGATTGTCGTACGAATGGGCCGGCTCGACCGGGAAAAATCCACGCTTTTACTATTACCAGCGTAAAATTGCAATTTAAACTGTTCTGTTTCGTATGGTAAGTGCATGAACCAGAAACCCTTTTTACAGGAAACTAGGTAATAAATCTAAGTACTCAGGGGTAACAAAACGCATCAGAATTTTGATTCTAAATCGAGGATAGATGTAGATGTCTATGGGCCACAACATCCACTTACTACTCAGTGGACTGTGCGTTCGTTTGTCACCCTTATTCTATAAAAAAAATTCAAACCACCCATTTTACACCATTTAACATAATATGGTTAGTAACAACAAATGTGAACGTCGACGAACGTGACCAGCCCGTTGTAAAATGCAGTTTACGAACATGGAAGGGTATGCCAGTAATCTTGGTTCTGCGGCGGACTTCTTCATTACAAATTTTATTTACGAGAGTAACTCCGAGTATAGCACTCCCCATCGCTCATTTGGTGACTTTAAGCTTGTGGATTTGCTGCTATCATCAGTATCAAATTCCAAAATTTTGCTTGTTCTGTGAGTGAGTGTGGTGTTAATAATAGAAATAATCCTGATAATTGCACATATCACAGGTAAATTCCCAAGAGGACGTCAGTAATAAAACGCGTCTATTTTTGGTTAAATTTTATGTTATATACTGTTTAAAATATATAATGTTTTGAATTATTTTGTTAATTTTAATATATTGTAAAGAAAAAAGTCACGTTATTGATAATTTTCATGAATTTGATTTATTGGTAAATACATTGTTATACAAAATATTTTACATGTACGCTAGGAATTGCGTCAACTTTATCAAAATTAATGTCGATATTTATCTTGAATGTTTATAATGAATCGATAGATTTATTATTATTATTTATATTTATTCCCACACAACGGAATAAAAAAATGCTCGGTTAGCATTCTAAGATTTAATTTTATTTTGCCGATTGTCAAACAGATTTTCCCCGGATTATTAGAAAAAATAGTTAAGTTTATTGGACGGGTTAGTTGAAATCCAACGAATCCAAAAATGTGTAGCAACCATTTTCTTGAGAAGTATAAAAGAAAAAGTAGAATAAAACAATTTCATTAAAAAGAGCTATTTCTACATTATTTGTATCAGTTATTATTATATTGTTTTAATAAGATTTCAAAAGTTTAACTTCAAAAACTTTAATAAAAAATGAGATGGATTTATATACATAAAACTAATTAATCCATTATTAACCCAACTAAGTACGTATTTATCAACCGAAAAAATATATAACTTAACTTAACCACCCGCACCTCACGGTCACAATAGCTTGTACAATATTCATAGCATCCCGCTATTTTCCTCAAGGGGTTGAGCGCAGCTTTGGATATAGTTAGGTAGAGACATTTAATAATGTACCTGAAGCGAAGCTTGACACCCGCGCATGGAGGATATGTAGTATAAACCCCGCTGTATTTGATACTCACAACGCTCGATGCACGGTTCGTGCTTGATAGTCGATGACAGTGCGCTCAGCTCTTAAAGGGGAGCTCGTGGTTAAGTAATTCGTTTGCCGCGGTCAGTCCATAGATGGAAGACCGTTTTCTTAACATACATATATACATATAACATAGATTGAGAAAATAAAGAGTGCATATGTATCCTCAGACACTAGGTGCGTATTTGACTAGTATCTGTTAAGATAACTACGTTTTTAAATTCATGCAGCTAAAACGACAATAAGTTTATTATTACTTTACATTTTTCAGGGACAGATGAAAGAGAAAGTAGCTTCATAAACATATTGACCCTTAATCAGAGCAATCTTATTGAACTGATTCCTACAAGTTTCCTTCCTTAAAATATTAAGTTTACATTCATATTTAAGTCAAATGTTCATATAAACTTCTGTAATGTATTTATTCATAATTATTAAATGTTTGTAATTATTAAATGTAATACTTACAATATGAAAAATAAAGCAGCTACTATGTACTCAGTGTTCCCGTTTTTTTAAAAACGTTAAAAAGAAATTCCGAGGAAACTGTCCATGGCAGTAAATATAAATTTATTTTTTAAAGTCATAGCTCGAAAATACAATTTTACGATCAGATTCTTGGGGATTTTTTTAGTTTATTCAGTAGACTCACCTCTTCAGATATTATTGGGATTTTGAACATTTTTAATTAAAATCCAACAAAACGCAGGCACGTGCTGCTTATATTCGGGAACATGTTATATGAATATTTTTTAATTATTTAAGATTATCATATTAAAAATTCTGTTAATTTTTGAAGTTATTTAGTTTCGTGCACTCATCTAGTTATTTATTTAATCTTTTTACCGTTTTCTTAACAATAATTTCTCGATAGTTCTTGTAAGTAAAATGTACATCACTAGCTAACGTATACAATGATAACTAAAAATTGGTCACGCGTTTTTGGGTTGTCAGTTAGTCTATACGCCAGTACATTCAATGGTTTAAACAGTAGAATTATTCATTAAAAATAAAATTTGACACTTATTATTCTTTATATTACCCTAAGTTTAAGCACTGGTTACCTCTGTGATGACGAGCCGCCAGTGTTCACTAATGGTGGCTAATATATAGCGCGCCATATTATAGCGCGCTATTTCTCTTTAGAGCATTGCGCGTGCTATGTAAGAAGTCAATAGCGCCATAGCGCTTTCGCGCTATTGTATTAATATCCAGCGGCAACTAGTTCTAGCAACAGCGCTATTGGAAGTGGACGTGTGACGTAAATTTGATCTAGTAGCACGTTATTCAACGCGCGCGACCTAGTTTAGTGTTAGACGTTGTTTAGTTAGTGTATACTGTATACTAATAAGTGATCGAAGGACACAGTTGTCAGCTCCAAAAGAAGCCTAATGTTTTTAAATGTAAATAAAATATAGATACAAAAGTGTATATAATAGTGTATGTAAATAGTTGATTTTTATATATACAATCAATAAATTTTTAAAAACACCTTTAATCGATTTATAATTTATATTAAGTTTAAAATAACGTTTATATCAATTATAATAAAAAAAATATTTCAAATGTTTTAGGATTATAGAAAGACGTAAGCCCGAAAAGTATGAAAGAGCGTTCATTGATTTTTCTTTACCGCTTTATTTTATATTAGTCTAATATGCGACTTATTACGAAATAATATTCTTATATAGCACGCGGTATATCCAACGAACGACATGTAATGTAACGTGCTACGAGATATAAGGTGTTACAAAACTTAACGCGCTTGCCGGCCCCTTTATACTATCTTATAAATAGCGCGCTACAACATGCGTATTTAATAGCGCGCTAGAAACTTATAGTATATAGCAGAATATAGTTTATGGTGTGCTATTGGTTTATAGTTATTTTGAACAACTTTACTGCTCACGCACACAAGCGCATCAACCTACCATGGCGCGGTTGTATGAAGCTTTGCCTCTATACGGTTTGTTTACACGATTTGATCCTATTCGAGCTCTTCTACATTCATTAGAATGATTTAATGTTAGGCAAAGAGCAAATTCATCGCGAACAAAGCCGAAAACAAATACTAGTTGAACCTAATAAACATTATTAAAAATGCAATCAATTGTTACACGATAACACTTTTCCCAACACAATTATTCGCGTTACAGTTACAACCTATCATATCATGGGACTCACCATAGACCGCCTCAAAGCTATCACGCTTGGCAGGCGGTTTAAAGACGCTGCTGCTCATCTCCTGAGCGATATGGAGTAGTGGATATTCTTACACTGCCATTCATAAAATCACATAAAGGATATTCGCCTCTACTGCTTACCTAGCTAAAGTCAGATCGTGTTTATGGTACTGCATTGCTTTATTGTAGTCGCCCAAGTAGAAATAAGCATTGCCAAGTTGACTGTAGATGGCGCTTAGGGTGCGCAGATCATCCGTTCCTGCTTGTATTGCTGCCTGGAAGAAAGCGACTCCTGCCCGGCAGTCACCAGCCTTGCACAGCCTTTCACCTTCTAGCGCCAACTCAAGGCACATGGACCCTCCATCACAACTCTGAAAATATTAGGAGTATATAATGTCACGTTCAAAAATTAAAATAAAACACCAAATTCTCACGGTTACGAGCCGCCACCCTCACGTAGTAAGACTGGCAAAACGTTGAATTATATGTATCTCTTCTTGGATGGGTCTAGATAGCTAAATATATATAATGTATATGTTTGTTTGATAGCATGGGGTGACAAACGAGTACACAATCCACCTGATGGTAAGTGGTTGCTGTGGCCCATAGACATCTACATTTATCCTCGACTACGAATCAAAATGCAGATACGTTGTCACCCGTGAGGACCAAGATAGAATGCCTTTTCCAGTATGTCTGCGGTTCACTACACTCACCATACGAAAGATTACAGCATTAAGCTACTACTTTACGCTGGTATTCTGTGAGAGCGTAGTCCTTCCACGGTCGTGCCGACCCATTCGTGCTACAACTATACTTCTAATATAACTGCAGCATGGCTCTACCACGTGTAAAATATATACATATATATGCATAATATAATATTAACTTAAACTACAAAGTAAAAACTAAAAGCTGGACATAAACCACCACTCACTTCGAGGAGGTTTTGGTGTAGGGAAGGGTTCGTCACGTTACTCTAATACGCGTTGATGGAGATCACCTTCCGATGATTACCTTCACGACGAAGCAGATGGTAAGGCAATACGGTTAACAATTTAAATTATATTTGCGTGCATCGAGCTCAGGTTGCACCTATGCTATTAAATTTAAATTGAATGCTGAGTTTAAGCCGATTTTAGTCATATAAATTTAAGGCGAACGTTCAGTTTAAACCGCCCTACTGCCTTAGACATTTATAACGAATTCTTAAATTAATCCGCCTTATTAACGGGTAAAGGATATCGTGCTATCATAAAAAATCTACTGATTTTCACTTAAAAGTATAATTTACCTCAACGTGAAAACTTACTTTCGAATAATAAAACCATTCATGCCCATGTGCCCACAAAATAAAGAGCAACCTGATTGGCAGACGGCTTGCATTATGCCTCACGAGAAAGTAAAAGTGTTTAGTTCACAAATCAATCATTCCTGTAGCCGACGTAAACCTCATCCAGCTGTTAGTTATTATAGATCTCGAAAACAGCATACATTCTAATATTAACATAAAAAACATAGAACCGTTTCGACAATGGAAACCACAAATTATTTTAAATACAAAAACATTGAGTTGATGACATAGCCATGACCACAGAATACTATAATACACAATAGAATGGCTGTCAACCTTATTTTATACGACGATAGGCGTCACCGGGAGTACACATACAAGCAATAACGTCGTACTATCACTACTACAAACCCGAAACGCTGAGTTGACAGACAGATTTTAATAGATGTAAATAGCATGCAATTTGGCATTTTCTAAATAATTTGCATGGGAAATTTGGAAGCGATTGTAACGTCAAAACACATCTCGTATTGAAGTTTATACGTGTGAATTGACGTGTTAGTGGCATTTTAGTGGCTACACGGGCTCCGCCCACTCCCCCGTTCTATTAAGTATATATTATAGTATTCTATGGCCATGAAAATCACCATGCGCAAAACTGCTCGTTATCCGTGTTAAATGTTGAATCTTAAAACACTTGGTAAATAAGCAAAGTAAAATAACATTTATTATCATACACCTTTAGGCTACATACAGAAATAAGTCGACTACTTATCACATCCAATACATTGGTTCAAAAATTAATAAACGCACCCAAAAAATAAAACTTCATTTAGATGCAAATATTGTGCTATCTATGTTTGTAAAAAACTTAATGGAATGTAAACAAGCCAAAATGCAAATACTGTTGAAATCAACGAGAACTTATTTTATATGTTACTATTTGAGATTTACAATGTACGAATAAATAATGTTGGTGTTTACTTACTGCAAAGTAATATAATATTCAAAATTAATTACTTTTCACACCATTCCGAGTGATAATAGCAACCTTATTTATTATTACGGGTATAAATTAATTGAACGATTTAGCAGCACACATGTTGGCTGCCACATCGATGACATATGTGTCAACAACATAAGCTATGCTGACGACATGGTTCTGCTCAGTCCTTCTATAGCAGGACTGAGGAAACTGCTTTCTATCTGCGAGACATATGCGGAGGAGCATGGCCTAAAATACAACTCAAAAAAGAGTGAAGTATTAGTATTTAAGGCACCGAAACGGAAGCCACGACATGTGCCACCCGTATGTCTCTATGCCTCTGAAAGTCGTACAGAAGTTTAAATATCTCGGTCATATAGTTACGAGCGACCTAGGAGATGATGAGGATATTGAACGAAAGCGCAGAGCGTTGTCGGTAAGGGGCAATATGCTTGCCCGCAGATTCGCCCGGTGCACTGCAGACGTGAAAGTAACTTTATTTCAAGCGTTCTGTCAGTCTTTCCATACCGGTGGTCTGTGGGTGACCTATACGCGCCGGACCTACAGCGCCCTGCGTGTTCAATATAACAACGCCTTTAGGATGCTGTTGAGGCTGCCGTGGCGCTGTAGTGCCTCTAAAATGTTCGCAGACGCACGCACTAATGACTTTTTCGCCATAATGTGTAGAAAAGCAGCGTCTCTCCTGCAGCGCATACGTACCAGCAACAACGGCATCCTAAGGGTAATTGCTGCCAGGCTCGACTGCCCTATACTGCACCACTGTGTGACGGTAGCCATTGGGCGAAAAAAATAATTTGTACATAATTCACATTAACTAACAATACTAACTTAGAAGTTAAGAAAAATTGTTACTAACATTCTAACACTTATTATTATTATTATTATTATGTGGGCTATCAATATAGTTTTCTCATCTGGTTGGGTTCTATAAATATATAATTATAAATGGAAATGAAAAGATAAATATACATAAATATCAATAACATAAACTAAATATAAAAATACATATATAAATAAAAGCCCAACCAGATGGAGGCCCTCGGCAGGGGAGACCAAACGGCCGAGGGTTAGGGGGAAAGGGAAAGAAACCGGCGGACGATGCGGGCGGTATCGAGGAGCACCGCCTTCTGCATCTGAGCCTGGAGCGGTCCGCCACGTAGACCCAGCCGCCTCAGATGACCCGAGAGGCTGACTGGGATTAGCCCGTTTGCAGAGACGACTACAGGAATAATTTCGGTCGGCAGACCACCCCACATGTCGGTCACCTCGTGAGCCAGGTCCAGATATTTTGTTTGCTTATCTGTTTCGGCTTTCACGAGGTTTTCGTCACACGGAATGGTAATGTCGACCAAAAATATCCTTGACTGTGCCCGGTCCATCAGCACAATATCAGGCTTATTCGCAAGAATAGTCCTGTCTGTGATGATGGCCCGGTCCCAATAGAGCCTGGCGCGATCATTTTCGAGCACGGCTTCCGGCAAGTACTTGTAATACGGCAATTTCCGATCCACGAGACCGTATTTCACAGCGAGCTCCTGGTGTAGAATTCTGGCTACTAGGTTGTGCCTGTGCAAGTACTCAGAGTTAGAAAGCGCCGAACAACCGGAGATGACATGCCTAAGTGACTCACCGGGATGGCGACAAGCTCGACAGATGTCGATGGTGCCATCCTTTAGGATGTATCTCCGATAGTTGTTGGTCTTAATAACCTGATCCTGTATTGCACAGACAAAACCCAAATTATTATTATTATTATTATTATTATTATTATTATTATTATTATTATTATTATTATTATTATTATTATTATTATTATGAAATTTACAAACAAATAAAAAAATGCACGAACATTTATAAGGAAACAGCGAAATACATGTAACACACTATTTATGTGGGAATATACGAACAAAGGAAACAGTTTACATATAAGATGACCTGATACTAGCCCAAATCTGATGCAGTGCCTGAATGAACGAGTTTCACCCGAGAGAACTAATTTTCACAGAAGTTACGTACCATGAAATTCGATTGAAGTATGATTTTCACACCGACGCACTCCCAACGCGTTCGAGCCGTCGGAAGTGCAATTTAACGGTACAGGAGGAAATTGAAATAGCTGTATGCAACATGGTTGGCACACATTTACTGTTTGAAATTTACAATTCGACTTTCCCGGGTGAAGGTTCCGAAGGTAAATTCCGTTTCAGTTGTATTTAATATTTGATATTTACATATAGCAATTTCACTTCACTATTCAGCAAATCTGTTTCGACCATTCGGGGTAAAAATTTTACGTTTACTCTCTTAATTTCAACATGAGGTTTTATAATAAAAATTAAAAATGAAATGTGTTGTTATTCTCAAAAAAAATCAACTTTGTTATTTATGTCTAGTATTTATTCTAAATAATGAACTTTATTTAGACAATTCAAATATATTTAGGGTATTAGAGGAGCTAATCACTTCAATTTTATGTTTATTCCAAATAAAAGTCAAAAATCGACTAAGCGCAAGCTAGTTTGGCAATTAATAGTATCCTCCAAACCGCATTTACCGCGGCGGCCAGTATCAAAGGACACTATGTAGTCTACGTGCGCAAGACAGGATTATAGTTCTCAAGTGTATGAGCCAGTCGCAAGCACAGCACTCTCTATGAGAGTGAAGGAATACCTCACTCTCATAGTTCGACACTGTGGCGGCTTGTCCACATTGTCAAAATTACAAAAAAGAAAGAAAGTTTGAAAGTTTTTAAACGAAAAAAAAATTAGTTAAATTAAGTACCTACTTACATAATTTTTTTAACTGTCTATAGAGATTTATAGCTTCCAAAGCGCGGACCGTCTACTTGATTACTCCTACATCGCCCTAACTCCCTTATCACGTTTTTCATTCACGCACACCCGTTACGTGTCCTTATTATTTTGCAACTGAACTATACAATACATTTTAATATAGTTTATTTGCAAAATAGTTAGTTATAATATACTATATATGGCTACCAGAGGGGCGCCTATGATATGCTAGCCTAGGGCGCCGTCGATATTTAATGCGCCTCTGGTCCGATCCGATGGTACGGCAATCCAATTAGTCGACGTGAGAGGTCAGGCGCTGGACTGAAGGCATTACGTTCTTTTTGAGGCATAGGGCTAGAGTACACTACGGATATCTTCAATACGAAGTCTATCACGCAGAGAAACGCAAAATGAATATTATCAAACGGTTTTTATGTTTTGGTTACTGAAGGGTCTTTGTCGAGAAATCAGTCCTTTAGCCACGGTGCCACAGTCAAATTTAAAGCAATGTAAAGTATGAAAAATGACACCAAATGACAAATATCATACTATTTTTTTTTCATTCATTCATTACAGCCTTACACAGGTTCACTGCCGAACATAGGCCTCCCCCAAGGAATGCCACGAAGCACAGTCCTCAATCACCTGCATCCATCGTCGACTGCTTGCATGTTCACCACGTCGTCACTCCGTCTAGTAGGGAGCCGCTTTACACTTCGCCTACCGGTAGGAGGCGGCCACTCAAAAACATTTCTTAACTATCGGTTGTCGGTTCTTCGAAATATATGGCCGGTCAATGGACCCAACCCAACGGAATGGAACGGATCCGTTGGGTTATGTCGATTACTCTAGAGCCAGTGCGGATATCCTCATTTTAGTAGTCTATCACGCAGAGACACCCCTAGCATAGCAGTCCAGCAGTGATGGACCACGTCTCAGATGCATAAGTCATGACTGGCAACACGCACTAGTTGTACAATCTCGTTTTTAAGTTTTGTCTTGTTATTTTGTTTTGTTATAGTATACCTGATGTTAAGATGTGCAGTGATCTCCCGAATACTTACCAGCCGAGTTGAATCCGTCGATTGACCTCTCGATCAAAGTAGGACTTACCTAGTCGAACTATTTGACCCAGGTAAACATACTCGTCAACGACTTCGAGCTTAGTGCTCCCAACAACTACCGGCATAGGTATGACTTTGGCGTTACACATGATTTTGGTTGTCCACGTTCATCATAAGTCCTATCCGTTCAGAGGCAGTATTGAGGTCGTTGAGCATGTCCTCCAGTGATTCTGCCATAAGGACCATATAGCCGGCATATTTTTTTTTATAGAAGAAGGGGCAAACGAGCATGCGGCTCACCTGATGTTAAGTGACTACCGCCGCCCATGATCAACCGCAACACCAGGAGAATTGCGGGTGCGTTGCCGGCCCTTTAGAAAGGAGTAAGCTCTTTTCTTGAAGGTCCCCAGGTCGTATCGGTCCGGAAAAATCACCGGTGGTAAACTATTCCACAGAGAGGTTGTACGTGGATGAAAACTCCTTGTGAAACGTACAGTGGTGGACCGCCAAGCATCCAGATGGTGTGGATGGTATCGGGACGTTTGCCGTGTAGTGCGTTCACGAAATTTGGCGGCTGGGATTAATCCGAACAATTCCTCAGAGCACTCCCCGTGATAGATCCGATAAAATACGCAAAGAGATGCAACATCTCTTCGCAGCGCCAGTGAATCGAGCCGATCGGAAAGCACTCGGTCGTCGACGATTCGAGCCGCTCTGCGCTGGATGCGGTCAAGTGGAAGGAGCTGGTACTGGGGAGCCCCAGCCCAGAGATGGGAACAGTATTCCATGTGCGGCCGAACCTGCGCCTTGTAAAGTTGCAGGCGGTGTGCCGGCATGAAATACTGTCCCGCTCTGCTGAGCACGCCAAGCTTTTTAGAGGCCAATTTGGCCTTCCCTTCCAAGTGACCACGAAACTGCACGTCACTCGATATGTCGACGCCGAGGATTCCGATACTGGCTGAGGCAACAAGGGGAGTGCCTTGAAACTGAGGGGATACGACAAAGGGGTTCTTTTTAGCGGTTAACGCGCAAACTTGTGTCTTCTGGGGGTTAAACTGGACTAGATTTAGTTGTCCCCAATCCGAGACTCTGTTCAGCAAAGACTCGACTTCAGACACAAGTTTGTCCCGGCACTCGGAGACGTTCTCCCGAGAAATATTGGCTCGGCCGGTGTAAAGAGCATCACCAGTGCTGTCATCTGCATAGCAATGAATGTTTCGGGTATGCAACATTTCATTGATATGCAGAAGAAACGGCGTTGGCGATAGCACGCAGCCCTGTGGAACACCAGCATTAATAGACTTATTATCGAAGGTGAGTTACGTACCCGCCATTGACGTTAATACCGTATCCCTTCCAGTTCAGTAGTAGCTTGAAAACGTCTTCCAAAGCAGCGATGAAGGGTTTCGGGGATATAACGTCACCCTGTCTTACACCTCTCCTCAGTTGGATGTGTTTCGTACTCTGGTTCTGTACTAGGATAGTCACAACTACAAACTACTGTACAAACACTTCAGCGCTTCCATATACCGAGCCAACTCAGCACCGCTGAAGAAACTGTAGCACCACTCGAATTTCGACGGGATCAAAGGCTTTTTCATAGTCCACATATTCAAGGCAAAGTGGCGGATTATACTCCTCGGTCTGCTGTACAATTTGCAGTAGTTTATGTTGTGGCCTTTTCGGAAACCTGCTTGTTTGGGAGGCTGGGAGTCTTCGAGTCTGCCTGCGAGACGATTCGTAATGACTCTTGAAAACAGCACGTAGAGGCTCAGAAGGAAATCAGTCTGTGGTTCTTCAAGAGAGCAATGTCGCTTTTCTTGAAGAACAAGACCACCGCACTTCTTCATCACGCCTTCGCAGTAGTGCCACCATGGAGGACGGAAATGAAGAGCTTCTGAAGGACTTCAAATACTGGTTTTCCACCCGTTTTCAGAAGCTCCGCTCTAATTCCAACCTCGCCTTGGGCCTTGCCGTTTTTAAGTAATTCTAATCTTGCTCAGACTGATGTCCATCCGGATCAACGGAATAGTGTCGGATATGACTTGCTCTTGGGTCTTTACTCACACTTGCGTGTGGCTCCAACTATTACATGTACAGCTGCCCGTAGAACTTTCCTATCTCACTCAAAATCTCAGGTGTCCCGAAAACGATGCTACCATATTCAGTCTTCAGCTTCGACCGTTGGTTCTTATTGGAAGGCAGATCTCTGGTAAAGACTTTGCAGTCTTGGCTCCGCTGATTCGCTTCTTCAATTTGAGCTGTATTGACCCTCTACCTCGCCGTTACCATGGTGGCCACCATAGGAAGGAATAGCGGGCCGCCGGGCACTGAGGCCCGTTACTGTATGTCGTTGCTCATGCTCACATCATGTACAAACCCTGAGACTAAGAAGCCGCATCGCCCGTATACCGAACATATTCACTCAACAAGACTCATTATTAGAATAGTTGAAAATTTAAAAACTTTCATATATTCCAAATAGAAATATTATTTATAAAATTTAAACATTCGAACTATCGAGAAATACACTCGTCATGCCAAATATAGACATTAATAGGAAACGTGAAACATTCCTATGGATATAATTATCTCTTCGAATGATATTTACTGAATTTTCCTACAGTTTAACGTTTTAAATTGTAGGTGTATGGCAAAGTTGGTGAATTGCAATTGAAAGTTCACACTTATAAAAAATTTAAATCCTTTAAAGGGTTTAAGAATTGTTTTTGCAAACCAGTGGTAAATGAAAAAAGTGACTTTCAATAAGTATGTTTATAATCTATATCGAATAAAAAAAGTTTCTGTTTCTGTTTCAAATCAATCACAAAAATGGATCGAATTACAAACAAGGTTTTGGCAACGTTGGGCATTTACAGGTAATTAAAGCAATTATTGAGTAAAGCGTTATAAAATAGTATGTACTCTCCTCGGGCTATATCCGTCGATCAGTTGTAGGTCATATTATAGAAAATAGGACACTGATTGAAAAAAGCGAGCCCTGCAGCGTGCAGTGTAATGGTAGTACCTGGATGACCTAGTTTTAACGGGAGCGCTAATTTTATTGCCAAAGTATTAATTTGTGGAAGCAATTTCAATTTGCACTTAATGTAAAAGCAAAAACTAATTGAGTTGCTATCATTAAATATTTTTGTAGACCAGGAGTTAGCTATGCTTTTTATAATATATTTATTTCAAGATCTTTTTCCTTCTAAGGACGCACTCAAAACAGTACATTTTAAACCTATTTATGTCCATCAACCGCTTATCTTATACAAATGTTAATTACGTATAACTTTAGGAAATTTTATGGTCGAAATAGTTATAAGAGATTTTTTTAAATATTAATAAAGGATTTATGGATTATATCAAGAAAAGTAAACAGAGGTTTATTCTTACATTTCCATTTTAACTTAAAATATCTAAAATCGCTGACAAACTTACAAAACAAACTATACAATCAATTTGACAAATCCCACGGAAACGAACACATAAGTAATTATAAATTCAAACGATATGACATTTTTATAAAAATGCTATGGATAAAACTATTATTTTCACCAATTTATGTTACTGGATTTGATATAATAATAGCTTAATATGTTACAGAAACATATGTTTTAACTATTACCCTTTAAAAGTAAAAATAGAGTAGCTTCATTATTTTTCTATGACTATTTTACAAGTACTATAAAACTCCGCGTTTGGATCAATTCAAATTCAGACTAGTCTTGAGCCAGCTCGGTCATTTTAAAGATCGCTCCGTAGATGCAAGTTCATTTCGGACAGCGAACTAGTTCGTTCTATTAGTTACATTAGCTCTATTCGGTCATCAGTATTACCAAGCAGTTTAGACTGTATCTGTCTATACACATACTTAATAATTTCTTGGTCAAATTATAAGTCTAAAAGCAAATTAGTGTTGAAAATATAATAAGGATTAGTGAAATAAAATCCGACATCCATAGCATGCGAAAATAAAAAGCATCCTAGGGTGAAACGAATATTAATACAATAATAAAAAACATAAATCTCCCCCCAATAGTTGTTATTATTATAACATAATTTCAACTTTATTAAATTTTTACATGATCACATGTGCCGAAACGAAGTCTATCAAATGCTTGTATCTATTACACCGATTAACAATGAGCGATCGGAAACGTTACTGCTAGTACAGTGCTAAGATACGTTTCCTATTCGTACATCGTTCGGGAACTACACAAGAATAATTGAGACACGTCGCTCGGCGCTTTATCGACACGCATACGAACAGGGTTGAATTCAAACACTCAAAAAATATATTACATGAAAAATAAAATTATACTATCTGTCCAAAATTATACCTTGTTTGACGTTTTATTTTTCCCTTCGGGGGTTGGCGTCACGCATCTCGCGTATCTTTATGTTTATTCGTTTTCGGCATTTTTGTTTGCAATTGAAATTAAATTCTCTCTCGCACTCATTCATAAAACAAATCAATCCTTCTCTGTCAGGACAACCAGGACAGTAAAATATCACGCGGAGAATCCCTGCCTAACTTGTCATTGCCTGATGTTGCGGTACGTACAGAAATTCTCAATATTGTAGCATACGTAAATACTAAAAAGTGAAAGTAATCGCCAATAATACAAGTCGGTCAACCTGAGATAAAATTATGGTATTATTGCGTAGCAAAGTGCCGTTACGATACTACAAAGACACACACTATGAAATAATGGTACAAATAGTACCATTATACTACGAAATCCAACCTCCTCGCATACGGGAAAAGTGCACGATTAAGGTGTTATCGACAGGTCTTAGTCCTTTAGTAAATGAAACACTATTATTATTTTTCATGAATGGTAATATTTAATCGGAAATGAGTGACCAGCACAGTAAAGAAGTCCTGTACTACAGGGCGAAAAATAAAAATTGTGTCAAACGTTCCCGATCAGCAAACAAAGGAATTGAGCCACCTTAAAATACGTGTTTCAAGAAATTTTGTGAGTTTAACAGGTAAAAGGTCTTTTTAAGATTATGGGCTCATTTATACACATTTGAGTGCCGATGGGGATACCAGTACCTATCAGAAATATTCGACCTTATGGTAATTGTACAGCTGGTAAAGTTCCTAGAGCAGATTTTTTAAATTAAATGGAGCACTCATTTAGCATAATATCAAAAAGATACTAATAGTTTAGTTATCATTATCAAGATGTTACGTTAATAGCAAATATACCACAGGTGGTCTCATAATTAAATTGAATATACAACTAGGAATAGTAATTGAATAATCCGTTATTTTATATACAATACACATACATTTCTGTAGATCATGAGAAGCAATACATAATATTTGTAACAAGTATTTCATATTATGTTATAAAAAACTTTCCATTAGTAATGGAGATATTTTTAGCTGAGACAGAGGCGGTGCGGAGGTGAAGGGCTTTTCCTCCGTGGATGCGGAGGTTAACGGAGGCGGAGGCGGAAGTGGAAGTGGAATAAATATTAATTCATGATTTATTTAAGAAATAGAAAAGTCTAGTCTTCGTTCAAAGTAGGTAGGTACATAGTACAATTTCTTATACAAACTTTACCACTAATAAAATTAAGAAAGAGGCAAATTATATTACAAGAATAACAGTTTAGTGGCTTTGTCACTTTCCAATCGATTTCTTAGGGGTTTATAAATTAAACCAGCTCCAATAAATAGTTGTTCACTTGGTACTGAACTTGAAAACGCTGGTTAGTTATTCTCAAACTTTATATTTATTTCATATTCATTAATTTGCGATTTTCATATCATGAGGTTTGCTGTCATTTTCCGTTTCCCCTTCATGGTCACTCGTATATTTTAGCATGTCAGTCAGGTTTCGCATTTCGCCTAGTGTCGCTTCTCTAGCATTGCAACAACATAGCAAAAATTTTACGGAAGAAGAAGTACAATTTCTCGTGGAAGTTTGGCACTTATACAGAAGCAGTGGCGAGAACCTATGTAACACTACTTTCCATATATAATTTAGAAAAATTTTAGTTAATATTACACCATTACGGAATTTTTGAACGACGACCCCCCCACTAGATGGAGTGACGACCTGGTAAGACATGCAGGAAATCGATGGATGCAGGTGGCTCAGGACCGTGCTTTGTGGCATTACTTGGCGGAGGCCTACGTTCAGCAGTGGACTTGTGAAGGGCTGTAATGATGATGATGAATGATGATTCAAGGTGTTTTTTTGTTATGAAAGGTAAAATATAGCATAAAAAAATAATGTTGCTAGTTCTATGTCAGTATCTGGAAAATCCTTTTTACTCTTCATTTGAAGACTCAAAATGGTATTTGCAAATATTCGAATTTTGCGCAGTACATATGTAAATCCTACATGGTTTACATGACAAAATAGTTTGCATGCTCACCGTGTATAAATGAATTGTTTGATGGTGAGTCTGAACGGCTACCTGTCACAAATGGAGATGCTATTTAAGCTGAAATTTAAACTCTACGGTACTGCGTCAAATTTTCGCGTTTTCTTTTTTTTGTAAATTTGTGAGTCTACGTATTTTTAATAAACAACATAATATATCATATATAATGTTTTAATATAAAGTAATATTTTTATTAATAACAATTAGGTACTTTTACTGCCCAGGAGGACTGTTTTTGATGTATGTGGATAGAGTCACGCTTCAGCTATATTATGGTTGTAGCATTAATGGGTCGGCTCGACCGGGGAAGGACCACGCTCTCACAGACTATCAGCGTTAAATAGCAGCTTAATGCTGCTGCGTTTCGTATGGTGAATGTAGAGAACCGCACACCCGTTTGACTGGAATCGAGGCGTTCCATCTTAGTCCTCAAGGGTGACACAACGCATCTGCATTTTGATTTTTAATCCGGGTTACATGTAGATGTCTATGAGCCAGAGCATCCACTTACCATCAGGTGGACTGTGTGCTGTTTTGTCACCCTTATCCTATAAAAAAATGTATGTAAATGCCATTGCTCAAAATTGCCCACAAAACAATATTTTTTCAGCCACGTAAACAGGATTTTTTTCAGTTTTCATATTATAATATACTTAATTCACTGACTTAAAACTAGCAAATTTAATTTTTATTTTATGCCACATATTACCTTTCATAACAAAAAAAAAAATCGCAGGGCGCGAGGATGGGGCTATAGGACGGGTGACCCAGTAACTCTACGTCTGACGTCACCAAGTAGTCGATTGTTTGCTTGGTTGTGTGCGACGAGGCGTTGTCGTGGTGAAGGAGAATCCTACTGCGAGGTCGTTTCTCCCGAACTGTTTCCAAGACAAGTGGCAAACAATTGTTAGTGTACCACTCTGCAGTAACTGTTTTTCGATTCTCTAAAACAATTGTTGCGTAACGACCTGTCCTTCCGAAGAACGAGGCCACCATCTTTTTTCCACGCTTCAACCTCTCTTCACTTTAGGAGGCAACTCCTAGAAAGGAAACACCCAGACAGCAGTCTCTATCATCTAGGCACGATAGGCCGTATCAATTACTACTTTGATGCCGTTAATGTTATATCCCCGCCACATTTGTTACACTAAGTTGCTAGGAGGGTGCAGAATTTTGCGAACGTTGACTCCAAGACTAACGTAAAATCCGACTCTACCACCACATGCACGCAATTCGGTGGGACGCGGTTCGTGAAGGAACCGATATCCCGACGGTGACGGTGCGCGGCCCTCTTCGCCCTCTCTTATCCACGTTTCGTAGATAGCCATTACGTCTACCTGATACCATGACATTGCTACAAGAAACTCATCACGGCGAGTGCCTAGGGAGCCAGCGTTTAAGAAACCGATTGACATTCTTCTCTTTACTACAAATTGGAAAACAAACGCATAGACAATTGAACGTACTTAGAGCATATGAGGAACTTACACAAAAGTATTAAATGGCGCCAACATATGAAAATGATTTTAAACCTCATTTTCATTTTTATTTTCAAGTTTTGTAACACACTTTAAGATTAACACATTGAAAGAAATACAAATAGTAACTTATTAAAGACAAGTATACAGTTAACAGCAACCATAAATAACAATCAATTAAACTATTAATACGAAAACGAAACCAAATCAGTTATTTTATTTTAAAATGAAATTGGCTTAAAAAATATTAGTGTCATTATATACATTAAATTTAGTTACATGAACCCACGTTCTCAATGCCCAACAACTTTAATCAAATCGTGCTCTGAACGTTTTATACGTGGTAGAGCCATGCTGCCGTTATATTAGTAGTATAGTTGCAGCACGAATGGGTCGGCTCGACCGGGGAAGGACCACGCTCTCACCGAATACCGGCGTCAAATAGTAGCTTGACGCTGCTGTGTTTCGCATGGTGAGTGTAGAGAATCGGAGACCCTTTTTACTGGAAACGAGGCATTCCAACTTAGTCCTCGCGGGTGACAACGCACATGCATTTTGATTTGTAATCGAAGGTAGATGTAGATGTATATGGGCCACAGCAACTACTTACCATCAGGTGGACTGTGTGCTCGTTTGTCACCCTATACTATAAAAAAAACGTAAGCAATGTCGTGGTTCGCCGTTATCTACTAAATTTCCCTTCCCGAATCCACGTGTACTTCATACTTCCATTCAACGCGCTTGCATTCTACACGTGTCTTGTAAAACAGTTGCCGATTAAATTTTGACATTCTTTCATTGATATGGAATTGATACACGGCGGAATCAAGTCCCAGGCCCTCGGTGTTGTTGCCGTGACGAACGCCGCCAACAGGTAACTGTCCCGGTGCACGCGGCGCGCTAGCGGCACCACCAAAGAACGGAACCGTACACTACCGCTTTAATCCACTGCGCGCTGAGTGGGCTCTGCACGCTCCGCATTAACGATATCTCGCTCCACTAGAGTGACTCCCAACTTAGTAGCTACTGCCAGAACCAGGTGAACGGATCTTTCGTTTTTTTTTGCTCTGATATTCCCCAGATCTCAATGTCATTCTTTGGCACGATTGACTAGTTACTATACGTTACAGATTTACTGTATTATGTTCAAAGTGGTTGAACCAGGGTAACCAGCATAGCCCATCGGATTAATAAGCTGAAGTGGCAATTTACGATGGATCAATAATAGAAGAGGGTCATAAGAACAAACTAGAAGTAGTTTGTCTTCTATTTCTTAAAGATGATGTGTTTCGTAGGGTAAATGTAGAGTTCCGAAGAACACAGCAACTCTAGGTTCCAATCGTTGAGTTCCGCCTTCAAATCACCAATTATGTTTTCTAAATTAGAGGTGTAATCTGATTTTCTCTTTTTTTATAGAAGAGGGGGCAAACGAGCATGCGGCTCACCTGATGTTAAGTGCCTACCGCCGCCCATGATCAACCGCAACACCAGGGGAATTGCAGGTGCGTTGCCGGCCTTTTAGAAAGAAGTAAGCTCTTTTCTTGAAGGTCCCCAGGTCATATCGGTCCGGAAAAATCACCGGTGGTAAACTATTCCACAAAGAGGTCGTACGCGGAAGAAAACTCCTTGTGAAACGTACAGTGGTGGACCGCCAAGCATCCAGATGATGTGGATGGTATCGGGACGTTTGCCACGTAGTGCGTTTACGAAATTTGGCGGCTGGGATTAATCTGAACAATTCCTCAGAGCACTCCCCATTGTATATGCGAAAGAAAATGCAAAGAGATGCAACATATCGCAGCCCCAGTAAATCGAACCGATCGGAAAGCACTCGGTCGTCGACGATTCGAGCCGCTCTAAGCTGAATGCAGCCCAGAGATGGGAACAGTATTCCATGTGCGGCCGAACCTACGCCTTGTAAAGTTGCAGGCGGTGTGCCGGTATGAAATACTGTCCCGCCCTGCTGAGCACGCCAAGCTTTTTAGAGGCCAATTTGGCCTTCTCTTCCAAGTGACCACGAAACTGCACGTCACTCGATATGTCAACGCCGAGGATACCGATACTCGCTGAGGCAACACGGGCAGTGCCTTGAAACTGGGAAGATATGACAAAGGGGTTCTTTTTAGCAGTTAACGCGCAAACTTGTGTCTTCTGGGGGTTAAACTGGACTAGATTTAGTCGCCCCCAATCCGAGACTCTGTGCAGCAAAGCGTCGACTTCAGACAGACAGACTACTGTGCTAATGATATTCTACGGCCTACACTCGAGCCTTGAGGCTGTCGAGTCATTGGTTGCATCCGTTAATAACCGCAACAAGATTTGTGATGGTGCCCTTTAATACCTGCATATTAATGCGCATCTTTTTTAGCTCTTGCCGTTGTAATCTTAGTTCAGACACCAATTCAGTGGACTCTATATCCAATGTAGTTGAGGTATGCGCAGTTGGAACCTATGGACTCGGCTTATTAGCGCGACCACGTAACGTGACATTCGTACAGCTAGAAATCATTAAATCCTGCTTAATAGGCGTGTTTGTGCTATCAGTCTTCGGTTCCCTACTTAAACATTGCTGTCATTTCCATTTTATTTTATTTTCTGTAGTCATACCATGATGCCATTTCCATTTTCTTTTATATTTATATTCATATCTTTTACATTCTATTATATATCTATTTTCTTTTATATAAATTTCCATCCAAAGAAAATAAATTTCCTTCAATCGTTTTTCACATACATTTGCACACAGGTCACACACGCTTGGTGCTAACATAACATTTTTTTAAATACTGTCTACTAACACCATCCATTACCATGGACTTTATTCATAGTTGGAGGCGCCATCTTTCTTTTTGCAAGGGTAAATTCGAGTAGTAAGGTAATTCAATTAAGCGGGTGAAAAAATATCTATTATTGTGATTCTATGATTTATTTCTAGATGGCGCCGTTACGGAGATCTTTAATTCCCAATGGGATGTTAGTAAATTTTAAATTATATTGAATAGGTATGTAACTGTCACAAGATTAAGTATTAAAGTTACTAAGTATTTAAAGTACTGAAGATAATTACTAATAGTATAGTTTAGCCTATTTTTCGAAGCACTATTAATGTTATATAGTAGCTAAAGCCACTAAAAATAGCACACTGTACTATTATTACATTAAATATTTAAGCGAGACAATGTTACTTGTGTTCCAGCGCCACCTGTCTGTTCTGTAAAGCTATCATGGTCTTGAAATACCTAGCTATGCCGATATTCATTTTCGATTTGTTTGATGTGGTTTATTTCTTTCTTCCAATCGTCACAGGTAATTAAAGCACACCAGTGATGTCACTTCTAGTGCCATATTATTCCTGTATTTATTATGTGGTAGAGCCATGCTGCAGTTATATTAGGAGTATAGTTGTAGCACAAATGGGTTGGCTCGACCGGGGAAGGACCACGCTCTCACAGAATACTAGCGTAAAATAGCAGCTTAATGCTGCTGTGTTTTGTATGGTGAGTGTAGAGAACCGGAGACCCTTTTTACCGGAAACAAGGCATTCCACCTGAGTCCTCACGGATGACAATGCATCTGCATTTTCATTCATTATCGATGATAGGTGTACACACACACACAGCAACCACCTACTATCAGGTGGACTGTGTGCTCGTTTGTCATCCTATCCTATAAAAAATAAAAAAATAAATTTTTTATTTGGTATATCTAGTTGATTTGTTAATATCATATTTTTTGTCTCACAATTATCATTCATGCACAAGTCAATATATATATATATATATATATATATATATATATAGTCCGTACCGATAAAGAATGGGATTAGAAATGGAGGCTCATTGAGGACGTACCATCAAAATGCACAGTACCACTAGCGAAAACCTGCTAACAATGGTACATTGCTATAATGTTATATTATTCAGTTAATTGGAAGTGTCCACAGAAATGACAATACCTGAGAATGTTAGTTGTTTGGAAAACGCAATTCAAGAATACAGGCATATATATAGATGCAGTCTTCTTGAATAACCACCTCAATGGGATTTACACCTGTTTTGTGAGTGTTCTACCTACATAAATTGCACATGATCACACTTTAATACCCAAAACTGGAAAAATTATTTTATGGTTATGCAAATACTTGTTGTTTGGAATTCAAACCTGCATCCGGGAAACTAAATATACATATTGCACATAATTGTGCATACACACAAAAAGTTTGCAGACTTTATGTGTCCTCCTATACATTAAATATACGTACTGATGAAGCATGCACAGTTGACCAACTGAATATCTAAGTATGTAGTTTTAATTCCCTCTAGTGAGAATACTGGGATATATTATTATGTCATACCAACTAAACAACAAAGTAATAAATACTTTTAATCACGAGAGTCTACCAATTCCTTGAAATAATCTTTTAAAAACAAATTTGGATTTTCAAAACCCCGAAAATACGAATCTGTTTTTAAAAGAAAAAGGAAGACATTTTTTAATAAGCAAGTTGTTGTAGAATCTATTATGTTTGCTGGATAGACAACTATCACAAGTTTATGGTACAATGAATCATGTTTGGCTCAGTTATTCGAGTTGTCGCAGAACAACTTGATCCTCGGTTTCTGATGTTTGCAACACTCCAACACAGCCCTCACAGAGCTTACGCGACCACAGATTATTTTAGTGTGGTTGGAATTAGAGTTGTCATTACAGTAATATGTCCTACCTATAGTTTTGTTCCTGGATGCACACATATGCCCCTAAATATGTATAGGAAAGTAGGAGTTCTTGTTCCAATAATAAGATGATTATAGTTTTGGCTTGCTTTTAGCATCACTATTGTAATGTACACAGAGCTTCACTATGTTCTTTGTCAGAGTTTATGAGTTTTTTAAGTGTTGTCATATAAATGATCATATGACAATACCGATACATACTTGAATGTGTTTCATAAAACATAAAAACACATACAATTTCTTTTTAATTTGTCCTAAATATGATCTGTTATAAGAAATGCTGTGCTACTTTAAAGTTTTTGTGCAACATGTACCTTACCCTATTATTTGATTCCATTTGTAAAATTGAAATAAAAGAAACAATTTAATAAATTCATACATAGTACATATTAAATTTAAGCCTGCAATTTTTGCCACATTAAGGAATATATTTAGGTGATGCCTTAAAACTATTTATATAGTATTTTTCAGACTAAAGTAAAAAGGCTGATGATAGAAAATCTTTATAACTCTGTTGACAGTGAACTGTGTTCTTCAACTTTTGGGACTTTCAAGATAATGTTTTTTTTATATAATTGTTCTAATTGCCAACAATATCAAGTGTATTGAGTAACTTAAGTATTTGAGAAATTTTCAAAATTTTAGTACTGATCTATTAAAAATCAAAGAGGCAGTTATCAGAAAATTCGCACAACAAAGCGTAACTTTGTTCTTTAAAAAAGTTATTTTGAGAATATTCCAAATTTTAAAAGTAGCAATAATTAATATACGTTTGGTGCATATATTAAGATAACATTTGGCCTAATTAATGACAGACTCAGAAGATAAAGAAGTTTGGGACGATAAATAGGTTGGCGCGCAATTTACTTTTCTAACTGCAATGTTCGAGCACACAAACGACAAAGTCACAACTTCCGCATTAGGACCCTATTGAGTGACTCATTGGTGACTGTTTATTAATTAAAGTACTTACCTACCGTAAATTTTGTAAATATTATTAACTGTTAAGAAACGAAATCCAATGTTGAACAAGTCTTCAACAAAATATTAAGCCTAACAATTTAAATAACAATGACTTAAAAATAACTTTTATACATACTTGGGCATCTGTTGACAGATTTTCAGCGCTGGCACTCACAGACATCTTAAACACTTATGTTATTAATCAAATTATCAAAAATAAATAAATTTAGTATGTATGCAGTTAATTTATTTTCATAATTTTGTTTACGTTTATGTGAGCTAGAGTTTAGCTTAGTCGCTGGGCGTGTACGAACGTTACGGTTGACAGCACACAGCTGCAGCTGCCACAACACACTGATATACTTTTTGACATCAAGCACAGTCATAGACTATTATTGTTGTTACCATACATTAATTAAAGCAGGCAAAAGTCTTACAGTATAGAGCCTCATTTGATGTGTATTTTATTCACAAAATTGCATAAAGCAAGTTTGTGAATAAAATACACAGCAATTTATTTGCAATTTTATTTTATTTTATTTTATTTATCACAAGGAGATTTTGACGGGAACTCGACAGTTGATAACGATAGTATATCAAGCCGCTACTTGAAATTTAAATCACCACTCGTTTTATCGTTTCCAATAATAGTTCACGTAAACAGACATTTGATAAGCAAAACCACACGACTTTTATATATTAAAATGCAGTTCAAACCTTCATACATATAAACGACATTATAAATTATACTATACCAGCTATTTTCGAGATATTTATTCTGTCAGACTATGCGGCTCTTACAGGTTCATTACTGTATACGAAAACCAAAGAGTATATTATGGTGGCACCGCAGGGCGCCGCGATCGCGTTATAAAATATTGCTGGCATAGAATTATAAGGCTTAGAACCGCAGCAGGCGCACGCAAAGTGAAGCTGTTTTAAGTTACGACTATCAGCGTGTCAGTCAGTGTTGCCATATATATAGATTTCTCCTTATTTATACAGATTTTCGGTGTGTGATACAGATTAGCACTGGATACAGATTTTTATACAGAGTTTTCTAACTCTAATGATTGGATTACAATAATATTCAACTTAAAACAGAACGAAGCAAAATAAGTGACTAGATACCGCGTTACATATATCATTGCATGATTCTATACTTTATGGTTAATTTATTTTTTCACAACGTTATTAGTTAGTATGGCAGAATTACAAGAGTATTATAAAATATGTATGACTAAAAATAATAAAGTAATTATATGTTCGTTTGTTGCAAATGTTTGAGTTTTAATACGTTGTTTGCTTAAATTAATGTTTTCAATTTTGCTATATAAAAAATTTAGTGTATAGTGTATATTTTTTACTTGGTAGAGCCACGCTGCAGCTATATTATGGTTGCAGCACGAATGAATCAGCTCAACCGAGGATAGACCACGCTCTCACAGAATACCGGCGTCAAATACCAGCTAAATACTGCTTTGTTTCGTATGGTGAGTATAGAAATCCGGAAACCCTTTATACTGGAAACGAGGCATTCCATCTTAGTCCTCAGGCGTGACAACGCATCTTTTTTTAATTAAAAAAATATTAGTAATCTTATAAATTAACATTACTAATATTCCTTTTAACCACTCCTGGTAAGCTTGAAACGCTTGTGTTAGGAGTGGTTCACGACAGTAGTCAAATGGCGGATTCGAACCCATGACCTTTTGAGTTATCGATCTGCGCCCTGCCATTAGGCTACTGTCGCATCTGCGTTTTGATTCTTAAGCGAGGATAAATGTAGATGTCTATGGGCTACAACATCCACTTACCATCGGTGTGCTCGTTTGTCGCCCTTATTCTATAAAAAAATATTTTTATTTAATAACGATAATCAAACTTTATCAGCTTATCACGTTAGTAGTTATTCCTTGTGCTTCAAAAGAAGCAATAATGATTATCAATTATTCTATTTTGGTTTATTATATTATACAGATTTTAGTTTAAATAGCATACAGATTTAATACAGATTTTAGCAGTTTACCTAATACAGATAAGAGGTTCAAGGCATCTGGCAACACTGGTGTCAGTACTCGAGTCCACGTACTGGTGTAATGAGCTCGCGCCATTTTGCAAAAAAATAACTTACTGTGCTTTAAAAGGGTGTTACAACTCATCACATAATCATGGAAAAATCTAAAAATCTCACTTCACTGGTAATTACTGCCTAGCATCTTATGTTTTTATAAAACACATGCATCAAAACAAAATAATAAATCTTAAGTTTGACAGACGCCAATATAATGAAAATGTTGCTAGGCATAGTAAAATATTTTACCCCATATTTTCTTATTATTATAATTACATACTGCCAATATAGAACTACTGCTGTATTTTTATTTGACAAATAAAAATACCTACAATATTCACGCATGAGTAGGTATTTATTATTGCCAAATACTATCATAGGGTTCCCACTTGCCAAGAAAAAAATGTGTTGATTTTATTTTGTTTTGTTAATGTGCAGTTATAAAAATAACTGCACATTAACGAAACAAAACAAACCTTTTTATAGTATGTGTTTTAGGATAAAAACCCTATGACATTTTTTTTAATTGTAATTGTGATTTACATACCTTCGCCATTTCCTAAAAAGACGTTACGTTTTGCCAATAGCCAACAGTGGTGTATTAAATTATGGTAAAGACAATAGTTAACGTTTAGCCACAATAGCACAAAATTATTTATTTTGTTTTAATGAAGTGAAGTTGATAATAACGTGAATATTATTGCCAATTTAAACGTATTCATTTTAATATTTTCGTCTGGCCCGGCTGTTGCTGCTCAACACAGATCACTGAGTCTACAAGACATGAAACCATTAAGATTTTCTAATTAACTTAGTCTGTCATGGTTAGAAGAAAGAAAGGTGTGCGGGTGGCACGTGAGATGTAACTTAGAGATGTGTCACATCCATAAATCGTACGCGTAAATATGGGAGACTATGAAAACGTAACGTTATTATAAACCAAATTAATGACGCGTAAAATACACCGTTTAATACAATTAAAGTTCTTTAAAATATATACATGTATAATACAACGCTAATCGCTTACCATAAATCCGTTAATAGCGGAATGTGCCTAAAAATACACAAACATAATACATACTCTCGAAAACCATGACTTTGTTTCGGCCTCGGCCGCGACGGTCAGGTGAAAATATCTACATTAGGTAAAATTAACGTAATATAAAAATGTAAACAAAATTACCTTTATTTTTTATTAATTAACGTTTGTAAAACTGTAATTTGGGTTTCAAATTATAATTACACATAGATTAATATACACATATATAATAGTATGACTGTTCGTCTATACAAAAAGTAATATTACAATAAATAGTCGATAAAATTGCATCGACACGTGCCACCTGCAGCCCCTCTGATCGATAGACAGAGACGCAACTATAATACAGCGTGCTTGACAAGGACAGCCTCAGAACTACGACCAGAACACGTTGAACCCTCACGGTTTTAGTATTTTAAGATTATTAAGTGATGCATTTATCGGTGAAACGTGACTTTATCCTTCTTGAAATTACGTTTCCTGCTATCACTATCACACCACTTTACAGCGCAAGTGGGCATGTTTTACTGTTTTAATTTTAAAAAATTGTAGTGCTAAGGACGCAGTGCGCAGATCTGTTGTTTGGTCACTACTAAACAGGGTAGCGTTCGTGTTCAACTGTATAGGCTCTGATTGAGCAGATGCAGTACAGAAATTTGTCGCCTTTCTTTAGATGTCTCGTAGGCTAGGTGGTCTGTGCTGCTCAATGAATTGAAAAAATTGGACTTAATCGCAAAGAAAACTAACTAATTTACATTTCTAATGTAGTTTACTCCATTTGTAGTATTGCTGAAAATTTGTAATGAAGTTTACTCCATTTGTAGTATTGCTGAAAATAATCAGCGAAATCATATTAAGCATAATGCACAGGAAAACAATTCAGAGAAAGATCTCTCGAAGTTATTGCCAAACACATTGGTTGTTCTCTATTTCCTATTGAAGAAGAGCACATCAATCATCACGACACAAATCTGCTGCGGCTTATTGTAGAACGTTATGTAAGAGTTCGATTCTTATATGAATCCAAAAAAGATAATATTTCGCGGATAGCGTCATCAAAGCGGCAGTTATTTAGAAAACAGTTGCAGATGCAGGGTTATTACTTATTAAGTAAGAGACGTTCAGTTTAAGTACTTGGGTATATAATTATTTAATAAATATTTTTAGTTTCGTGTTTTATTTGAATAGTTTTTCTCCTTCCGAATCTTAATTTGTTTAAAACGCCTATTCAAAAAAGTATATCATATATTTATATAAATGTATAATACTATATACTTATATAAATATATCTCTTCTAACAGAATAATATAATGACATAATAAATTTGTGAACATTATTATAGCATGTGATATTACGTATATAAATAATTTTAATAAAATATTAGCTAACAAATATAAGTAATTTTATATTTCTCTCTTTGTAAGTTGTTAATAAATAATTCTAAACGCATCCTAAATATAAATTTTACGACTATGTCTACTATTACACTTTGCCCATTTTTTGGGGAAATCGTCATTTACTTGCATACATTACTCATTTGCTTGTGTGCGTGCGGGCAAACGTAATCACCGGCCGCTTATGCACACATTCACTGTGTTGTTGCTTCAACTTTGAACGGAACGTAGACTACACTCTAAGTCTAATTACTCTATGATTGCCGGCAATAATGACAGAATTGAACCCTTCATGTCAAAGGTATCTGTTCAAGGAAAGGATAATATTATGCCCTTTTTTTGAAGTTTCCGATTTGATAAAAGGGAACATAAAATGGAAAATGGGTTGAGCTAAAGGGCAGTCATAATGTGAACAGTCGATTAATAGCTATACAGAACTAACAATATATATATTTTTTGTGGTAGGTACTCCTTGTGAGTATCCACACTTATGATCAGCAGTGGACTTGTCCATCACAAGTTGTGGTGATTATGATCTATCATTACTTTATTGAATAATTTTTGTTGTACCTAATTTAAAGTAATAAATACAGTAAGTACAGAATCTCGATAACTCCAGCTTCGTTATTAAGTTATAATCCTCAATAAGGCAAAAAAATGCTATTATGAACCGCTAAATGTGCGGTATCTCGAATTATTTAGATTTTGAAACTCAACAAAATATCATTTCCCTGCGAGGTATTGAGTACGTATTTATACTCAATAATTTGAATTTCATAAGTCATAGTTGGCTTTGCCAGGCGTCCAGATAAAGCCGGACATAGTCAGGCTTTATGGTTGCGTATCCGGCCAACTTAGACGGTGTCTGGCCTGCTCGGCTTTTGTAAGGCTTTTTAAATTTGACCATTTCTTTACATTTTTATGTACATACATACTATAGCAATTATTGAAATTAATATTGTAATGAAAATTGAATGATTATTAATAAGGAAGACTGATTTATTCAATTGTTATTATTTCATTAGAATTTAAGATTTTATGGTAAATGATAAAAGCATTGTTTTAATTTTTTTTTTAAATATCGTTTTACTAAGAATAAAAAATTAAGTGACCGGTCTTTTTACCAAAATGTCCGGCTAAGCTCGCTGGTCTGTTCGGCTTTTCAGTTTTAAGTCCTGGCAATCCTAGTCATAGTTAATGAAATAAAATGACATATTATTTGAATTTCCCTGAACTCATTCCTGTAAAATCCAAAAGGAATATTCAGTGCTTATAATCTATTGTTTGTGTCTTGTACACGTCCAATGAATGAATACATTCATTAAATTTTCTAAGTAACACAGATGTGTTCGACGTTATCAATGCGCTAAAAAGTGGCATGAAGAAAAATGACGTGGTTTTCTACAATAATAAAAATGAATTCGAAGTATTGTTAAGATAAGAATCACGTTTACGTGCTTTACCACGTAAAAGCATGGCTCTACCACGTTTTTACGTAGAGCCATGCTGCAGCTATATTATATTTGTAGCACGAATGTGTCGGATCGACCGGGAAGGACCACGCTCTTACAGAATACCAGCGTAAAATAGCAGTTTAATGCTGCTCAGTTTCGTATGGAGAGTGAAGAGAACCGGAGACCCTTTTCAATGGTAACGAAGCACTCCATCTTAGTCTTCAGGGTTAACGACGCATCTGCATTTTGATTCTTAATCCCCCACTTACTATCAAGTGGACTGTGTGTTTGTTTGTCACCCTTACTCTATAAAAAAATCAAGTAGCAATTTGTTTTCAAAAGACGACGACTAGCCGAGTTTTTTGATAGAGAGAAATGCGTACTCATCTGGATAAAACAGTGTCGTGACATAAACTTAAGCGTATCAAATACTATCTTACGCGAAAAAGTCGTAATTTCTTTCAATTAATACGAACCATGATACATAAATACATAAACACTCACGCCTGTCACCCAGAGGGGTAGGCAGAGACTACGGACTTCCATTTGGCACGATCCTGAAATACCTCTTTCGCCTCCTTTACATCCATATATTTACGCATACATGCTCGTCGGTTAAGGGTACTTCTAACGTGGCCCATTTTCAAAATATCGCCAATTTGGTCCATAAACTTTTTTCTAGGGTGTCCCTTCCCGACTCGGCCGTTCACAACTGCCATATAAATTTGCTTTGTCACTCTTTCCTCATTCATTCTTTCTACGTGACCAAACCACCGAAGCATTCCTTTCTTAATCCTGGTCACAACATCATCTTGCATAACACATTTATCTCTTATCACGCAATTTCTCACCCTGTCATTCAGATTCAACCCTAGCCATGATACTTAAGTCGAATTTTTATTTAACTTAAAAATATAATTAAAAATTGCGCCGTTCCAAGTCGAAATTTTAGCAGTTTAATCCTTTGTATCTCGAACTTCATGGTAAGTCGAAAACTTATTAAGTCGAAATTTTCTGCATTTTCCTTTGACATCGGAATTATCGAGATTCTATTCTAGACCCACCCAAATGGACCCCTAAGTAAATATAGAAATGAAGTCATATCACCTGAGAGCTTCATGACGACATAAAATTTTATTGTACACGAGCAACCTTGCTTCGATCCCTTGTGCGTATGGTACCGGGAGTTAGTATTTTTGTCTTTAATACGGGCCACTTAAATTTACAGGAATGTGAATGCACAGAATACGCCAGTGTAGTGAAGTAAAAGAATTCACCACAAATTCCATAGAAATCGTACGAGACGGCAGAGGAGATTTTTTTAAATTTTTTTTTTTTTTAATTTATTTATTGGATGTACACAACAGTTAATATTCACTCTCACGAAACATAAATACAAAATTACAAAACAAAATACCTATTTCATACAAAGTTTTGAGTTTTGACCTGGAATACAAACTAAGAACGCGTACCTACGTACAGTTGCAACATGCATTATCCGTAAACATATTTCTGTATATATTTTACTTAAAAAAAAAAAACAATTTATAAATTAAACAAATGTTATTACAATTTAGTGAAATTTTTATTAAAACGATAAATAATTAATACGGAGTTGTAATGGAACAGTTGAGTGCAAAGCCTATTTATATTACCTGACTCCGTCACAACCATATCATTATAAGATTGTAAAATGAAGTATTATTGTTCTTATAAACGTTTAATTTATACGTGATAGGACAACGCCTGGAATTCGACTTAATATTAAAATTGATTTGGGATTAAAGATTTGGGGAAACAATTTTGCGGTGTATTAGTTTATGTAAGCAAATAATATCTTGTATAGCACTTCTACTACGCAGTGATGAAACTCTAAACGTAAGTAGTATCTCCTGATAAGACGGTAGTTTGCGACTTATTTTCAGCTTATAACTAACTATCTTACTGTTCTAGACATTGAGTTATTCAATGGTTCTAGACATTGAGTTATACAACACTAGAGGAGCAAACCACATTACCGCGCGTCGAAAAAAGTGTAACCTAATATCCAAACGCGACGACGTAGCTTTGAAACTAATAAAAATTTTAAGTAAACATATATCTATCTCCCTTACACAAGTTGCGAAAACAATATCGTCG
The DNA here is from genome assembly GCA_036936625.1 of Parnassius smintheus behrii. Lineage (NCBI taxonomy): Eukaryota > Metazoa > Arthropoda > Insecta > Lepidoptera > Papilionidae > Parnassius > Parnassius smintheus. The sequence goes on along the minus strand of JAUPFT010000016.1, from coordinate 10,518,312 downwards.
CTAAAATTAGATAAAGATAGACACACAAACATGCAATGGCGGGTTGGTGTGGCTTACTATGTGAAATTTTACCTAAAATACGCAATAAAAGTGAGTTTTTTTTAAGCTGCAGTTAATTGTTTTTATATTAAAAAAGTATATTTTATTTTAAAATCTTTATTACGTCCCCTTAGAAAGAAAGGATACAAAGCTTATCAGATGAACAGAAGTAAACATAATGATGAAGTAAAACGTATTTTTATGGTACTAATAAATCAAACAATATAAAATAGGTAATAAAATATAATTAATATAAAATTTATAAGAAATTATAAATAATATAAAATTATTAATATAAAATAAGTAATAAAATATATATTTCATCATTCATTAATAAACTAAAATAAGAATAATTAATTATTTTGTATGAAAGTTAAAACGTAGTTTTTATTATAATATCCAAAATATTTAAAATCAGTGGTAACAAATTAACTTAATCCATTAATTATATAGTCTCCCATTAATGTAGGATAATCACAAATGCGGAAAAGTGGCAACATTGAACCTAAATGGCAATATTCGATAATTTCATTTAATTATTTGAGGTTTTTTACGTTTATATGAAAACAAGAACTTAAAATTATGTGTTGAAAGTGATTCCGCTTGATTCATTACGTTTTTGTGACCTTGAATAGCATTCTTTCACTACGCATTTACCTATTTTTGTCGCGGCTCAACTCTGTCGGCGTCACATTGAACAATAAACTCACGTTAGCTAGGCATATGGCTGTGGCCATATGTGCAGTGGCAACGCTTTGGCGCGGTTATTACTGATCTAGTGTTATATAAATCAATGGTTCTAGACGCTTGGAGGGCGCTTCTAGAAATGGAGACCATACAAGAGAACTATACTCAAGAGTACTTCTTATCAAAATTAGAAGAGATGTATAAATGTGGATGGTTTTTTGAAATGTTTGGTTATTCTGGTAATAAAACGTAATATTTTGTATGACTTAGAAATATTGTGATCAGGAGATAGATAACAGCATTCTTCCGATACCTTCAAGAGTGTAAGGTTATCGTGGCCGACACGTTTAGGATTGCATAAGAACGAGCGTAAGAATGATCTCCCTTGTGAGTAAAAACGCCCCTAGGAAAAAGCGCTACCTGATGGTTGTTACGCTACATATATGTATGGGTGGTAAAAAGTGGTGATTATACTGTTTCACCCTCATATTCAATATAACTGGATAGTGAACACATCATCTTAAAAATTCTGATTCACTGAGGGTATTGTATGACGTAAAGCGGGTTACATACAAGATTATATCGGTGCCGATACAGGGTGAAGGGGTGGGGACGACTCCTAGATTGCCTCTGAATCGTCTCATATGTAAGGCCATCTTAAGTTGCGACCATTATCGCGTCCTTAATTGCCTGGCAGGAGCAAATATGCACCCGATGCTACCTAGATCGGAGCCCTACACACTCCGTACTGCATTTGTAGTAGGCTCGTCAGCAAGATATCTTTTGTCAGTCACTGCCGATAGCCCTCGAGGAAGGATGTTAACTAAACAGTGATTATATATATGGTATATATATGGTAGGAAAATATTTAAACTTTTTTTATTACATCCACTGGTTCGGAGAAAACCTCTGTCCTGGGAAGAACCAGCAAGAAACCCAGCGGGTCATTTTTTAAATAGATTTAATTTTCAATATACAACTTTATACAACTATGAAATACACAGATCACAGCTATTCGACTGTAAATAATTGTACTGAGACTAATTAAGCTGGGATTTAATAGTGGTAGAGCCGTGCGACAGCTTTGCTGTTGCACATATGGGTCGGCTCAAACCGGGGTGGTACCACGACCTCACAGAATACCGGCGTGAAGTGGAAGCTCAGCTTCCGCGTTTCGTCTGGTGAGTGTAGGTAGCCGGAGGCCCAATTCGCACATCCCCCCATTAACATGGTAGCGGAATTAAGTAAAGACCTACCTCTGGAGTTTACCAGCACCCCTGGAGAATCCCTCGCTGAGCATCCGCAAAGTTCCGTTCAAGACAACAACTGCTTGGGTCAAACTGAGCAACAAGACCAAGGCAACCCCTGCCACGCTATCCGTGAATTTCTGCAATATCAGGGGACTTCATTCTAACCTAAACGCCGTCCACTACCATCTCGAGACAGCGAGGTCGGCTCTGCTCGTTCCGACCGAGACGCAGGTGTCCTCTCCGGCTAATGCTTCGTATCTCTCCTACCCGGAGTTCAAACTGAAACACTCCTTTGTGCCTCGGGCTGGAGTTTCAGTCAGAGAGAACATCTGTTCTCAACGCCTCGGCAGTCTTGAAGGTTCGGACCTGTCCATCCTTTGGCTACGCGTAGACAGCTACGAATATCCGCGCGTCTACGGGTGCCTCTATAGGTCTCATATCGGTAATGCCGAAACAAACCGACTCTTCGATCACGTCCAAATAGCTACAGATTCTTTGTTACAGCAGATCCCCTCCGCAGTGATCGTGATCCTCGACAATTTTAACGCCCACCACGCCAAGTGGCTCGGTTCACGTTTAACCGATCATGCGGGAAGACCTGTTCATGATTTTGCCTTGGCATACGGTCCGACACAACTGGTTACTTCGCCTACGCAGATTCCAGATGAACATACACCTTCCCTGTTAGACCTTCTGCTGACCTCTCATCTGAGCGGATATCAGATTTCCATCGACGCCCCTTTAGGCTCCTCGGACCATTTTCTTGTCTGGAGTGTGGTGACACTCACGTTGAAATCGCGGTTGCATTCTGCAGGCTGTTTGGCTGCTTGTGTCTTTCTTTGCATCCTACCCTTGGTGACGGGTTTGTTTCTCGCCGGACGATCCAACGTTGTTGCGGATTCTGTCGGTGGTATGGAACTTTTTATTTCTTCCTCTGTGGTGCCCATCGGAGGAAAATCTCAGCCATGGTTTAGTCGCTCCTGTAAAATAGCATCATGCTATAAGCAGGAGTGCTACCAAACCTATGACGCATCAACGTCCCGGGTTTTAAACACCAGCGCTCTAAAAAAGAAGTATAATTCCGCCTCCAGGTCCTTCAAACGAGTCATTGCCAAGGCAAAGCCAGAGCACATAGGCAGAATTGGCGAGAAACTTTTTCACCTTCCTTCTGGAACCCGTGCATTCTGGTCTCTCGCCATGGCTTGCCAGGGTAATTTCTGTCAGCCATCTCTTAGATCTCTGCACAGGGAGGATGACTTACTGGCCCTTGCCGGAAAGGAGAAAGCCGATCTGCTAGGCTCTTTCTTTGCGTCCAACTCGACTCTCGGTGATGGGGGGAGTACGCCGCCGGCCATACCGCGGTGTGAGTGCTCCATGCCGGAGGTGCGGTTTACACAGCGCTCGGTTCGCAAAACACTCCTCTTCCTGGACATACACAAGTAGAGTTGTGCCAATTGTGCTGAGGACGTGTGCTCCAGAGTTGGCACCGGTCTTAACGCACCTTTTCCGGTACTCCTACTCTCTAGGCGTAGTCCCAAAATCATGGAAGATGGCTTTCGTCTATCCCACCCCCTAAAAAGACGACCGCTCAGACCCGTCCAGCCATAGGCCCATCGTCATCACCTCCTTGTTCTCCAAGACAATGGAATCCATTGTAAACAGCAAGCTCATGAGGTACCTTGAGAATCACCAGGTGATTAGTGATCGCCAATACGGTTTCCGTCGTGACCGATCAGCTGGTGATTTTCTGGTCTACATGACTCATAGATGGGTGGCGGCAGTAGAGTCCAAGGGGAAGGGGGGCATTGGCCGTTAGTTTGGACATTGCGAAGGCCTTCGATTGGGTTTGGCACAAAGCGCTTCTTCCGAAGTTTCCTTCCCGAGAAGTTGTGCAATTGGATCACCAGTTTTTATATTAATGCTGGTGTTCCACAAGGCTGCATGCTATTACCAACGCTGTTTCTTCTGCATATCAATGATATGTTGCCAATCTGTAACATTCAACAGATGACAGCACTGGTGATGCTCTGTACACCGGCCGTTCCCAAAATTTCTCGGGAAAACGTCTCTGAGTACCGGGACAAAATTGTGTATGAAGTCGAGTCTTCGAGATCTGGGGCTTCTAAATCTAGTACAGTTTAACCCTCAGAAGGCACAAGTTTGCGCGTTAGCCGCTAAAAAGAACCCCTTTGCCGTATTTCCTCAGTTTCAAGGCACTCCCCTTGTTCCCCCAGCCAGTATCGGAAAATTCGGCGTCGACATCTTAAGTAACGTGCAGTGTCACGGTAACTTGTAAGAGAAGGCCAAATTGGTCTCTAAAAAGCTTGATGTGCTCAGCAGAGCAGGACAGTATTTCATGCCAGCACACCGCCTGCAAATTTACAGGGCGTAGGTTTGGCAGCACATGGAATACTGTTCCCATCTCAGGGCTGGGGCTCCTCAGTACCAGCTCCTTCCACTTGACCGCATCCGGCGCAGAGCAGCTCGAATCTTCGACGACCGACTGCTTTCCAATCGGCTTGATTCACTGGCGCTGCGAAGAGATGTTGCATCTCTTTACATATTTTATCGCATCTATCACGGGAAGTGCTTTGAGGAATTTTTGGATTAATCCCAGCCGCCAAATTTCATGAACGCACTACGCGGCAAACCTCCCAATACCATCCACACCATCTGAATGCTTGGCGGTCCACCACTGTACGTTTCACTAAGAGTTTTCTTCCGCGTCCGGACCAATACCACCTGGGGACCTTCAAGAAAAGAGCTTACTGCTTTCTAAAGGGCCGGCAATACACCTGCAATCCCCCTGGCGCTGCGGTTGTTCATAGGCTGCGGTAGACACTTAACATCAGGTGAATCGTATGCTCGTTTGCCCCCTCTTCTATAAAAAAGTAATAATTAATTCGTTTCCACGAGTTAATTATCTGATGAGTCGAGGATGAGCCAGTAGTGGAAAACAACAAGTGCACCGTGCCACACCAGAGCCAAGACTCCCTTCACGATGATCCAAACTAGTCTAACTAGATAATATTTTTAACACGTAGGTATTAAAAAAGCGCTATCGGTCCTATAATTGCACCAGATCCATGCCAAATGCGCTGAAACGGCAACACTGCGGCGGCCGCTCCGTCCGTTTTATACAAAACATGTAGCTAGACAACCCACAGAATAAATGATAGTATACCACACGACGCAACTACAGGCGTAACGCAACGTGTGTAATGCACGTTTTGTTTAAAGAAATTCTGGCTAGCCACAGAGGCGCCAGCGCTCTTGCAACGGCCCAGGCGCCGTGATATAGGTATAGGTACTCTTCGCAAAATGATTTCCGAAGGAGAAGGGCAGCATGAATTGAAATTTTATATATTTATAAACTACCTCCACATATTATGTGGGATAACAAATTAAAAAATATTTTAATAAAGACGCATGGAACGCCATACTAAAGATGATGTTCCTATTATATTTAAAATGTAACATGGATATACACTTCCAAACCTTTACGAAAACAGTGACCAGACAAATGAGGTAAATACATCGCAAATTCAGTTGGCCAGTCAAGCTAGTACGAGCAGACAAGACAGTATAGATGAAGGAAGAGGAACCACCCTTAAAAAGCGGCAGCTAGTGAGTTTAGTTAAAAAACAAGAAAGACTCCTTGATACGAGTACTGCGCAGCGACTACTCACGGTAGAGACGAAACAAATTAATGGGATGCGTTTGGCAGAAGCATTGGATAGCACATGAAGATTTTAAGCAAATTGTAACAAAATATAGCACAAAAAATAATATCACATGCTATTTACTATGGAAAACTAGAAAAACTTTCAGAAGAGTTATTATATTGTCAGCAAATTCGTATCCTATTCTGTATTTAAGATACCTCAATAATTTCTCTCTCTACACCATCTCCACAAAACCACACTCAGATCTCTTTCGTGCCTTCATCTTCTCCTTAACGACTAACTCCTATTCCCACACCATCTACACAAAACCGCACTCAGATCTCTTTCGCGCCTTCATCCTCTTCTCAAGATCTAACTCTTATTCCCACATCATCTGCACAAAACCTCACTCAGATCTCTTTCGCGCCTTCATCTTCTCCTTAACAACCAACTCCTATTCCCACACCATCTACACAAAACCACACTCAGATCTCTTTCGCGCCTTCATCCTCTTCTCAAGAACTAACTCTTATTCCCCCACCATCTGCACAAAACCTCATTCAGATCTCTTTTGCGCATTCATCTTCTCCTCAACAACTAACTCCTATTCCCACACCATCTGCACAAAACCACACTCAGATCTCTTTCGCGCCTTCATCTTCTCCTCAACAACTAACTCCTATTCCCACACCATCTGCACAAAACCACACTCAGATCTCTTTCGCGCCTTCATCTTCTCCTCAACAACTAACCCCCATTCCCACACCATCTGCACAAAACCAAACTCAGATCTCTTTCGCGCCTTCATCTTCTCCTCAACAACTAACTCCTATTCCCACACCATCTGCACAAAACCACACTCAGATCTCTTTCGCGCCTTCATCCTCTTCTCAACAACTAACTCCTATTCCCACACCATTTCCACAAAACCACATTCAGATCTCTTACATGCCTTCATCCTCACATCAACAACTAACTCCTAATCCTACACCATCCCCACAGCAACAAACAAGCTACATAGAAGAGAGTGTGTCGGAAATTAAAGATTTCCTTACGTTTAAATAAAATATATAAGCTATTTTTTTTGATAGTTTTAGTCCGTAAATAAAGATTACATTGCAAAATTAATAAAGGTATACATAATATTATACAAAAGTTCTTTTCTTTATGTTATGTGTAGTACATAACTCGATTTCGTCCAAAGCAGAAATGAACAAAGAGAAAATTAACTGAATAGCATAGGCAGGAGAAACTTAACATATCAGTATCTCTCCTCCCACGCATCTATGCTTTGATGGGACCCGGACCTTTACTTACCTTAATATAATATTTAAACCATTCGTAGATAACCCGACAAGTTTTGGGAATTATTGACGATATTAACTGAGCCGATGTGACAGCACTGAATCATAAGTTATCTCATAAGTTTTCCCAGTATCCAAATACCGAAAAGTTGCAATAAGCCGTTCTCTTGGGCTTATGGCTTCTCTTAACACCGTACTCTGTTTCTCTTTTAGTGGTGAAATCATGTGTAGAAGGTTGTTGAAACTGTCTTCATCCATCCGGAGTAAATTAATCATATCTTTGGACTCCAGATCATTTAGTACGTTTATGTGGCTTAGTTCTTTTCTCTTTTGGAGCCATTTTTTCACCCAGCAACTCTTCTTTTTTCTATTTTCGAATAAATCAACCGAGAGGGCTAATGAAAACCAACACGTTACTGTTTTGAGAGAGTTGGAGGCATTTTGATATTATATTATATATTATATTCCATCTATAGTGATTAAAGCTTTACCCTTGGCGCTGAATCCGGCTAACATCATCAACGGACGAAACTGCTAACTCAAATCTTGAAAAGACGCCTGTTACAACAGTGAATACTCCAATTCATTTCACTGGGACTCAGTCTCCAGCTCCTCCACATTTCTCCAAAGACAATAATATACCTTCTATTCCCAAATTTATTGAAGAGGCTACTAAAGTAGTAGATACTGCAGGAGAATGCGGAAGCTCCCTTTATGGTTCAGTTGCTGGTTGTAGCAGAGATCTGATTCACAATTAATATGTATTGTGATCCGGCTGGCGCGCAGTAATTTTAAAACAAATTACACCGATAAAAAATTAAAGTGTAATTTCCTTGTTATCATTTTTTATCACTATTAAGAGATTTTTTGTTTTCTAATTAGTAATAAAATATGTACCTATATACAGTAATATTTCTCATTGACATGGAAGGTGTGTTACAGTTAAAATATTTGGAAACTTAACAAATCAACGTATAGATAATAATATATTACAATATCACTAATAATCCCAATAATCAATTAATCGATCAAATATTATTGCTGATGTATTATATCAAGTGAATTGACATTTATGTAATGAGTGATGGTTATATATCAATAGTGTTTACTATATTTTTTGTTTCGATAAAATTATTTATAGAAACATAACATTAATATAAAATTAATAAAGAACTTTATTAAATATATTATAAAGTTGATTATTTTATAATATTTTAAAATATAAAACGCTCCATGGGCTTTTGTTCTTAAGATTTTGTTCTTAAATTTTTTTATACGATAAAAGTGACAAACGAGCACACAGTTCATCTGATCGTAAGTGGATGCTGTGGCCCATAGACATCTAGATTTAACCTGGATTAAGAATCAAAATGCAGATGCGTTGTCACCTTTGAGGACTAAGATGGAATGCCTCGATTCCAGTAAAACGGGTCTCCGGTTCTCTACATTCACTATACGAAACACAGCGGCATTAAACTGCTATTTTACGCTGGTATTCTGTGACAGAGTGGTCCTTCCCCGGTTGAGCCGACCCATTCATGCTACAACCATAATATATAACTGCAGCGTGGCTCTACCACATATAGTCAATCATTGTAGCTTTCCCAATGACCTGGTAATCTTCGGCAATAATCGAAATAATGACATAAGCTGCTACTCCAGATAATCTAAAAATGGATAAATTTGTAATGAATCAACTATACCTATATAGTACAATATAAACATACAGATATCGTAGATTAGTTTCGGATTCATCATCATTTTAAAGTTTTATGTTCAAGTGAATGGGAAGTTCTTTCAACTTATACATTTTAACCCTCCGTTGACTGTCACAAATATCTAATTCTATAAACAAATATTGTTGAGGAACAGTAAGACATGTTGCTATTGGTTTACAGCAAAATCGTCAACGGACATTGTAAATATTATGAATGATTTTTCAACAGCAGTAAATCCATTTCGAGCAATTATTTTATGATTGACACTAATAACTGGAAGAGCTTGTGTATAAACTCGGCACGACCTATTTGAACACACTGTTAATTCCATAGCACTCGGTAAATCTTCAAAGAATATTTTCCACAGCCTGATGACATTGTCAGTACAATCAATTCTAGGAGCAATCTCGAATTTTTTTCTTTGTTATATTTAAAAAGTGATTATTGGCCCATTTTTTACTTTTGCTTAAAAAAAATTGTTGAACATGGTTGCGAGAGCTTAGAAACAATTTTTTATAGAATTTTGGATCTATTTCTTTACTTTTAGTTTAAGTAGTTCATTGATTTTTTGACAAATAATTGATTTTATTGTTAATGAGACATAATATGACGTTGCATTTCCGTACAGGTACCTACGTATGTATAATTATGTAGCTAAATAAAAATTGATAAGTTTACCATAGTCCCAGCTAACGACATCTGGTGAGCGCAAAATTATTAGCCCTCGTTGTGCCATCTAGTGGTCGATAATTTTACTAATATTACGTAAAATAGGGAAATTATGACCTGTATCATACACTTGATGGCGCATTTTTCTAATGCCAAATGCCTTATGGAACTGAATCCCAAATTGATCCCAGTGTATAATAAGTATGGAGTGTAAAATTAAGGAGAACAATCTCTCATAGGAGAATAATTGAAAAAGTGTCCATCTGTAAGCAATAAATAACAGTTCAAAAACTCTCCACAACAGCGCTGGAGTAACTATAGGGAGGAAATGAACTAAGCAGTTGTTGACGGTTCGAAGTGTGCTGCTAAACAGCTCAGTAGCTCTAAAATCTAAAATAATGTTAGTTATTAGATATAACCTCGAAAAAGTCGTCTATCTCACAAATATTTTTCGGCACGTTCTTTAAAATTTAACCCGTAGCTATAGGGGCGCCACCCTTATTTAACGGTTCTCTACACGCCATAATAATAAGTTTAAAAGAGTATAACAACCTCCGTGGAAGGGACTGCGGCGAGACGTCGTTCGGACTCGTCGTGTCGTGTTGTAATTTACGTAGGAATATAATTCCGTGCCTGCAGCCTAAATGACTTGACAAATTTTGAAGTGTGATATGTTGTTTGATTCATCTTATATCTTAGTTATATTTTATTGTATTACCAAATAACCCGCAAAATATATGAGGACGAAGTTATTAATACCGCGGCCAGATATGTCATTTTTTTAAAGAAGAATAATATTTTACTTTTTTAAGAAATAGATAAAGCGACATCTTATAACATTTATTACAAGCACGTAGAGACATTTGGTACATTGTAATTTAATGAACCCATACTTCAACAATAGGTGGCGCTTATTATAGAAATGATTTACTACCTTATTCGTGAAATATTTTGGCTCCAGTTTGTTTCAATTCCAAGGCTTACATAATTTGTTTAGTTTTTTTTTTTAAATTTATTCAATTATTTGATTTTGAAGGGAAACATACAGTACAATAAAACTTCTATATAACTTGACTGTGTGAGTCCGAGACGCTAGTAGTTTCTTATGTGATTTTAAAATAGTAAACTCAAAAGCTAGATGAAGCTAGATCTTCTGAAACAGAAAATTAGCTAGTTTATTGAATGTATCCGATGAAAGCTGTCCAAGTAAGGTAACATGAGCATTACTATTATTCGACCAGAAAGCATTAGGTATGTTAAAATCTCCTAATATAGGTAATGAACTAGTCATCAGGGTAAGAGAGAACTTCGTCAGAGATATGTTCGTAAAGGTTTGACAACACATCTTTGTAAATTCGACATTGTGGAAAATAACATAAGTTTATATGTCAGGATCTGATTTTGTTGACGGGATGCATTCGACGTTTAGTGACTTTTAACTTACATCTCATTGCAATCAGAACTCCTCCACCCATTGTATCATCTCTGATTGTATAGTTACGAATGCTTCTATAAGCGTAATACCGTGCGTCAAATAGTTCTAAGTCGAATACATATACCTACCCGAATGTAACTAAGTATAAGTGAAACAGATTATATCATACTCATGACATAAGACCTTTCTGAAAAGTAAGTCAGCCTTACGGTACACAGACCCTGTAGCCTTTGATTTTTTATTTTTATTTCTATTTATTTTATAGGAGAGGGGGTAAACGAACATACATCTCAGATAATGTTAAATGACTACCGCCGCCCATAAATAACCGCAACACCAGGAGAACTGCAGGTGCTTTGCCGGCCATTTAGAAAGGAGTAGGCTCTTTTCTTGAAGGTCCCTCAGTCGTATCGGTCCGGAATAATCGCCGGTGGTAAACTGTTCCACAGAGAGGTAGTACGCGGAAGAAAACTCCTAGTGAAACGTACAGTGGTGGACGGCCAAACATCCAGATGGTGTGGATGCTATCGGGAGTTTTGCCGCGATGTGCTTTCATGAAATTATAAGGATTAATCCGAACAATTCTTCAGAGCACTCCCCGTGGTAGATGCGAAAGAAAATGCAAAGGGATACAACATCTCTTCGATCGGAAAGCACTCGGTCGCCAACGATTCCAGCCGCTCTGCGCTGGATGCGGTTGACCACTTGAGTGGAAGGAACTGGTACCTGAGGAGCCCCAGCCCAGAGATGGGAATACTATTCCATATGAGACCGAACTTGCGCCTTAAAGTTGTAGGCGATGTGCCGGCATGAAATACTGTCCCGCTCTGCTGTGCACGCCAAGCTATTTAGAGGCCAATTCACGTCACACAATTCAATTCACGTTCAAACTTGTGTCTTCTGAGGATTAAACTGGACTAAATTTCTAGTCGCCCCCAATCCGAGACTTTGTTCAACAAAGGCTCGACTTCAGAGACAAGTTTGTCCCGGTACTCGGCGACGTTTTCCCGAGAAATATTGGCACGGGCGGTGTATGGAGCATCACCAGTGCTGTCATCTACATAGCAATGAATACTACCGGTTTGCAACATATCATTGATATGCAAAAGAAACAGTGTAGCACGCATCCTTGTGGAATACCAGCGCTAATAGGCTTGTAGTCGGAGCATGCACCGTCTACAATGACCTCGGTGCTCCGATCTGCAAGAAAGCTGGTGATCCAATTGCACAAATTATTGGGAAGCCCATAGGAAGGGAGCTTCGAAAGAAGCGCTTTGTGCCAAACCCGATTGAAGGCCTTCGCAATATCCAAACTAACGGCCAATGCCTCCATCTTGGACTCTACTGCTTATAATAAATGTTTAAATTAGAACCGATTTATTATACCGATTTAAATATGTATATGTCGTACATAGTTTAGAAATAATTGTATTAACAAAAATATTTTCATATGTTGTACTTAGTAGTTGTAAAATTAAATAATACTTATAAAATCAAAACTATAACGTGCACTATGAAAATAAATTCATCATAGATAACATTTAAAATTAAATGAAGAACTGCCAAGAGTGATACAAATAACACATCACAAGCCATAATGTAGATGAAATAACAATATTTAATATAATAATTCTTTATTATTTATGTGTAAAATAGGACTAGCTACTACTACTTGCTCTAACCATAATACTTACTACTACTAACATAATAAGTTTTTAACTCATATAAATCTACAGTTATTATCTTTATTTAGTCTTAATTTTCACGCGGCGGTATAAAGATTTATTTAAACTGGTCAAGTGGTCGTTGGAAATGGCGAAGAGGACAAACATGAACGAGGATCGCAACACTACTGAACTGAAGAAACACCGCCTACACACGCACAATTTTAATTGATTAATTCCGTCATTTCAGTTAAAAAATATGTATCAAAAATATGTCATCAGTTTTAGCTGATAATAAAAAAAAACTGACAGTTTTCATCTTACACGCACTCAGTTTTCAATGTCAGCTAAAACTGGTCAGTCAAAACTGACAGTTAAATGTGATCTTGTGTAGCCCCCCTATAATGTCCGTGACAGTTTTTGTTGACCTCGTCAATGACACACAGCGGTCGCACAATTAGACAAATGCTTAAATACTTGTAGGTACTCGGTACGGTACTGTAATGTCTTACCAGTCAGTACGTTTTAATTACCATAAGGGCACACGGGGCCCGTGCCCAGGAGGGTGTCATCAGGGGGGCCCCCATGACGAAAGGCATTGGCCTTATTCACGTACGCTATACAATCTTTTTCTATTTTAGGAAAATATAACCCGCAAAAAAAATATAGAGAAAATGAGGGCATTGTTAGTGACTTTCTGGCAACCCTGAGCAGTGAAAAGCCACAGACACATAGCCGATAAAAGTGGCATTGACAGATTTCTGAGGTAGAAAATATGTAGTTCCGCATTTCGCCCCAATCTAAACGTTTTTGTCGGACTGTAGAGCCGCCTTACTTATATAGCCTGGATATTTTTAAATTTTTTTATGTATTTATAATCTATGAAATAAAAATATCATTTCTTACTGTTTATTAAAAATAATACTTCAAAAAATTTAACTGCAAATGATTTATTTAATATGATAATTTTCAACCACAAATATTAGATTTTATAGCAAATAATTGTTACAATTTAGATAAGTGAAGCCTAAATTTAAATGTAAGAAGTAAAAATAATACACGTATTGATGTTGTTATAGAATATTTTCCTTTTTTGAAAGAAAGATTAGGAAAGAAACATTAAAGTTTACATTTTCCTTAGAAATTATAGTCCCCGCTATGAAATCTGTCAAATATTTTACCTCATTGTAAAGTGGCACCGCCCTAGTGGCGTAAAAAGTCGTGGATGCCCTCATTAATGACATATTATTTGATTTCTACCAATTAACTATGATAAATATAAGATCATAGCAGAAAAATGTTTTTGTTATTCACTTTTTTTACATTCCAACAGGGCCCCAAATTCTTTTGTGCCCAAGGGCCCCGGTATGGCCTAAGACGGCTTTGGTTGTACTTGTCTTAGTTCAGGAATGAAAATTCCCCACTGAGACGATACTTTCAAGATAAAGGCAAATAATTTATTCCGATTCAGAGATAGCATTAGCTTATTAGAGCATTGTAATTATAAGGCATATATGCCATATTCACTTTTGGAAGGCGAACACCGGTAAACCACCACCCAAACACATAGAAGTGGATGTGTAACTATTTGCAGATGGGTGATGGAGGCTGTAAATGGATATTTTTAAAAGAGATTTCATATTATTAAGGTTTGACAATCTTAATAAAACTGTACTAAACATGCAGGCTTGTTTCCAGTTGCTGCAAGTTTAATAATTAAGTTTGGTGTTCGCCTTCGCAATACTGCTGATGCTGCTCAAATTCCTGATATAATAAATGTTAGGATTCCCCTGGAAAATAAATTGATTAATATAATTTAAATCGTCGGACATCCTTTTTTCAATGCATTACAGCTGATACTGCTAATATTAAGTTTCACCGTCTAGAATTCAGTGAATTAATATTATTCGCCTTGGGAACGTACCAAATTTACCAAGCATGTTCATATTATGGTGAACACGTACTGTAATGTTGGGAGGTTCGGGGAATAAATGACACGCCTAGTGGTCTTGACTGTAGATTTATTACTAACTCTCTCTCCTATTCTATCTACACACTACACGCCCATCGGCAAAAAAATTCAATCACAAAAATATTTTTTTGAATGTAACATAACTTGATGTATAAAATAAAATAAAAAAGGTATACATTATTTTAAAATATTAAAATTCTTATACTATATTATACTTATACATATATCATAATCAAATAAAAATAACATCGTAAACACTGTAATTTAAAAAAAAAATACTTTCTATCTCTTTATTTAAATTTATTAAACAATCATCAAATTCCTTGCGTAATTGTATTGATTCTCTAAGTTTTTGTTTTAAAATACTTTTAGTTCGCCTATCATAACAGCATAATATTTAAAATAACCAATACGTATTAATATTCTGCTTTTATAGAATTTATTTAGATTTAGTAGGGCCCTTGTGTAAGTTGAATAGTGTGATTTAAATAAGTAGGTATGCTGAAGCTCATCTACTTAAAAATAAGGGTAATATTTTAATATAATTGGCTTTTTTACCTTTAAGTTTTATTAAGGTTTAAATTTAAAAATATAGTTTAAGTTTAAGAAAATAATGATATTGTAAACGGCCTTATAATATTTTTGATAACTAAGTACATTTTTTTTAAAACTGTATTTTCATGTCTAGTGAATTAATAGTTATATATGAAAAATTTAAATATTATGCAGTTATGATAGGCGAAATAAAAGTATTTTAAAACAAAAACTTAGAGAATCAATACAATGCCCAATTAAATCTAAATAAATTCTATAATAAGCAGAATATTATTACGTATTGGTTATAATTATTGGTTATTTTATATATTTATTTGAGTGTTTATTACTCAAACAATTATCACATCGATTTATATAATTCGTAACATCCTGCCGTAACCACGATCAAAAGAATCTTTTCTTTGTATTGTTTATCATTCGCCTATACCGGCGTGACTGTTCGTTGGCAAAAAATGATAGTCGTTTATTATTACTCGTTTTGTCCCACGGCGGTTCTAGTGCAACATAATCATAATCATTTTAACCAAACTATAGGGATCAAAATACAACTTACAATTTCAGCCGCGTAAGCGGTTTGTGACACCTCTGTTTTAAATTTCTTAGTACGTTCATGGGGACGGTTTTTCGCTTACATCGTATGATGGTACCTAGTTTTAACAATGAATTAAAATGATGTTGTGAATAAAATGAATTTATCTTTCCTAATAGTTTGTACCTTTAAATATAGATTGTTACATTCAGTTTTAAATTCATTTTGTAAAAGTAATAAGGTGCGTTGGAGTTAAAAGAGTCTGGCAAAAACTTTATTTTCTCGACATCCATATATACGTCAGATTTCTGAAACATGGCGCAAATCGTTAATGGTTACATGCATCGATCACTATTCTTTATTAGTGATCGATGGTTACATGTAATTAGGAGAACTTATACGATAACGACGTTATTAGTAATAAAATTTTTTTTGAACATTGCTTAATAGGGAATTAATAAATTTGACATAAATACAGAAAAAAATAATGATAATTGTATGTAACATTTATAACTTATTATATAATGATTAACAAATTAATGATTAGATATTGAGCTATAATAATCTGACGTTGGTATTTCCTCTGACGCTGTTACACAATTAATTAGAAAGTTACCATATCAATTAAAAATATTGAATAATTATATCATGTTAAAATTTCGATAAATATTGTTATAGTTACTTGTCCTTTATATTTACTGTTACTATGGTAGAATATGCAGAACTAATTATACCTAAACCCTATTGTATAACCATATTGTTGTAAAACAAATATTATTATTATTATTTACGTGTAGTTATTTAACGATTAATTGTTGCGGTATAATACATTATTTTGAGTAGATACCGATTAATTGCTGCGGTATGTAATAATTTTGAGTTTTTCTATTAATTTTAATTTTTCCTTTTCCTTCACCAGAACTGTAATAACGTTACATAAGTAATAATTTAATTTGACATATTTATAATATAATTTGAAATCGATACAATTATATAATTTGACTTACATTCGGCGCTTTCGAGATATGTCTTGTACCTGCTACGGAACTTGGCTAGTCGCTTGTCCAGACTCCAGACTTTTTTCTGCTGTTCTGGCACTCGAAGATGTTATTAGCTCACCGATGTGGTTGGGTCTGGACTTCATCGTAAGCTTCTTTTTTCTTTCATATTTATTTTTCATAAATTTGGTACAATTCTCTTTAAGGGAATTTTGATTAAGTTGTTTTCTGTATCTTGGAATCTTCTTTCTTAGAACTTTTCAATCTTAATAAGTAGGTAATGTTACTGGAGCTTCTTGCCTAATTTATTTTTGAAGTCTTTTCTTAATTTCTTCTATAACATTTTTTCTTTAAGTGTATAATCGACTTCGATATCTCAAAAAATAATTATAGTCTATTTTTATATTCGTATTTATAAATTTACCAGGTTGCCAGGCACACGTCGTTCTGCCCTTTTCGACGACCCTTTGTCATGTCCTATTAAAAATCCTTAAATTCACAAAAAAATTGTGCGTCACTCATGGGCAAAAAAACTATCCTATCTCTCAAGTTAGGCCAAACTGTAGTTTGTAGTTAGTAGTTTAGGAGTCCATCGCGGACAAACAACGTGACACGTAATTTATATATATTAAGATTTGTCACGTCTGGTATTATGTTCATTTTATTATTATATTATTTTCATATATTTATTTTGATTTATTTATTTCGTCAATAAATTACTTTATTTCCTATGCAGGTCCCGGCGGTACACTTGCATTGTAGCAGCGCACCGCCTAGCAGGGTCGCCGTATAATGTTGGGAGGTTCAGGGAATAAATGATACGTCTAGTGATCTTGATTGTAGATTTATTACTGACTCTCTCTCGTCTCTCCTATTTTATCCTACACTTATAAACACTTATAATAAGTAATAAGCACACACTACGGAACGTTTCCATGGCGGATACAGAATAGGAGTTTGTCTAGACAATAATATACCCGAGTTAAAGGGAATAAAAAGGAAAATAAAATCAAGACATATCTCAAGATGTCAGTACTTAGTCATTTTGATTGCATACGGTGTTAATGGACGAGAAGGTATTATAGAGTATTGCTACAACTGCATTGTAGGACTTCCCACTGTGGGTTGTTGTGCGCATATTATGAGGTTAGTGTGGTACTTGGGTTGGACCAGGCATGAAACCAACAATGAGCCTACGGAGGCATTTTTAGATGAAGTGGTCGTACGAGAAGATATTGAATAAATAAAAATTAATCAAATCTCGTTTTTTATTTAACTTCCCTGTTCTTGCCAAAAACATATAGATAGGTAGCTCCTTTCGTTATCTATTAATGTCGTGATGGCCCAGAGGTTACTCCTCGCCTCTCACGAGGCTGTGAGTTCAAATTCGAGCAAGTACCAATGTGTCTTTTTCAATGCGTAGGTACTTATTTTCTAAGTTTATCTTAGACATCAGGGATGAAAACATCGTGTCAATAAAAATAAATGTCTGAAATCACCAATTTATCCTGAAACCGCGTGGTGATTAATGATGATGCCTTCTCTATATGAGAAAGGACCTTTGTCCAGCAGTGGGGCAGTACTATGCTAGTAGTAGGTATTATTTACTCGTCCTTGTCTGTTCATCAGACTTTTAGAGTTCTAGCTCTAGGCTGAAAGCGTCGCCAGTCAAGACGACTCCTGGAGTCGGTCCGTTTCGACGACAGATTTCGACCGATAATTAAATGAACTATACCCAATATCTGCGAGATATTACGAGAATATAACTACCGTTTGTGACCACGCACATATGATAATACTATATCATATGTGCGTGGTCACAAACAGAACTGATCAGGAATTTATTTCTGAGTGATTGTAACTCCCTCAGCGATTAAGAAACAATTTGATTATAATTATCGTATAGTTTTTGAGGTTATGACAGCTTACTTGCCAGACCTTATTTGACAGGTGTTATAACCGGAAAAACTTATTCACTTAATAGCATTTTCCCTGGGATCTAAACGAAACGGTGATAAGTTATTACGTTGTTATAAATAATAATTGATTTTATGCAACAGTAGTTATAGGTAGACGTGACCTGTAAAACGAATCAAGTGACAAGTCAATCAATGTATGGAAAGTGAGCAAACTTCAATAACACTATTCAATTTATCCTGTCAGTAGCAACGTACTCTTTAGAAATTAATACAAATAAAAGTACGCTTACGTGGGCATAAACACAGATTACACTAAGAGGAAATATTATAACACGCATGTCGCGTCGTGCTCGCTTACACGTGAACTGAGTTTGATAACAGCTTTGCTAAATATTTTCATTTGTAAGAAATACTTTGTTTTCTTTTCTAGGTATTTTGTACTTTATACATACTAATGGAGATTTAAGTAGGCATCAAGCAACTATTATTACATTTTTTTCAATTTTCTTTAATTATTGAGCTCTACAATATGGTTATGGACCAACAAGAAACTTGAAACTACAAAATTTATTTTAAGTAGGTACTTACTGAAGTTTTTTTGCATAACAAAACTAAAAACATACGAAATACAGTAAGGTTATGCTGCTATTTTACGCTGAATTTCTGTGAGAGCGTGGTCCTACATCTATCGAGTCGATCCAATCATGCTGTAAATTGTAGGAGGGACACTTATTTGGTATGACATATACAAAAGACAATTGACAATTTCGCTTATGCTAGACGTAATTTACGAAGCTGCGTTTCGCACACTGTCCATAGAAGCATTAACCACGATAAAATAAATTAACAGTCTAAAAATTACTTCTTTAGAGAATAGTTTTCTTCTCTTTATTGAGGGAGAGAGGGTTATTTACTAACAAAGCAAAGAAAAATTATCCGCTTAGTTGCTTTTGTCGCATTACACCTTTATTCATAATATTATATTTTATTTAATGATTTTTTCTCTTATATTACAACCATTGTTTATATTTGTTCTATAATAATGAACTACAACAAGTAGTAACAATCTAATGAAAGTAGAACATATTATAATATATGAGTATGTATATTATAATATATTATTAGAGTAATTTATGCTAAATTTTAGCACTTTTAGGTAGAAATGTTTCAGATAAATACCTCTGGCCTGAGAATAACCACTAAGAAACCCAGTGGGGCTCTTTTTTAAATAATAAATTATAATAATTTTCAATGTAATATAGTAGGTTTAGGTCAAGTTTTCAGAATAGGACTTTTCAAAGCTTTATTAAATTCTAAGGCCAGACAAAATTTATTTAAAAACTGTACGCAATTTTTTTTTAAACTTCATATATGACGGAAATTTGACCCGTATGCAGAATGGGAAAACTCGTACATCGTACTGATAATGTATATTTCTGCTTAAAATTTTTTTCTATAAAAAGGGTTTTTGAAGAACTGCAGTCTACTTTTGCAGAGGAGGAGAATGCCCGTAATGACGACACTCGCTCCGGGTGACCAACCACGGCCGCAACGACGAAAGAAAACGCAAGAAAATTTAAAAAAAGTCGAAGAAATTGATTAGGTAGATCGACGTGTGCACTGTGCACTTTCGGTATTTAGCTAAGATTCTAAGGCTTTCGTTTGTTACAATTCAGTTTATTTTAACTCCTTAACCTAACATTTACCTTAAAATTCAATAAGGTGGCCGCGAGCTTGGTTTCTACAATGTTACGAAACCGTTTTGAGTGCCTAGAAGACTGCAATACAATGGATAATATGAATAAAAACCTCGTGGAAATTGTCCAAGTCGGTTGGAGCTAAGTTCTGTAAAACCCCTCGAAGAAGAACACAAAAACTCTCCGATCACACTGTAAATTAACATCACTGCCGTGTAAATCACTCACCTTCGATTTGCCGACGATATAGCTCTTATGGTGGAATCGCTAGAGGACCTAATCACTATGCTCAATGACCTCAATAGTGTCTCACAACGGATAGGTCTTGGGATGAACATGGAAAAATCAAAGATCATGTGTAACGTCGATGACACACCTATGACGGAAGTTGTTGGGAGCACTAAGCTCGAATTTGTTGACAAGTATGTTTACTGAGGACTCCAGATCATTTAGTACGTTTATGTGGCTTAGTTCTTTTCTCTTTTGGAGCCATTTTTTCACCCAGCAACTCTTCTTTTTTCTATTTTCGAATAAATCAACCGAGAGGGCTAATGAAAACCAACACGTTACTGTTTTGAGAGAGTTGGAGGCATTTTGATATTATATTATATATTATATTCCATCTATAGTGATTAAAGCTTTACCCTTGGCGCTGAATCCGGCTAACATCATCAACGGACGAAACTGCTAACTCAAATCTTGAAAAGACGCCTGTTACAACAGTGAATACTCCAATTCATTTCACTGGGACTCAGTCTCCAGCTCCTCCACATTTCTCCAAAGACAATAATATACCTTCTATTCCCAAATTTATTGAAGAGGCTACTAAAGTAGTAGATACTGCAGGAGAATGCGGAAGCTCCCTTTATGGTTCAGTTGCTGGTTGTAGCAGAGATCTGATTCACAATTAATATGTATTGTGATCCGGCTGGCGCGCAGTAATTTTAAAACAAATTACACCGATAAAAAATTAAAGTGTAATTTCCTTGTTATCATTTTTTATCACTATTAAGAGATTTTTTGTTTTCTAATTAGTAATAAAATATGTACCTATATACAGTAATATTTCTCATTGACATGGAAGGTGTGTTACAGTTAAAATATTTGGAAACTTAACAAATCAACGTATAGATAATAATATATTACAATATCACTAATAATCCCAATAATCAATTAATCGATCAAATATTATTGCTGATGTATTATATCAAGTGAATTGACATTTATGTAATGAGTGATGGTTATATATCAATAGTGTTTACTATATTTTTTGTTTCGATAAAATTATTTATAGAAACATAACATTAATATAAAATTAATAAAGAACTTTATTAAATATATTATAAAGTTGATTATTTTATAATATTTTAAAATATAAAACGCTCCATGGGCTTTTGTTCTTAAGATTTTGTTCTTAAATTTTTTTATACGATAAAAGTGACAAACGAGCACACAGTTCATCTGATCGTAAGTGGATGCTGTGGCCCATAGACATCTAGATTTAACCTGGATTAAGAATCAAAATGCAGATGCGTTGTCACCTTTGAGGACTAAGATGGAATGCCTCGATTCCAGTAAAACGGGTCTCCGGTTCTCTACATTCACTATACGAAACACAGCGGCATTAAACTGCTATTTTACGCTGGTATTCTGTGACAGAGTGGTCCTTCCCCGGTTGAGCCGACCCATTCATGCTACAACCATAATATATAACTGCAGCGTGGCTCTACCACATATAGTCAATCATTGTAGCTTTCCCAATGACCTGGTAATCTTCGGCAATAATCGAAATAATGACATAAGCTGCTACTCCAGATAATCTAAAAATGGATAAATTTGTAATGAATCAACTATACCTATATAGTACAATATAAACATACAGATATCGTAGATTAGTTTCGGATTCATCATCATTTTAAAGTTTTATGTTCAAGTGAATGGGAAGTTCTTTCAACTTATACATTTTAACCCTCCGTTGACTGTCACAAATATCTAATTCTATAAACAAATATTGTTGAGGAACAGTAAGACATGTTGCTATTGGTTTACAGCAAAATCGTCAACGGACATTGTAAATATTATGAATGATTTTTCAACAGCAGTAAATCCATTTCGAGCAATTATTTTATGATTGACACTAATAACTGGAAGAGCTTGTGTATAAACTCGGCACGACCTATTTGAACACACTGTTAATTCCATAGCACTCGGTAAATCTTCAAAGAATATTTTCCACAGCCTGATGACATTGTCAGTACAATCAATTCTAGGAGCAATCTCGAATTTTTTTCTTTGTTATATTTAAAAAGTGATTATTGGCCCATTTTTTACTTTTGCTTAAAAAAAATTGTTGAACATGGTTGCGAGAGCTTAGAAACAATTTTTTATAGAATTTTGGATCTATTTCTTTACTTTTAGTTTAAGTAGTTCATTGATTTTTTGACAAATAATTGATTTTATTGTTAATGAGACATAATATGACGTTGCATTTCCGTACAGGTACCTACGTATGTATAATTATGTAGCTAAATAAAAATTGATAAGTTTACCATAGTCCCAGCTAACGACATCTGGTGAGCGCAAAATTATTAGCCCTCGTTGTGCCATCTAGTGGTCGATAATTTTACTAATATTACGTAAAATAGGGAAATTATGACCTGTATCATACACTTGATGGCGCATTTTTCTAATGCCAAATGCCTTATGGAACTGAATCCCAAATTGATCCCAGTGTATAATAAGTATGGAGTGTAAAATTAAGGAGAACAATCTCTCATAGGAGAATAATTGAAAAAGTGTCCATCTGTAAGCAATAAATAACAGTTCAAAAACTCTCCACAACAGCGCTGGAGTAACTATAGGGAGGAAATGAACTAAGCAGTTGTTGACGGTTCGAAGTGTGCTGCTAAACAGCTCAGTAGCTCTAAAATCTAAAATAATGTTAGTTATTAGATATAACCTCGAAAAAGTCGTCTATCTCACAAATATTTTTCGGCACGTTCTTTAAAATTTAACCCGTAGCTATAGGGGCGCCACCCTTATTTAACGGTTCTCTACACGCCATAATAATAAGTTTAAAAGAGTATAACAACCTCCGTGGAAGGGACTGCGGCGAGACGTCGTTCGGACTCGTCGTGTCGTGTTGTAATTTACGTAGGAATATAATTCCGTGCCTGCAGCCTAAATGACTTGACAAATTTTGAAGTGTGATATGTTGTTTGATTCATCTTATATCTTAGTTATATTTTATTGTATTACCAAATAACCCGCAAAATATATGAGGACGAAGTTATTAATACCGCGGCCAGATATGTCATTTTTTTAAAGAAGAATAATATTTTACTTTTTTAAGAAATAGATAAAGCGACATCTTATAACATTTATTACAAGCACGTAGAGACATTTGGTACATTGTAATTTAATGAACCCATACTTCAACAATAGGTGGCGCTTATTATAGAAATGATTTACTACCTTATTCGTGAAATATTTTGGCTCCAGTTTGTTTCAATTCCAAGGCTTACATAATTTGTTTAGTTTTTTTTTTTAAATTTATTCAATTATTTGATTTTGAAGGGAAACATACAGTACAATAAAACTTCTATATAACTTGACTGTGTGAGTCCGAGACGCTAGTAGTTTCTTATGTGATTTTAAAATAGTAAACTCAAAAGCTAGATGAAGCTAGATCTTCTGAAACAGAAAATTAGCTAGTTTATTGAATGTATCCGATGAAAGCTGTCCAAGTAAGGTAACATGAGCATTACTATTATTCGACCAGAAAGCATTAGGTATGTTAAAATCTCCTAATATAGGTAATGAACTAGTCATCAGGGTAAGAGAGAACTTCGTCAGAGATATGTTCGTAAAGGTTTGACAACACATCTTTGTAAATTCGACATTGTGGAAAATAACATAAGTTTATATGTCAGGATCTGATTTTGTTGACGGGATGCATTCGACGTTTAGTGACTTTTAACTTACATCTCATTGCAATCAGAACTCCTCCACCCATTGTATCATCTCTGATTGTATAGTTACGAATGCTTCTATAAGCGTAATACCGTGCGTCAAATAGTTCTAAGTCGAATACATATACCTACCCGAATGTAACTAAGTATAAGTGAAACAGATTATATCATACTCATGACATAAGACCTTTCTGAAAAGTAAGTCAGCCTTACGGTACACAGACCCTGTAGCCTTTGATTTTTTATTTTTATTTCTATTTATTTTATAGGAGAGGGGGTAAACGAACATACATCTCAGATAATGTTAAATGACTACCGCCGCCCATAAATAACCGCAACACCAGGAGAACTGCAGGTGCTTTGCCGGCCATTTAGAAAGGAGTAGGCTCTTTTCTTGAAGGTCCCTCAGTCGTATCGGTCCGGAATAATCGCCGGTGGTAAACTGTTCCACAGAGAGGTAGTACGCGGAAGAAAACTCCTAGTGAAACGTACAGTGGTGGACGGCCAAACATCCAGATGGTGTGGATGCTATCGGGAGTTTTGCCGCGATGTGCTTTCATGAAATTATAAGGATTAATCCGAACAATTCTTCAGAGCACTCCCCGTGGTAGATGCGAAAGAAAATGCAAAGGGATACAACATCTCTTCGATCGGAAAGCACTCGGTCGCCAACGATTCCAGCCGCTCTGCGCTGGATGCGGTTGACCACTTGAGTGGAAGGAACTGGTACCTGAGGAGCCCCAGCCCAGAGATGGGAATACTATTCCATATGAGACCGAACTTGCGCCTTAAAGTTGTAGGCGATGTGCCGGCATGAAATACTGTCCCGCTCTGCTGTGCACGCCAAGCTATTTAGAGGCCAATTCACGTCACACAATTCAATTCACGTTCAAACTTGTGTCTTCTGAGGATTAAACTGGACTAAATTTCTAGTCGCCCCCAATCCGAGACTTTGTTCAACAAAGGCTCGACTTCAGAGACAAGTTTGTCCCGGTACTCGGCGACGTTTTCCCGAGAAATATTGGCACGGGCGGTGTATGGAGCATCACCAGTGCTGTCATCTACATAGCAATGAATACTACCGGTTTGCAACATATCATTGATATGCAAAAGAAACAGTGTAGCACGCATCCTTGTGGAATACCAGCGCTAATAGGCTTGTAGTCGGAGCATGCACCGTCTACAATGACCTCGGTGCTCCGATCTGCAAGAAAGCTGGTGATCCAATTGCACAAATTATTGGGAAGCCCATAGGAAGGGAGCTTCGAAAGAAGCGCTTTGTGCCAAACCCGATTGAAGGCCTTCGCAATATCCAAACTAACGGCCAATGCCTCCATCTTGGACTCTACTGCTTATAATAAATGTTTAAATTAGAACCGATTTATTATACCGATTTAAATATGTATATGTCGTACATAGTTTAGAAATAATTGTATTAACAAAAATATTTTCATATGTTGTACTTAGTAGTTGTAAAATTAAATAATACTTATAAAATCAAAACTATAACGTGCACTATGAAAATAAATTCATCATAGATAACATTTAAAATTAAATGAAGAACTGCCAAGAGTGATACAAATAACACATCACAAGCCATAATGTAGATGAAATAACAATATTTAATATAATAATTCTTTATTATTTATGTGTAAAATAGGACTAGCTACTACTACTTGCTCTAACCATAATACTTACTACTACTAACATAATAAGTTTTTAACTCATATAAATCTACAGTTATTATCTTTATTTAGTCTTAATTTTCACGCGGCGGTATAAAGATTTATTTAAACTGGTCAAGTGGTCGTTGGAAATGGCGAAGAGGACAAACATGAACGAGGATCGCAACACTACTGAACTGAAGAAACACCGCCTACACACGCACAATTTTAATTGATTAATTCCGTCATTTCAGTTAAAAAATATGTATCAAAAATATGTCATCAGTTTTAGCTGATAATAAAAAAAACTGACAGTTTTCATCTTACACGCACTCAGTTTTCAATGTCAGCTAAAACTGGTCAGTCAAAACTGACAGTTAAATGTGATCTTGTGTAGCCCCCCTATAATGTCCGTGACAGTTTTTGTTGACCTCGTCAATGACACACAGCGGTCGCACAATTAGACAAATGCTTAAATACTTGTAGGTACTCGGTACGGTACTGTAATGTCTTACCAGTCAGTACGTTTTAATTACCATAAGGGCACACGGGGCCCGTGCCCAGGAGGGTGTCATCAGGGGGGCCCCCATGACGAAAGGCATTGGCCTTATTCACGTACGCTATACAATCTTTTTCTATTTTAGGAAAATATAACCCGCAAAAAAAATATAGAGAAAATGAGGGCATTGTTAGTGACTTTCTGGCAACCCTGAGCAGTGAAAAGCCACAGACACATAGCCGATAAAAGTGGCATTGACAGATTTCTGAGGTAGAAAATATGTAGTTCCGCATTTCGCCCCAATCTAAACGTTTTTGTCGGACTGTAGAGCCGCCTTACTTATATAGCCTGGATATTTTTAAATTTTTTTATGTATTTATAATCTATGAAATAAAAATATCATTTCTTACTGTTTATTAAAAATAATACTTCAAAAAATTTAACTGCAAATGATTTATTTAATATGATAATTTTCAACCACAAATATTAGATTTTATAGCAAATAATTGTTACAATTTAGATAAGTGAAGCCTAAATTTAAATGTAAGAAGTAAAAATAATACACGTATTGATGTTGTTATAGAATATTTTCCTTTTTTGAAAGAAAGATTAGGAAAGAAACATTAAAGTTTACATTTTCCTTAGAAATTATAGTCCCCGCTATGAAATCTGTCAAATATTTTACCTCATTGTAAAGTGGCACCGCCCTAGTGGCGTAAAAAGTCGTGGATGCCCTCATTAATGACATATTATTTGATTTCTACCAATTAACTATGATAAATATAAGATCATAGCAGAAAAATGTTTTTGTTATTCACTTTTTTTACATTCCAACAGGGCCCCAAATTCTTTTGTGCCCAAGGGCCCCGGTATGGCCTAAGACGGCTTTGGTTGTACTTGTCTTAGTTCAGGAATGAAAATTCCCCACTGAGACGATACTTTCAAGATAAAGGCAAATAATTTATTCCGATTCAGAGATAGCATTAGCTTATTAGAGCATTGTAATTATAAGGCATATATGCCATATTCACTTTTGGAAGGCGAACACCGGTAAACCACCACCCAAACACATAGAAGTGGATGTGTAACTATTTGCAGATGGGTGATGGAGGCTGTAAATGGATATTTTTAAAAGAGATTTCATATTATTAAGGTTTGACAATCTTAATAAAACTGTACTAAACATGCAGGCTTGTTTCCAGTTGCTGCAAGTTTAATAATTAAGTTTGGTGTTCGCCTTCGCAATACTGCTGATGCTGCTCAAATTCCTGATATAATAAATGTTAGGATTCCCCTGGAAAATAAATTGATTAATATAATTTAAATCGTCGGACATCCTTTTTTCAAAGCATTACAGCTGATACTGCTAATATTAAGTTTCACCGTCTAGAATTCAGTGAATTAATATTATTCGCCTTGGGAACGTACCAAATTTACCAAGCATGTTCATATTATGGTGAACACGTACTGTAATGTTGGGAGGTTCGGGGAATAAATGACACGCCTAGTGGTCTTGACTGTAGATTTATTACTAACTCTCTCTCCTATTCTATCTACACACTACACGCCCATCGGCAAAAAAATTCAATCACAAAAATATTTTTTTGAATGTAACATAACTTGATGTATAAAATAAAATAAAAAAGGTATACATTATTTTAAAATATTAAAATTCTTATACTATATTATACTTATACATATATCATAATCAAATAAAAATAACATCGTAAACACTGTAATTTAAAAAAAAAATACTTTCTATCTCTTTATTTAAATTTATTAAACAATCATCAAATTCCTTGCGTAATTGTATTGATTCTCTAAGTTTTTGTTTTAAAATACTTTTAGTTCGCCTATCATAACAGCATAATATTTAAAATAACCAATACGTATTAATATTCTGCTTTTATAGAATTTATTTAGATTTAGTAGGGCCCTTGTGTAAGTTGAATAGTGTGATTTAAATAAGTAGGTATGCTGAAGCTCATCTACTTAAAAATAAGGGTAATATTTTAATATAATTGGCTTTTTTACCTTTAAGTTTTATTAAGGTTTAAATTTAAAAATATAGTTTAAGTTTAAGAAAATAATGATATTGTAAACGGCCTTATAATATTTTTGATAACTAAGTACATTTTTTTTAAAACTGTATTTTCATGTCTAGTGAATTAATAGTTATATATGAAAAATTTAAATATTATGCAGTTATGATAGGCGAAATAAAAGTATTTTAAAACAAAAACTTAGAGAATCAATACAATGCCCAATTAAATCTAAATAAATTCTATAATAAGCAGAATATTATTACGTATTGGTTATAATTATTGGTTATTTTATATATTTATTTGAGTGTTTATTACTCAAACAATTATCACATCGATTTATATAATTCGTAACATCCTGCCGTAACCACGATCAAAAGAATCTTTTCTTTGTATTGTTTATCATTCGCCTATACCGGCGTGACTGTTCGTTGGCAAAAAATGATAGTCGTTTATTATTACTCGTTTTGTCCCACGGCGGTTCTAGTGCAACATAATCATAATCATTTTAACCAAACTATAGGGATCAAAATACAACTTACAATTTCAGCCGCGTAAGCGGTTTGTGACACCTCTGTTTTAAATTTCTTAGTACGTTCATGGGGACGGTTTTTCGCTTACGTCGTATGATGGTACCTAGTTTTAACAATGAATTAAAATGATGTTGTGAATAAAATGAATTTATCTTTCCTAATAGTTTGTACCTTTAAATATAGATTGTTACATTCAGTTTTAAATTCATTTTGTAAAAGTAATAAGGTGCGTTGGAGTTAAAAGAGTCTGGCAAAAACTTTATTTTCTCGACATCCATATATACGTCAGATTTCTGAAACATGGCGCAAATCGTTAATGGTTACATGCATCGATCACTATTCTTTATTAGTGATCGATGGTTACATGTAATTAGGAGAACTTATACGATAACGACGTTATTAGTAATAAAATTTTTTTTGAACATTGCTTAATAGGGAATTAATAAATTTGACATAAATACAGAAAAAAATAATGATAATTGTATGTAACATTTATAACTTATTATATAATGATTAACAAATTAATGATTAGATATTGAGCTATAATAATCTGACGTTGGTATTTCCTCTGACGCTGTTACACAATTAATTAGAAAGTTACCATATCAATTAAAAATATTGAATAATTATATCATGTTAAAATTTCGATAAATATTGTTATAGTTACTTGTCCTTTATATTTACTGTTACTATGGTAGAATATGCAGAACTAATTATACCTAAACCCTATTGTATAACCATATTGTTGTAAAACAAATATTATTATTATTATTTACGTGTAGTTATTTACCGATTAATTGTTGCGGTATAATACATTATTTTGAGTAGATACCGATTAATTGCTGCGGTATGTAATAATTTTGAGTTTTTCTATTAATTTTAATTTTTCCTTTTCCTTCACCAGAACTGTAATAACGTTACATAAGTAATAATTTAATTTGACATATTTATAATATAATTTGAAATCGATACAATTATATAATTTGACTTACATTCGGCGCTTTCGAGATATGTCTTGTACCTGCTACGGAACTTGGCTAGTCGCTTGTCCAGACTCCAGACTTTTTTCTGCTGTTCTGGCACTCGAAGATGTTATTAGCTCACCGATGTGGTTGGGTCTGGACTTCATCGTAAGCTTCTTTTTTCTTTCATATTTATTTTTCATAAATTTGGTACAATTCTCTTTAAGGGAATTTTGATTAAGTTGTTTTCTGTATCTTGGAATCTTCTTTCTTAGAACTTTTCAATCTTAATAAGTAGGTAATGTTACTGGAGCTTCTTGCCTAATTTATTTTTGAAGTCTTTTCTTAATTTCTTCTATAACATTTTTTCTTTAAGTGTATAATCGACTTCGATATCTCAAAAAATAATTATAGTCTATTTTTATATTCGTATTTATAAATTTACCAGGTTGCCAGGCACACGTCGTTCTGCCCTTTTCGACGACCCTTTGTCATGTCCTATTAAAAATCCTTAAATTCACAAAAAAATTGTGCGTCACTCATGGGCAAAAAAACTATCCTATCTCTCAAGTTAGGCCAAACTGTAGTTTGTAGTTAGTAGTTTAGGAGTCCATCGCGGACAAACAACGTGACACGTAATTTATATATATTAAGATTTGTCACGTCTGGTATTATGTTCATTTTATTATTATATTATTTTCATATATTTATTTTGATTTATTTATTTCGTCAATAAATTACTTTATTTCCTATGCAGGTCCCGGCGGTACACTTGCATTGTAGCAGCGCACCGCCTAGCAGGGTCGCCGTATAATGTTGGGAGGTTCAGGGAATAAATGATACGTCTAGTGATCTTGATTGTAGATTTATTACTGACTCTCTCTCGTCTCTCCTATTTTATCCTACACTTATAAACACTTATAATAAGTAATAAGCACACACTACGGAACGTTTCCATGGCGGATACAGAATAGGAGTTTGTCTAGACAATAATATACCCGAGTTAAAGGGAATAAAAAGGAAAATAAAATCAAGACATATCTCAAGATGTCAGTACTTAGTCATTTTGATTGCATACGGTGTTAATGGACGAGAAGGTATTATAGAGTATTGCTACAACTGCATTGTAGGACTTCCCACTGTGGGTTGTTGTGCGCATATTATGAGGTTAGTGTGGTACTTGGGTTGGACCAGGCATGAAACCAACAATGAGCCTACGGAGGCATTTTTAGATGAAGTGGTCGTACGAGAAGATATTGAATAAATAAAAATTAATCAAATCTCGTTTTTTATTTAACTTCCCTGTTCTTGCCAAAAACATATAGATAGGTAGCTCCTTTCGTTATCTATTAATGTCGTGATGGCCCAGAGGTTACTCCTCGCCTCTCACGAGGCTGTGAGTTCAAATTCGAGCAAGTACCAATGTGTCTTTTTCAATGCGTAGGTACTTATTTTCTAAGTTTATCTTAGACATCAGGGATGAAAACATCGTGTCAATAAAAATAAATGTCTGAAATCACCAATTTATCCTGAAACCGCGTGGTGATTAATGATGATGCCTTCTCTATATGAGAAAGGACCTTTGTCCAGCAGTGGGGCAGTACTATGCTAGTAGTAGGTATTATTTACTCGTCCTTGTCTGTTCATCAGACTTTTAGAGTTCTAGCTCTAGGCTGAAAGCGTCGCCAGTCAAGACGACTCCTGGAGTCGGTCCGTTTCGACGACAGATTTCGACCGATAATTAAATGAACTATACCCAATATCTGCGAGATATTACGAGAATATAACTACCGTTTGTGACCACGCACATATGATAATACTATATCATATGTGCGTGGTCACAAACAGAACTGATCAGGAATTTATTTCTGAGTGATTGTAACTCCCTCAGCGATTAAGAAACAATTTGATTATAATTATCGTATAGTTTTTGAGGTTATGACAGCTTACTTGCCAGACCTTATTTGACAGGTGTTATAACCGGAAAAACTTATTCACTTAATAGCATTTTCCCTGGGATCTAAACGAAACGGTGATAAGTTATTACGTTGTTATAAATAATAATTGATTTTATGCAACAGTAGTTATAGGTAGACGTGACCTGTAAAACGAATCAAGTGACAAGTCAATCAATGTATGGAAAGTGAGCAAACTTCAATAACACTATTCAATTTATCCTGTCAGTAGCAACGTACTCTTTAGAAATTAATACAAATAAAAGTACGCTTACGTGGGCATAAACACAGATTACACTAAGAGGAAATATTATAACACGCATGTCGCGTCGTGCTCGCTTACACGTGAACTGAGTTTGATAACAGCTTTGCTAAATATTTTCATTTGTAAGAAATACTTTGTTTTCTTTTCTAGGTATTTTGTACTTTATACATACTAATGGAGATTTAAGTAGGCATCAAGCAACTATTATTACATTTTTTTCAATTTTCTTTAATTATTGAGCTCTACAATATGGTTATGGACCAACAAGAAACTTGAAACTACAAAATTTATTTTAAGTAGGTACTTACTGAAGTTTTTTTGCATAACAAAACTAAAAACATACGAAATACAGTAAGGTTATGCTGCTATTTTACGCTGAATTTCTGTGAGAGCGTGGTCCTACATCTATCGAGTCGATCCAATCATGCTGTAAATTGTAGGAGGGACACTTATTTGGTATGACATATACAAAAGACAATTGACAATTTCGCTTATGCTAGACGTAATTTACGAAGCTGCGTTTCGCACACTGTCCATAGAAGCATTAACCACGATAAAATAAATTAACAGTCTAAAAATTACTTCTTTAGAGAATAGTTTTCTTCTCTTTATTGAGGGAGAGAGGGTTATTTACTAACAAAGCAAAGAAAAATTATCCGCTTAGTTGCTTTTGTCGCATTACACCTTTATTCATAATATTATATTTTATTTAATGATTTTTTCTCTTATATTACAACCATTGTTTATATTTGTTCTATAATAATGAACTACAACAAGTAGTAACAATCTAATGAAAGTAGAACATATTATAATATATGAGTATGTATATTATAATATATTATTAGAGTAATTTATGCTAAATTTTAGCACTTTTAGGTAGAAATGTTTCAGATAAATACCTCTGGCCTGAGAATAACCACTAAGAAACCCAGTGGGGCTCTTTTTTAAATAATAAATTATAATAATTTTCAATGTAATATAGTAGGTTTAGGTCAAGTTTTCAGAATAGGACTTTTCAAAGCTTTATTAAATTCTAAGGCCAGACAAAATTTATTTAAAAACTGTACGCAATTTTTTTTTAAACTTCATATATGACGGAAATTTGACCCGTATGCAGAATGGGAAAACTCGTACATCGTACTGATAATGTATATTTCTGCTTAAAATTTTTTTCTATAAAAAGGGTTTTTGAAGAACTGCAGTCTACTTTTGCAGAGGAGGAGAATGCCCGTAATGACGACACTCGCTCCGGGTGACCAACCACGGCCGCAACGACGAAAGAAAACGCAAGAAAATTTAAAAAAAGTCGAAGAAATTGATTAGGTAGATCGACGTGTGCACTGTGCACTTTCGGTATTTAGCTAAGATTCTAAGGCTTTCGTTTGTTACAATTCAGTTTATTTTAACTCCTTAACCTAACATTTACCTTAAAATTCAATAAGGTGGCCGCGAGCTTGGTTTCTACAATGTTACGAAACCGTTTTGAGTGCCTAGAAGACTGCAATACAATGGATAATATGAATAAAAACCTCGTGGAAATTGTCCAAGTCGGTTGGAGCTAAGTTCTGTAAAACCCCTCGAAGAAGAACACAAAAACTCTCCGATCACACTGTAAATTAACATCACTGCCGTGTAAATCACTCACCTTCGATTTGCCGACGATATAGCTCTTATGGTGGAATCGCTAGAGGACCTAATCACTATGCTCAATGACCTCAATAGTGTCTCACAACGGATAGGTCTTGGGATGAACATGGAAAAATCAAAGATCATGTGTAACGTCGATGACACACCTATGACGGAAGTTGTTGGGAGCACTAAGCTCGAATTTGTTGACAAGTATGTTTACTGAGGACAAACAGTCCGATCAGGTAAGTCCAACATTGACTGAGAGTTCAATCGACGGAGGCAAATCGGCTGGCCAGCGTTCGCAATATTACGACACATCTTCTCGTCAGGTATATCTCAAAACCTGAAAACAAGATTATACAACCAATGCATGTTGCCAGTGATGAATTACGAATCTGAGATGTGGTCCATCACTACTGGCCGTTTGAGCTCAAGGTCAATCAGCGAGCTATGGAAAGGGCTATGCTCGGAGTTACTTTGCGTGATAAATTTAGAAATGAAGATATCCGCATTAGGACCACTGTGACCGACATAGCCCAACGGATTAGTAAAGAGAATTGGCAATGGGCAGGCCATACAGCTCGAAGAACCGACAACCGATGGGGAAAAAAGTTCTCGAGTGGCAGCTTCATACAGGTGGGTGAAGCGTAGAGCAAAGCCCCACTAGATAGAGTGATGACCTGTTAAGATATGCAGATAGTATATGGATGCAGGTGGCTCAGGACTGTGCTTTGTGGCATTCCTTGTGGGTAGCTTATGTTTAGCAGTGGATTTGTGAAGGGCTGTAATGATAATGATAGTGATGATTTAAGTACAGGAGAGACAATAACTGGAAACTATTACGCATCATTTATCAAATAACTACGCGAAGAACTAAGGAGTGAAGGTCGAAGAAAATTGCGTGCTGGAGTGGTTTTTCACTGTGGTATGTCCCTGCCCATCGATCCGATGTTGCTGGCACTGCCGTCTAAACTGCTGGGTTTCAGTTGTTGCAGAACCCATCATATTCATTTTATGTAGCTCCGAGTGATTTTCACGGTTTTGCCGACCTGAAAAGGCACTTTTGTGGTATATAATTCGACGGCCGCGATGAGGTAGTGATTTGTTACATTGAAAAATAAATACATTTGATCCCGGACGTCAGTCTGAGCGAGATTAGAATGGCTCTCCAGCAAGGTGCTGGAGAGCCATTCTAATCTCGCTCTAAAACGGCAGGGCCCCAGGCGAGGATGGAATTACAGCGGAGCTCCTGAAAGCGGGTGGAACACCGGTACTTGAAGTCCTTCAGAAGCTCTTTAATTCTGTCCTCCATGGTGGCAATACTACGGAGGCGTGGAGCAGAAGTGCGGTGGTTTTGTTCATTAAGAAAGGCGACAACGCTCTCTTGAAGAACTACAGACCGATTTCCTTTCTGAGCCGCGTCTTCGTGCTGTTTTCGAGAGTCATTACGAATCGTCTCGCACGCAGACTCTACGACTTCCAGCCTCCCGAACAAGCCGGTTTCCGAAAAGGTTTCAGTACCATAGACCACATACATACCGTACGGTAGATTGTACAGAAGACCGAAGAGTACAATCTGCCACTTTGCCTGGCGTATGTGGACCATGAGAAAGCCTTTGATTCCGTCGAAATTTGGGCGGTGCTACAGTCCCTCAGCGGTGCCAAGTTGACTGTCGGCATATCGAAGTGCTGAAGTGTTTGTACAGTAGGGCTACAATGGCTATCCGAGTACAGAACCAGAGTTCGAAACCTATCCAACTGCAGAGAGTTGTAAGACAGGGTGACTTTATTTCCCCGAAACTCTTCACCCCTGCATTGGAAGACGTTTTCAAGCTACTGGACTGGAAAGGATACGGTGTTAACATCAATGGCGAGTACATCACTCACCTTCGATTTGCCGACGATATAGTCCTTATGGCAGAATCGCTGGAGGACCTAAGCACTATGCTCATTGACCTCAATGGTGTCTCCTAATGGATAGGTCTTAGGATGAACATGGACAAAACAAGCATCATGTTTAATATCCATGTCACACCTTTGCCGGTAGTTGTTGGGAGCACTATGCTCGAAGTTGTTGATGAGTATGTTTACCTGGGACAAATAGTCCGACGAGGTAAGTCCAACTTCAACCGAGAGGTCAATCGACGGATTCAACTCGGCTCGGCAGCGTTCGGGAAATTACGACACATCTTCTCTTCAGGTATACCTCAATCTCTGAAAACTAGATTGTACAACCAGTGCGTGTTGCCAGTGATGACTTACGGATCTGAGACGTGGTCCTTCACTGCTGGCCATATGAGGACGCCCGAGCTATGAAGAGGGCTATACTCAGAGTTTCTCTGCGTGATAGACTCAGAAATCAGAATATCCGCAGTGAAACCAGAGTGACCGACATAGCCCAACGGATTAGTAAGCTGAAGTGGCAATGAGCCGGCCATATAGCTCGAAGAACCGATAACCGATGAGGAAGAAAGGTTCTCGAGTGGCAGCCTCGTACCGGTAGGCGTAGTGCACCCCCCACTAGATGGAGTGACGACCTGGTAAGACCTGGTAAGATATGCAGGAAGTCGATGGATGCAGGTGGCTCAGGACCGTGCTTTGTGGCATTACTTGGGGGAGGCATATAATCTCCATTAGTATGTATAATGTACAAGCAGTGGACTTGTGAAGGGATGTAATGATGATGATGACATATACTTATTTAACAGTTTCATTGCAATACGCACTATATTGATCAACCTAGCACAATTGAATTATTTATAATGGCATGTTTACAATTATCTCCGACCAAAGATTAATATTAGTCATGTATTCATTAATACTATAATAATCTTTTATGAGGGCATGTTTACAATTATCTCCGACCAAAGATTAATACAGCTTTTGTTTAATATTTAATACTTTTAATATTAATATGCCCATGAATGACATTGGTACATGCAGGAATTATTAACTTTTTGGAGACGTGTAACGGGTATAACTAGTTTGTACTTGTTCCTAGTATTTTCAGAATGTACATCACTATTTAAATGTTAGCAGAGGTACTGGGCACCAAATTCAAGTCGCACTGGGCCCTATTTCTAAGTTGTCACAATCGTTTAATATTAATTTCAAAGATTGCGTGTGTATGCTCAGTGCCGTCCAAAAATAAATTGGGGCCCTATTGGAACTAAACTCAAAATCTACTTTAAAGGTGCAAAACTTTTTATTCAACAGCTCCTTACAGCAGCTTACTGCAGGGCATAATAAAGCAAAGTAACTACGTAGTATGTGTAAAGCGGAGGATAATACTTAATCGTACTTGCTAATATATATATATATATATATATATATATATATATATATATATATATATATATATATATAAGATATTTTAGATTATATTAAAGACGATATCCTGAGTAACTGACCCATCTATCAAAGCACAGACCAAACCGCATTACGTAGTAATCTGAAAATTTTGCAGTAGCTGTCTTTTATAACGTAGGCATCCACTAAGAAATAATTTAGGAAAATTCAATCTCTATGTATATGAAATAGAGTGTAATAGTTTGTATGAACCTTTTAATTTTACGGGGCGAGAAACTTGAAACTTATAAAGGTACTCTGTATATTACATGGTAGAGCCATGCTGAAGCTGTATTATGGGTAGCACGAATGGGTCGGCTCGACCGGGGTAAAACCATGCTTTCACATAATACCAGCGTAAAACTCAAACCGCAGAACCCAGAAGCATGAAAATATTACAACATAGTTTAATTCTTTAAAATCTTATCTTAGTTAATTACGTAGGTAATTAAGTAAGATAAGATTTTGAAAAATTTAAACCTTTCAAGGGTGAAATAAGGTGTTAAAGTTTTGTACGATATTTTTTATTTTACGGGGCGATTGACTGTTGAGTACTTTTATTATTATACTTTTACTTTTATTATTAAAGTATTTAATTTAAGTTATTACGTAGTCTTCCATTTTTCAAAATAAAGCCTTAATTACTACTTACTTTAAATCACACAACCATCGGTTTTGGTAATGTAATGTATTGGAATGTGTTAATTAGAATAATGTGTCAACAGCAATGGTGTACTGAAAAACTCTAATGAGTTTATGTTACACTAAGACTATTTATCTTTGTAATCATAACATACATAATAAAATACATAAACACTCACGCCTGTCACCCAGAGGGGTAGGCAGAGACTACGGACTTCCATTTGGCACGATCCTGACGTACCTCTTTCGCCTCCTTTACATCCATATATCTACGCATACATGCTCGTCGTCCCGTGGTAGCTCAGTGGTTAACGCTCGCTGTAAATATAACAGAACGCGAGTCCGGGTTCGATCCCCGCCGGCACCAATGAAATTGTTAATTGCAATTTTAAGTGCTGATTTACCACGTGCTCGGCGGTGAAGGAAAACATCGTGAGGAAACCTGCATGTCTGAGGAATAAGAAAAAAAATATATTTCGAAGACATGTGAAGTTCGTCAACACGCATTTGGGCAGCGCGGCGGACACTTCCTTACCCTAAACCCTCTCAGAAACGAGGGGAGGCCTGAGCCCAGCAGTGGGACGTATATAGGCTGTAACTTTACTTAATTCTTACATGCTCGTCGGTTAAGGGTACTTCTAACGTGGCCCATTTTCAAAATATCGCCAATTTGGTCGATAAACTTTTTTCTAGGTCGTCCATTCCCGACTCGGCCGTTCACATCTGCCATATAAATTTGCTTTGTCACTCTTTTCTCATTCATTCTTTCTACATGACCAAACCACCGAAGCATTCCTTTCTTAATCCTGGTCACAACATCATCTTGCATACCACATTTATCTCTTATTACGCAATTTCTCACCCTGTCATTCAGATTCAACCCTAGCATATTCCTTAAAGACCGCATTTCTACAGCATTTATTCTACTTTCGTGCTTCTTCTGCCACACCCAGCTTTCACTACCACACATTAAAGTAGGGACTAACACAGCATTATGAATTACCATACGTGCCTTTTTTGACACATTCTGGTTCTTCATAATAGAGTGTAGTGCTCCATTCACTCTATTCCCTGCATTTACTCGTCGTTCTATATCCCTATCATATCTACCATCCCTGCTAAATATACATCCCATATACACAAACTCATCCACTTGCTCAATTAACTCTCCTTCTATTCTTATTTCACATACCGTTTTGCTTTCTTCTCATTCAAAAACCATCACTTTTGTCTTACTTGCATTCGCTTTCATTCCCCGTTCTTTTATTTCCCAGTTCATTAATGTAACCATCATTTGCAACTCAGCCACCGATGACGCAAATATGACTTGATCATCGGCATACAAAAGGCATTTGACGGTTAACTCGCCCATTCTTAACCCACATTCTTCATCTTTCAAAGTTTGCAAACACCTGTCCATAAATAGGTTGAACAGCCAAGGGGAAGCTACACAGACCTGTCTGACACCTTTTTGGATGCCAAACCAGTCCGAGTGGACCCCATTGATCCTGACACAAGCACTAGAGTCCCTATAAAGAGACCTTAATGCCTGTATCAAACCAGCGCTCAACCCATATGAGTTCAGTGTTTGCCATAACACATTCCTGTCCACTCATGTCACTCATGTAATCATAAATTTCTTAAATAAATAAAAAAAAACGGATAAGTGGTAGAGCCATACTGCAGTGATATTAGTAGTATAGTTGTAGCACGAATGGGTCGGCTCGACCGGGGAAGGTCCACGCTCTCACAGATACCAGCTTTAAATAGTAGCTTAATGCTGCTGTGTTTCGTATTGTGAGTGTAGAGAACCGGAGACCCATTTTACTGGAAACGAGGCATTCCATCTTAGTACTCACGGGTGACAACGCATCTGCATTTTGATAAACGTAGATGTCTATGAGCCGCCGCAACCACTTACCATCAGCTGGACTGTGAGCTCGTTTGTCACCCTATACTATAAAAAAAACGATTTTAATACGTTTTTCACTGTCATTTAAAGATGTTTTATGGAAGGTTAGTATGTAAAATTCATTCTAATTAAATTTGAATCGTAGAAAAAAGTTCAATATTTAATAATTTATTAAACTTTAAGAGACACCTCAAAATAATGTAAGTACCAAGGAATCGTAGTTCTTTAAAAAGTCCTCAAAATCTCCTAAGCTTGACTCACAGTACCCATTTTTATCTTTTAAAAATTTATTTAAAGTATTTGCTTATTTGCTTTAAATTTAGATATAATAAGTTTTTTTTATTTGCGAAGATGTTTTCTCTTTAACTTGGGTCATCATCATTCTCTAAACCATTTCCCATTATCTGGGGTCGGCGCAGTAAACCTTCTTGTTCCATTCCTCTCTATCAGCCGTCATTTCCATACTTACTCCTTTCATTCTCATATCACTCTTCACACAATCGATCCATCTTTTATTCGGCCTTCCTCTGCCCGTGTGTCCCTCCACATTCATATTCAACACTCGTTTTGTGACATGATTTTCATTCCTCCGCATCACATGCCCAAACCATGCCAATCTTCTTCCTCTCACCTTTTCTACCACTGGCGCTACTTTCAGGCTTCCTCTTATATACTCATTCCTTATCTTATTCTCTTTAACTTGGGTATTTCATCTTAATTAAAATTATTCCTTGAATTATATCATTTCAATGAATATTTTAGAGGATATCTCAGTTTCAAAATTACGTGCAACCAAAAAAAATCACGGCCGGTACGTCTTCGCCCCGCCGCGGCTTCCTTCGTTTCAGCACATGAAACATTTCATGATCAGCTATGTGTAGCCCTTTTGGGGGTGTCACTTTCAGACAAAATCTGTTCGTATTGTGTAATGAAAAGTCAACTGTAAACATACTTTGCACAAACAAACTTTGATAGTAACAGCTAAATTATCCAAGTTGGTAAATCTGTAGGCCGTGGAGAAATTTGGATCTATTTTTCACGATAGTACACGATAAGATAGGTATTTTATTATTTAGCGCATTTTTGTAATAATAATCAAGCGACAAACTTAATTGATCGAACAGTATTTTTTATACATATATGTAAATTAAACGCGTGTGAAGCCGGGGTTGCTAATAATATTATAAATGTGAAAGTTTATTTGTTCGTTTCGATTTCACATAAAAACTACTGTATGGATTTGGATGAAATTGTATGCTTCCGTTTTATTCCGATAAAAGGATACAAAGGATTTCAATGTTGGTCTATACCAGGTGAATGAAGTCGCGGGCGGAAGCTGGTAAGAATGACATAGTTAGTTAGTTAGTTAATATCTAATATTGGTACTTAGACAATAAAACGAAGTAGCTGATTTTATTTTAATCATGTTTATGTTCTGGAGGTGCCAGAAATTCTCATGATTTCAGTTAGAGTTGTTCGAGGTTTATTGGTCAACACCAAAATGTTAAAAGTCGAATTCTTTTTATTCAATTAGGATTATATACATATATATATATATATATATATATATATATATATATATATACATATATATATATGTATATATATATATATATATATATATATATATATATATATGTATATATATATATATATATATATATATATATATATATATATATATATATAGGTATCCTTCAAACTTATAGCAGAGAGCGCTCTGCAGCTTAGGAACGACTTAGTGTTTCTTCATATGCATCTCTAGCGACAAAATAGATGTACCTTAATTTTAGACTGTCTTATAATATTTTCATTTATCTGTTCATAATTTATAATAGATTAGATATTGAACTTTTTAAGACCCCATAATCTAGAAGACTTAGTGGAATAGCGTGTTTAGAGCCTTATTGATGACCACAACATGGTTAAAACTAATTTTATCAGTCTTAAGCACACGCGCAGATTAGCCAACCTTTTGGTATCTATAAGATACATTTTGAAAGTTCGCGCAAAAATCATCCATCCATGGCATACACAGTGGCATAGCTACCTTGTACGCCATGGATGGCTTTACTTATATATATATATATATATATATATATATATATATATATATATATATATATATATATATATATATATATATATATATATATATATAAGTAAATATATATATATATATATATATATATAAGTATATATATATATATATATATATATATATATATATATATATATAAGTAACTTTTAGACTTTTGTTTACTTATATATATATATATATATATATATATATATATATATAAGTAAAGCCATCCATGGCGTACAAGGTAGCTATGCCACTGTGTATGCCATGGATGGATGATTTTTGCGCGAACTTTCAAAATGTATCTTATAGATACCAAAAGGTTGGCTAATCTGCGCGTGTGCTTAAGACTGATAAAATTAGTTTTAACCATGTTGTGGTCATCAATAAGGCTCTAAACACGCTATTCCACTAAGTCTTCTAGATTATGGGGTCTTAAAAAGTTCAATATCTAATCTATTATAAATTATGAACAGATAAATGAAAATATTATAAGACAGTCTAAAATTAAGGTACATCTATTTTGTCGCTAGAGATGCATATGAAGAAACACTAAGTCGTTCCTAAGCTGCAGAGCGCTCTCTGCTATAAGTTTGAAGGATACCGTCAAGATTATTATTACCGAGATGTGTGCTACATTAGTTGTTCCTATGGGCTGTAGTGTAATTTATGCATTTCATACTTTAGTATTATAAAAATAAGACTAAGATAAAGTTGCATTTTGGAGTTAAGATCCATGAAACATTAAGACTTGCTTTATTGTGAATCTGTAGTCTTCATTGTGAATCTGAAGCGCTAATATTATGCATTAAAGTACACTAACACGCATTTGTATATGCTCATGCATCTTACTGTTGGGTATTGACGTCCCTTCATTTTTGAGGGGGTTATCAGCAATTGACTCTCGGCATTGTTCCAGTAGATTTAGCGGACATCACGATATTCTCAAAATACTTCTTCTTCCTCGGGCATGCCTCCTCACGATGTTTTATTGATTTAATTCAAGGTGGCAAAAGTCGCCTAATGAACGACGGTTTATGGATTTACAAATGGCGGTATCCGACAACGAATTGATCATTTTCTTGAAGTTGCTGAGTGGGAGTGCTGCAGCCCTTGTGCTTTCCGCTTTCTTTTTAGGCGTCCTGTCAATGACTTTAATTTAATTCCAGATCTGTAATCCTAAGATGTGACAACGCAACTGTATAGCCTTCTTCGTAACATATGGTTCGCTGGTGTCCGCGGGCTGCATTAGACTCTTCCAATCAGGAGGATTCTGGGTTCATTTACCACTACAAAGTCATCATAATTAATTAGTATATAGTAGTCAATACTGTGGTGGCAAAACAATCCTTTTTCCCATTTAATCCCGTGGATACCGTAACAGGTTTACAAGTAGAAAAAAAGTAGCTTAACGCTGCTGTTTCGTTCTTTCTTAGTCTTCAGGGGTGAGAGCGCATCTTCATTTTGTTCTTAATCGAGAATAGATGTAGATGTCTATGGGCCCAGTATCTAGTTCACTTTACTAGGTAGAACTACGTTGCAACTATATTATGATTCTAGCATTAATGGGTCAGCTCGAACGGACTAGGACCACGCTCTCACAGAATACCAGTGTAAAATAGAAGCATTCTAACCCAAGCAGCACAACAAGTTGTATACGAGCTGTATTGAAGGTCAATTTTATACTAGAGGCTCTATTTCCTTTTTTAACTTTCTTAAGCTGAACGCACATTTGTCAGTACGGTATGCGTCGTACGTGCCGCGTTTTAGGCTCGGTTACATTTTGAGAAGTGACAAGTGCGAGTGGCAAATGAGTAGTGACAAGTCCGTATTTTATTTCAACTTATCATTTGTAACTGTCTGTTTACACGCACTAAGTACTTGTCAATTGTCAGTTGCACTTGCCACTCGCACTTGTCACTTCTCAAAATGTAAACGGGCCTTAGAATTCGTTAAAGTCATATGAATACCCACACATTGCAGCCACACCGTACGAGCCGTATTTAATGAAATGCGGTAAATGCGGATTATCAATATGAATATTTAGTAATAAATTATTAAATACAATTAAAAAAAACTAATTTTAATTTAAAAACCAAATTTTATCTAATTAAATCTTGAGTTTACCATACAGATCTCTGTATGGTTTTAGTATATGTGGCTGTACTTGAAATTTATTGTATGCTGCTGTGTTTCGTACGGGGCGGGTAGAGAACCGGAAACTCTTTTTACTGGAAACAGGGCTTCCATCTTAGTCGTAGGAGGTAACAACGCTTTTCGATTCTTAATCGAATATAGATTTAGATGTCTATGGGCCACAGCATCCACTTACCGTCAAGTAGACTGTGAGCTCGTTTATAACCTTTATCCTATATTTAAAAAATAGTTATTTGTCGTTACGTTAAATACCCAAATCGGTGTCCGGGAGCAGCGTCCAAGACGTGAAGTTTATGGTATGTAATGAAATCGCCAATCCTTCGGTAAATCCTCTCTTATCTACAGAGCGGCTCGAATCGTCGACGACCGAGTGCTTTCCGATTGGCTCGATTCACTGGCATTGCGAAGAGATGTTGCATCCCTTTGCATTTTCTTTCACATATACAATGGAGAGTGCTCTGAGGAATTGTTCGGATTAATCCCAGCCGCCAAATTTCGTGAACGCACTACACGGCAAACGTCCCGATACCATCCACACCATCTGAATGCTTGGCGGTCCATCACTGTACGTTTCAAAAGGAGTTTTCTTCCGCGTACAAACTCTCTGTGGAATAGTTTACCACCGGCGATTTTTCCGGACCGATACGACCTGGGGACCTTTAAGAAAAGAGGGCCTCCTTTCTAAAGGGCCGGCAACGCACCTGCGCGATTCCCCTGGTGTT
This sequence comes from Parnassius smintheus behrii, assembly GCA_036936625.1. Taxonomy (NCBI): domain Eukaryota; kingdom Metazoa; phylum Arthropoda; class Insecta; order Lepidoptera; family Papilionidae; genus Parnassius; species Parnassius smintheus. Next base: position 10,473,827 of record JAUPFT010000016.1, on the reverse strand, counting down.
GCGGTTGATCATGGGTGGCGATAATCACTTAACATCAGGTGAGCCGCATGCTCGTTTGCCCCCTCTTCTATAAAAAAAATCTTGGCAAGTCGATATCCAGCAATACGTTATCACGCGGTGAGAAAGATGAAACAAGACGCATTTCCGCTCTCTCTTTATTATTTTCTTTAACTGTTTGTGTTTTAGTGAAACAAAACACTGATGCAGTTTATTTGGAGCTGTTCTATTCATTACATTGAAAGTATAAGTGGGTGACAAGAGTGAGTGTTTATGTTATGTACATAAAACTGTCACCCTGAGGGGTAGGCAGAGACTACGAAATTCAATTTGACACGTTCCCGACACACCTCTCTCGTCTCCTTTACATCCATACACCTACGCATACATGCTCGTTTTTTAGAGGTACTCTATAATCTGGCCCATCTTATCTTTCGATAAACTTTCATCTAGGTCGTTCCCTCGCGACTATGCCGTTCACTTCTGCAACATAAATTTGCTTTTTCACTATTTCTTCGTAAATTCTTTCAGCATGACCAAACTACCGAAGCGTTCCTTTCTTAATCCTGGTCACAACATATCTTGCAAAGACCACACTTTTCTCTTATCGTACAATTTATCACCCTGTCATTCAGATTCATCATAGTAGAAACTACAAGTTAAAATATGATTAAAACTATTTATTACTTAATAATTAATAATTTTGGATAAGTTATAGCCTAGTTCACTCCTCAGATTGCTCTTTATCTATTAGTGGTGCATTATGATACGTTCAATCATTCTAAAGATTAGCCAAAATTAGACAAAGAAACAAACATTTTAAGAATGGTTTTTCATGTCTTAGTGCCATGCAAATAGGTCTTTTGGCAGCGGCAGTTATTCTGACACTACAGACAAACCAATTTTATTTATACCTATGTGTAACTTATCTATGTGTTATAGTATTCTATGTGTGTAACATGCTTAAAGGCCCAAATTCCATTCACAAATTAATACAAGTTCACTTTTAGAAACATGTCAAGATATCTTTTTACGCATTTTAAGCCAGTAGTTATTCTACTAGCCTACCTGGACTTTAGTGGCGATGAATCGTGTTAGTACAACAAAAACCTATTCACTCTTGCCTTGAAGACCATAATATCGTAATCGGACGTAAGGAAATGCCAGCAAAATAATTCACCCCTTTACTGTACGTCACTTTTGAAAAAAAAATTAAGAGGATTTCCGGGTTACGACCAAATTTGCAGAATCGGTTTTATCGACTTATTACTGTCGCTCCGTGACCTAAACACTATTAGTTAAGCTAGTAGTAGTAGCTAGCAAAGATTATATAATCTTTACGTTGTAGTAGCTAGTGATTATAAGACAGAACGCTCAGATTAATTATACCAATAATTGACGTAATGATCATTCCATATTGCCTTAGATTCCTTCTTGACAACTGACCGACTTTTTATTCAAGAACAATATAAGAAGGAATCAAGATACGTCTGCTTATCTTCTTTTATTTTTAACCCCTGACGCAAAAAGGGAGGTGTTATAAGTTTGACAGCTATGTGTGTATTTATGTGTGTCTATCTGTAGCTCTTAAGCGGGTGAACCGATTTGGGTGTGTTTTTTATTTAAAAGAAAAAGGTAGATTATCAGCTAATTTTGTTTCAGGAATTTTTAAAATGTTCAATTTAAATTATTATGTTGCTTAAATTTGTTTGCTAAATGTCTAAAAAAATAACGAATCATCATTCCGTAATCCCCTGTTTCCTCTTTCACAATTGGACCCAATATTTTTTTAAATAATCTTAATATATATAAATTACGTGTCACGTTGTTTGTCCGCGATGGACTCCTAAACTACTTAACCGATTTTAATCAAATTTGCACACCGTGTGCATGTTGGTCCAACTTGAGAGATAGAATAGTTTTTTGCCCATGAGTGATCCACAGGTTTTTTTGCGAATTTAAGGATTTTTAATAGAATCCTTTGTCATAAAGGGTCGTCGATAAGGGCAGAACAACGTTTGGCAAGCTAATAATAATATAAAATTTGTGATTCGTATGCTTTTCTTTTATTTAAATACTCCTTAAATTCGTTTGCTGGATGACTAATAACGGTGGTATAATTGAGTAGTTTTATTATTTAAGAAAGTTCGTAAATTTTAAAACGACATACCTATTTAAAAAAATCCTTGAGTATATTACAGTGGAAGATATAACTTGTTAACCAGGAAGAAAACAAAGGAATTCGTAATTGGGCTATGAAATTACCATTTAGTAGAGCCACAACTATTTACAAAATTCAGGATATGACCCAATTAGCCAAGTTTTGTGTTGACTTTTATTTTGCACCCTTTTTAATTTAGGGTGTTAATTGAATAGCGATTTACACCAGATTATTAAGAAAATTTATAAGAATCAATCGCATACTAATAATTTTGAATTTTCGGTATGTAAATTGCAAAAAGCACCTACATTTAACTACTCGAGGTTGTAGAGGGATGCCGGGGTAGGGTGGTGGAGGGGCGCGGGGGGGCTCGTTAACTATGCAAATATCGCGAAGCATACGCGCCAAATTGTACGGTGTCCATCAATTTTTGAAGTAAGTTTTATTTATCACAGTAAAGAGCTTTTATAAGATTTTAGTATATTTTCAACCTTTGCTGAATAAGATATGGGCAGTAGCTACTTCCTAATAACGACTAAAAATAAAAAACTGCGGTTGCCAACCCGTTTGCCAAGCTTGGCAACAATAGCAAATATGAGGCAATCTAAAGGGGAGGGCTAAGCTCAAGAGACTTTCACAGGCAGTAACGATAACGGTAACGGTAATGGACATAAGCCTCACTCATTAACACTCGACACACATGCACACATGCTTTTGAGTCACTTATATCCATCTTATCCATCAAATTTCTGCGTGTTTAGTTAGTTCATAGGGTGTCATCGAATACTCATTTCGCTAGTACAAGACTGATATTCGAGCACCTTACTTTTCCCAACATTTAGTTCGGTGTATTTTAGTTACTCTTGTTCTACTTCTTGGTTTTTCTTTTGTTGCATTTAATATACCTTTATATACATAATTCTTTTGCCCGCGTGAATGTGATTGAACGCCTCCTAAATGGCAAGACAGATTTTGATGAAATTTTGTGTATGTTATTAAGTTGATCTGACAATTGTTTGGATTCACAATTATACTCGGTAGGTGACGTGGTTGTCAAGATCTAGATATCACCCGTGCGAAGCTGGGGTAGCTTGCTAGTATGATAATATAATTATATTTTATTTTGCCGTGTAGGGGCAGTGTAAGCGAATCCACTACCCCATACCATCCCGTGGCGTAAGAGGTGATAGAGGGAAACTGAAGCAGGAGTAGTCTCCTGTTGAACTACTAGTGTAGCAGCATCTTCCTGATGAAAACTTAAAATAATAAAAAACTGATGTGATCAAATCCCCTGCCAAGCACAGCAACTATGGCAAATATCCCACCCCTAATCAATGGGGTGGCAATTATCCCCTAATATGAAGCAGTCTATTGGGAAAGGAGGCATCATACATTGCATATATAATTAGTTAATATGTATTAGCTAACTATATATAACTGTAAACAAAAACGTAAAGTTTTCTACAATACAACAATGGATTGGAGTTTGCATTTTCATCTATAGGGCAAATGCCCGTGCATTTTACTTTCATCCGATTGGAACATCGATCAATCAGCCCAATGAGATTTATTACTAGGAATTGGGTACATATTGTAAAGTTACATAGAACACTTCAAGGCATGAGACTTCGATTATAGAAAATGCTAAAAAATCTTATAGCTTCTGATACATCCATCCATCACAGCCTATGAAAATTGAATGCTGAACATAGTCCTCCGTAGATTTTCTTCATTGTTATCATTATAGCCCTTAACAAGTCCACTCCTGAACATATTCTTCCCCCAAGAAATGCCACAAAGCACGGTCCTAAGCCACCTGCATCCATCAACTTCCTGCATGTATTACTAGGTCGTCACTCCATCTAGTGGGCGGTCGCCCTATACTATGCTTACCGGTACGAGGCTGCCACTCGAGAGCTTTTTTTCCCCAACGGTTGTCGGTTCTTCGAGCTATATGGCCGGTCCATTGCCACTACAACTTACTAGTTCGTTGGGCTATGTCGGTCACACTGGTTTTTCTGCGGATATCCTCATTTCTACGTTTATTAGTGAAGAACCACTTCTCAGATCCGTAAGTTATCACTGGCAACATGCACTAGTTGTACAATCTAGTTTTCAGGTATCTTCCCAGCCGAGTTGAATCCCTCGGTTGTAGTTGGACTTCTCGGTCGAAGTTGGACTTACCTAGTCGGACTATTTGTCCCAGGTAAACTTACTCGTAAACAACTTCGGGCTTAGTGCTCCCAACAACTACCGGCGTAGGTGTGACATGGACATTAAACATGATCTTTGTTTTGCCCATGTTCATCTTAAGACCTATCCGTTGGGAGACACTATTGAGGTAATTGAGCATAGTGCTCAGGTCCTCCAGCGATTCTGCCATAAGGACTATATCGTCCACATACGCCAAGCAATGAGGCAGATTGTAAACAACTTCGGGCTTAGTGCTCCCAACAACTACCGGCGTAGGTGTGACATGGACTTTAAACATGATCTTTGTTTTGCCCATGTTCATCTTAAGACCTATCCGTTGGGAGACACTATTGAGGTCATTGAGCATAGTGCTCAGGTCCTCCAGCGATTCTGCCATAAGGACTATATCGTCCATATACGCCAAGCAATGAGGCAGATTGTACTCTTCGGTCTTCTGTACAATCTGCCGTAGGGTATGTGTGTGATCTATGGAACAGAAGCTTTTACGGAAATGGGATTGTTTGGGAGACTAGAAGTCGTGGAGTCTGCATGAGAGACGAGTCGTAATCACTCTCAAAAACGTCACGTTGACGCGGTTCAGAAGTTAAATCGGTCTGTAGTTCTTCAAGAGCGCGTTTTCGCCTTTCTTGAAAAACAAGACCACCGCATTTCTGCTCCACGCCTCCGGAGTAGTGCCACCATGGAGGACGAAATTAAAGAGCTTCTGAAGGACTTTGAGTACAGGTGAGCCACCAGCTTTCAGAAGCTCCGCTGTAATTCCATCCTCACCTGGGGCCTTGTCGTTTTTAAGGAGTGGGGGGGGGGGAATTGAGGATTAAATAGCGACAGTAGCCTAATGGCAGGGCGCGGACTGCGAACTCAAAAAGGTCGTGGGTTCGAATCCACCATTCGACTACTGGCGTGAACCACTCGTTCATCTCCACACAAGCAATTTAATCTTACCACGAGTGGTTAAGGGGAATATTAGTAATGTTTATAGCATTGTTAATATTCTTTTTTGTAAGAATTAAAAAAAGTGATATCATTAGAATAGTGTCGGTTACGACTTGCTCTTGGATCGTTACTTACACTTGCATGTACAGCTGCCCATAGAACCTCTCAATCTCACTCAAAATCTCGGACTCAGTCTTCAGCTTTGACAGTTGGCTCTTTCTAGCAGAAAAATCACTGGCAAAGACTTTAGAGTCCTGGTTCCGCTCTATCGCTTCTTCTTCAATACTGATCTGTCTGTTCAGTTGCCCCTGTGCTGTCAAATCTGCTGATGACTGTAGATTCATTTTCCGTCTAGCAGCCATGAGATTAAGAACGTGATGGGAGAGTTTTTGTGTTCTTCTGCGGCTGATCTAGCAGAACTTAGCTCCGACCACACGGACAGTTTCCACAAGCTTGTCATTCATATCGTCCACTGCATTGCAATCTTCTATGCACTGAAAACTGAAAATCGAGCTGAAAGTTTTCGGGATTTTGGATTAGAGCACGAGGGGGACGAAGCGTTGACTTCATTAGACGAGTCCTCTCCAACTTTACGTGTAGGTTCAGTGTGCCTCTAACCATTCGGTAATCGCTGCCAGCTTTCGCCCTTGCGATCACCGAGCCATCACTGAAAATTTGCCGTCTAGTCGTCATAATGAAGTCAATCTCATTTTTTGTCGAACCGTCTGGGCTCGACCACGTCCACTTTATGTGGGGCTTCTTCTGGAAGAAAGAGTTCATCATAAAGAGTCCCTTTTTCTCCATGAAGTCGGTCAGCTGCTGGCCCCTTGGGTTCCGTTGCCCTATCCCAAATTTCCCTACTTTCAGCTCACCGTTCTTTCTTGTGCCAAGTTTTGCGTTGAAATCTCCTATTAACACCGCATAGTGCGTTTTGGAGGAATACAAGGCTCTAGAAATGTCCTTATAACTTCCCTCTACTTTCTCATCGGGATGTGCCGTTGTGGGGGGACGGCGGTGCGTAAACCCGTATGACCTTCAGCGAAAACAGTTTGGTGATTCTGAGTATAAGGTACGCAACCCTTGTCGACACACTGCCAATCTTTACAATGTTGTCAACGAGGGACTTGTGGACGATAAATCTAACTTCTCCTTGGGACAGATGGTCCCCCTTCTGGTGATAGAATAAGTTGCCGAATTCGGGATTCACCTTGTCTTCCTCCTCTCTTCGGACCGCGGATAATCTTATAATATTCTAGCGCAACTTGTCTATCTCTTCTTCCAGCTTCAGAATCTTCTGGTCAGTCCTCAGGGTGCGTGCGTTATATGTTGCCAGGTCGAGTTATCGTAGGTAGCAACTGAACTTCCACCGGAGATTCTTAGTACCCTCTGCCCCGCCATTACCATGGTTGCCAACATATCCAGGAATAGCAGAGCCGTCGGGGACTGGGGGCCGTCTGTTTGCGTCCTTGCTCATGGGGAATATATTGCCATATTTGTTTCGCTTGGCGAGTGGGTTGGTAACTGCATTTTTTGTTGAATAGTTGCTACTATCAGGAAGATGCTGCTGCACATCTCTTGCATGTTTCCCTCTGCCGCCTTTTACTACATCCATGGGAAGATATGGGGAAGTGGATATTCTTCACTGCCACTACACGGCAAACCGCTACTACACGGCAAGTTGATTTCCTTACAGGGAAGATTTTGCCATTGTGACCATGCTTGGCAGGCGGGTTGGCAACCGTAGTTTTTTAAAATTTTGAGTTGTTATTAGGAATAGCAACTCAAAATTTCAAATAGTTGTTATTAGTTAGCCGTATAGTGGCGGTTAAGAATATCCACTACCCCATATCTTCCCGTGGGTGTCGGAAAAGGCGACAGAGGGAAACAGGCAGGAGATGGGCAGCAGCATCTTTCTGATAACAGAAACTGTACGACAAAAAAAAACTGCGGTTGCCAACCCGCTCGCCAAGCGTGGCAACTATGGCAATATACCCCCATGAACAATTACACAAATAGACGGCCCCCAGTCCCCGGCGGCCCCGCTATTTCTGGCTACGGTGGCGACCATGGTAACGGCGGGGCAGGGGGTGCTAAGAATCTCCGGTGGAGGTTCGGTTGCCACCTACGACGACTCAACCTGGCAACGTTTAACGCACGCACACTGAGGACTGACGAGAAGATCCTGGAGCTGGAAGAAGAGATAGACAAGTTGCGCTGGAGTATTATAGGATTATCCGAGGTCCGAAGAGAGGGGGAGGACACGGTGATTCTCGAATCCGGCAACTTGTTCTATCACCGGGAGGGCGACCATCTGTCCCAAGGAGGTGTCGGATTTATCGTCCACAAGTCTCTCGTCAACAACGTTGTTAAGATTGGGAGTGTATCGACGAGGGTCGCGTACCTGATACTCAGAATCACCAAACGGTATTCGCTGAAGGTCATACAGGTTTACGCACCAACCTCGGCACATCCCGATGAGGAGGTGGAGGAAATGTATGAGGATATTTCCAAAGCCATGCATTTCTCCAAAACTCACTACACGGTGTTGATGGGAGACTTCAACGCAAAACTAGGCACAAGAGAAAACGGTGAGCTGAAGTTAGGGAAATTTGGAGTAGGGCAACGGAACCGAAGGGGCCAGCAGCTGGCCGACTTTATGGAGAAAGAGGGACTCTTTATGATGAACTCTTTCTTCCAGAAGCGGCCCCACAGGAAGTGGACCTGGTCGAGCTCCGACGGTTCGACAAAAATGAGATTGACTTCATTTTGACGACCAGACACCAACTGTTCAGTGATGTCTCAGTGATCGCAAGGGTGAAAACTGACAGCGATCACCGAATTGTTAGAGGCACACTGAACCTAAACGTTAAGTTGGAGAGGTCTCGTCTAATGAAGTCAACGCTCCGTCCCCCTTGTGCTCTAATCCAGAATCCCGAAAACTTTCAGCTCGAGTTACACAACCGCTTTCAGTGCCTACAAGATTGCAATGCAGTGGACGAAATGAATGACAAGCTCGTGGAAACTGTCCATGCGGTCGGAGGTAAGTTCTGCAAGACTCGCCGCAGAAGAACATAAAAACTCTCCGATCACACTCTTAATCTCATGGCTGTTAGACGGGAGATGAGGCTGCAATCGTCAACAGATTTGACAGCATAAAGGCAACTGAACAGACAGATCTCCAAATGCATGCGGCGAGACTTACGCAACTTTAATACTGCTCGTATTAAAGAAGCGATCGAGCGGAACCAGGGCTCCAAAGTCTTTGCCAGAGATCTGTCTGCCCGTAAGAGCCAACTGTCAAAGCTGAGTGTGGCAGCATCATTTCCGGAACACCTGAGATTTTGAGTGAGATTGAGAGGTTCTATGGGCAGCTGTACACATCATCGTTGGAGCCACACGCAAGTGTGAGTAACGATCCAAGTGCAAGTCTTATCCTACACTATTCCGATGATATCCCGGACGTCAGTCTGACCAAGATTAGAATGGCTCTCCAGCACCTTAAAAACGGTAGGGCCCCAGGCGAGGATAGAATTACAGCGGAACTTCTGAAAGCGGGTGGAACACCGGTACTTGAAGTCCTTCAGAGGCTCTTCAATTCCGTCCTCCATGGTGGCACTACTCCAGAGGCGTGGAGCAGAAGTGCGGTGGTCTTGTTCTTTAAGAAAGGCGACAACGCTCTCTTAAAGAACTACAGACCGATTTCCCTTCTGAGCCGCGTCAACGTGCTGTTTTCGAGAGTCATTACGAATCGTCTCGCACGTAGACTCGACGACTTCCAGCCTCCCGAACAAGCCGGTTTCCGAAAAGGCTTCAGTACCATAGACCACATACATACCCTGCGGCAGATTTTGCAGAAGACTGAAGAGTACAATTTGCCACTTTTCCTGGCGTATGTGGACTATGAGAAAGCCCTTGATTCCGTCGAAATTTGGGCGATGCTGCAGTCCCTTCAGCGGTGCCAAGTTGACTGTCGGTATATCGAAGTGCTGAAGTGTTTGTACAGTAGGGCTACGATGGCTATCCGAGTACAGAACCAGAGCTCGAAACCTATCCAACTGCAGAGAGGTGTAAGACAGGGTGACGTTATATCCCCGAAACTCTTCACCGCTGCTTTGGAAGACGTTTTCAAGCTACTGGACTGGAAAGGATACGGTATTAACATCAATGGCGAGTACATCACTGTATACACATACACTGAGTACATCAACAGGTTTGACAGGCACTCCCTCCAAAAAGTTATCCATGGAAATTTGGAATTGGAAAAAGTAAAAATCTGTAGGCGCGAGGTCTGATGAGTGCGACGAATGATGGAAACTTCCAACCCCAGCTCTTTGAATCATCCATACCTTTTCTATAGGTAAAACTTACCTTTTTTGCATTGTTTAGAGCATTATTTAGGTGCCAAACTAGAATCCAACAAACTTGCTGAGCGTTTGTTATTGTCAAACAGGATCAATTTTTCGTCGCAGGTAACAATTCAGTTCAAATTTCCTTCGATTGTGTGCCTGTTGTGCATGGCACGTCTCGACGCACTATACGCATGTTTTACGTGATTCGTGGGCAGTCAAGTTTTTTACCTTCCCAATTTGATGCAAATAGACCAATATTGTTTTGATGTTAACGTCAAAAACTGCTGCTAATTCATCCGTAGTTTAAGTATCAGCTTTAAAAATCACCTTCAATTCGTCCATGCTTTTTTATAGAATCCATGATTTTTTTATAGAAGAAAAAAAATGATGATGATGATTAAATGATGAGACGATGACAAAAAAGATTCAAGTGTGAATTTTTTTTTTTGATGTGGTAGAGCCATGCTGCAGTTATATTAGTAGTATAGTTGTAGCACGAATGGGTCGGCTCGACCGGGGAAGGACCACGCTCTCACAGAATACCAGCGTAAAATAGTACCTTAATGCTGCTGTGTTTCGTATGGTGAGTGTAGAGAACCGGAGACCCTTTTTACGGGAAACGAGGCATTCCATCTTAGTCCTCACGGGTGACAAAGCATCTGAATTTTGATTCTTGATCAAGGATAGATGTAGATGTCTATGGGCCACAGCAACCACTTACCATCAGGTGGACTGTGTGCTCGTTTGTCACCCCATACTATAAAAAAAAATAAGTAAAATTTATTAAACAGTTTTTTTTAAAGAAAATAAGAAAATAGCGACAAGGTAAATTTCCGGCGCAGCAGTGAGTTGGCTAGTGGTGCCCTGGACGGAAGTTTATTTAATAAATTGGCTATATATTGAAAATTGGACAAATTTAGAGAACTCTTAACCAACTTGCATATATATGGATGCGAATGGGCAGGCAGGCGTGAGAGTTTATTTTTAGTATATAAAATTTGTCTCATTTCGATAGTAAAAGCTGGTAACCCGCTGTGACTCGCAATCGAATCGACAACCACGCCTCCAGCAATGATTAGCAGGCTGCACGCAGCCTAGAAGTAACGCTATCTACGTACAGAATATATCTCCCTGTTTTTTTAGTTTGATGATCTATTAAAATATGCGAGAGAACACACATAAAACGCGCACATAAAAAGAAATATGTTGATTGTGTAGCATGCGGTATATAAAAGTAAAATTGAATGATTTCCTAATTTTAGGTGAACACTACACATTTAATAAAACCATATATACGGATTGTATCGCGTTTAAATTACTTTCTTTTAATTCCCGACTTTCCCCCATGAGGTGCTGTAAAGCACCCGAAACGTAGGGAATTAAAAAAAGTTGAAATAAGTAAATTAAATGCGATAGATTCCGTATATATAGTTTTATTCAAAGTCAAATTTTCCATTAGTAGTACTTTATCTTAGTAGAGTCTGTCTGATCTTTGTACTAATCGGTTCGATGAGAACTTTACACTAATCGGATCAGTCGGCAGTGTTAACTGTTAACCATGATAGAACACTTATCAACGGTCTGATTACTCATTTATAATAAAAAGTATTCATAAATGTTTTATCCTAAAACTGCTAATTATTATTAGTTATTATGCTGTTAGAGATTTTATACTCTTTGTAGTCATTTCAAAACACCATTTTAATATCTTTAATTTAGAATGTCATATTTTTTGTGTTGTGTTGTAAAGAAGTTGTAATCTCGGATCTGGGTAGGTTTTGTTTCAATTCAAAGTAGCCACTCTGTTAAAAAATTTAACACCGTTTTAAAATTTTTAGCTCTTCTAATTTTGTAACACTTTTTCAACAGTCGGGCGCGACATTTGGCCGATTATATATATAGCGATTGTAAGTAATACGCCAAAACAAGTATAATAAAATATTTAATACAAATGCTTCTTTTATTTCAACACCCTTTTACACATGTTTTACGTCATTAATACAAATTAAATAAAAACTAGCACAAATTAAATAAGCAGCGCTTTTGTTAGCTTTTCGAACATTTTTACAAGCTTTTATTTAACTTGAAGCTTTCGTTAGTTTGTTTAGGTCAAATCTTGCAAGTTGAATTGGAGCCAGTTTCTCCTAACCAATTTTTCTCAAATATTGTGTACACCTTTAGTTGTGAAGAGAATACAAATATGCATTACTCAATATTGTAATATTTTTACATGATGGATGCACTCAGGGTGGCCCCCGGACCCGGTAGAAGACAATGTTGTAGAATCCAGATATCATCCGTGCGAAACCGGGCCAGTTCGCTAGTATCATATAAAACTGCATAATGTGATAAAATTATGGATTAGATTTAATTCAAAGTTTATTTTCTCCCTCTGAAAGCTTTTAAATAACCGCTTGTTTTCCATCAGTAGTGCATAAATAAATCGGTCAGTAGTGAGGAAATTGTAGACAACATATAAACAAGTTTAAATAATTTTTATGTTAGTGTATAAACATCGTTAAAAATAACATTATATATTAACTACTCTTTCTATGCTCTTTTTTAACAGAGTTCAAAAAACAAAGATGCGTGTCTTTTTATATTTTTACACCGATTTCGCGTAAACCATAGGTGAAATTTAACATGCCTCCACGATACAGAGGAGACTACCAATTTTTCGTAACGTTTTTATGGAAGAAAAACTTAGCTTTTTTTAGCAAGTAAGTAGTATATTAACAATAACGGTACCTTTTTAATATTTATATCAATAAGGTCTTCGGTAATTCTTACTAATAATATAGATATATTATCTAAGTTGAATATTTATATAAGCACAAAAGATTCCACGAGCACTGCTGCGTACGATTACCGAAATCAAAATCGACAGATATCGATACCACATTGTTGTTTTGTTGAAATATACATGGTTATGATTGTAACTCATTTTGAAATATGGGCTTTATCTTTAATTGAATAGAGAAAATAATGCGATGTGGGACAACAGTCTAGTTGGAGTGACTTGCAGAGGCGCGGTGGTCCACAACAATTGCCGACCACTAACAACGACTCAAAAGTACAGATTAATGAAAATTCAGAGGTGTTGTGATCATTTTGGAACAAACTGCTAATTTTCATAATAGTACCCGGTTGACCGAGCTTTGCTCGGTATTTTTCGCTTGGTTTTTTTTAATTCGTGTGTTTTGAAAATTATATTTAGATACAAATTACATACCGATGAAATACGAATAATATTTTTTGATCTTAGTGACATAATAGAAAAAACTGAACTGGTTATTTGAATAAAAAAATCATGAGTGCAATTAGTTTAATTAAAATTTTCGTGTTTTTAAAAAATAATAAAAAAAGGGCTCGAAAAAATAGATTTTCTTGAAAAAGAAAGGAACTTGAAAAAAAAAAATTAAAAAAAGTCGGTCGGTCGGTCTGGGCTCGAACCAAGGTATTACGATTTTGTGACCGCCCAATATGCCAATTAACCTATTTGTAATCATTAATAAACTGTCAAAATTTACCTCTTCTTATTCTAACGATATTGTAGCAGTTTTTCATTGCCTAAAAACACGGACAAAAAGATATTTTCTAAAAATAAATCCTAGCTAGATCGATTTATTGCCCCCAAAACTCCCTGCACACAAAATTTTATGAAAATCGTTGGAGCCGTTTCCGAGATTCCGATTATATATATATATATATATATATATATATATATATATATATATATATATATATATATATATATATATATATATATATATATATATATATATATATATATATATATATATATATATATATATATATATATATATAAGGATATATGAACAATAATTTCTATTTACTTTTTTCCGAATATAGAATTGTTATATACCTATTTGCGTTTGTAATTCTCATTATTTATCACCCGCGCTTATTATACCTACTTACATATTATACTTGCTATACATATATACAATTATAAATATACTGAACATTTAATTAATAAGACACTAATACAAAGGCATGTTCAGAACGTATTTCAATATTTCAAGAATAGTCTTCAAAATGTTCTACTAAAATATAGCCTAGACTACTTCTCGCTTTGTTCATTATCTGTTTGTGAATTTACATTACAATCGCTTTCGCTATTTGAAGATTAGTCTAGACAGACACAAAAATAAAAAATGGATTTTCATGTCTTAATGACATGCTTATATAATCAGCTTAATATTCGGCAGTTTTTTCGATATTACTGACAGACACCTCAATAAAGTGTGTACGTATGTACGTATAGATGTGGGATACGTTTAACATTTTGATGCCGATTTCTCAAAAAATCATCAAGATGAATGAAATAATGAAGATTTATTTAAGATGTCGAAATATTTGTACGAAACTACCTCCGTTCGCAGTTATACTATGATGGCAATGTTGCTGGCGACATGAAAGGCAGGTATCACCGGCGCTCGGCGACTGGGAATGATATATGGAGAGGCTATGACGCGCTGCTTTGATGCCACGTCAATATCTATCAGTTAGTGGCTCGAGTGGACGTGCTTGTGAGGAATTAAGAAAAAGTAGAGGTGGCATAAATTACAATGATTCAGTTGACAATATTGTACGATAATGATTATTTGGGGAACGTAAAAATTTATAGGCATCCATAATTTATTGAAAGATTAACATAACGATTCCTTAAATTCATGCGAATAATACACACGCAGTAAAACTAGTTTTACAAATGTTATCGCGTTTAACAGCTTTATTTAAACGCGATAAAATCCGCAGATAACTTTTACTCTATGAAAGGTTAACAAAGATATGTCCAATTCAGAATGTTGCTATTATGGAGTGTAGAAGTAAGGAGTACCAGCTCCCATAGTAGAATATTTGAAAAAGTGGCCATCTGTAAGCAGTAAATAACAGTTCAAAAACTCTCCACAACAGCGCTGCAGTAGCTACTGGGATGAAATGATCTTAGCAGTTGTCGACAGTTTAAGCGAGCTACTAAATTGCTCAGTAGCTCTAAAATCTAAAATAATTTTATTTAGTAAATACGAGTATAACCTCGAAAAAGTCCTCTATCCCACTAATATTTTTCGGTGCGTTATTTAAAATTTACCCCGTAGTTATAGTGGTGCTACCCTTATTTAACGGTTTGCTATGGACACTTTTTAATACACAGTCTGTACTCCTTATTTCTACACTCCATAGTTGCTATGGTAAAAGAGTATACCAGTTCCAAAAATAGAAGAATAGGAAATAAAATTGAAATTTTTCGGATTTTTCGAGTATCGAAATATAATACCTATCTAATAGTCTACTGCTACACATAAGCATTTTTGATATTCCGATAGTAAGTAGGAAGGATTTACAATACGAAGGATAAAAATATATTAAGTATAGGATTAGGGATACACAGATGCCGTCGCCACACGGAAAACATTTATTAGGTACAGCTCTCTACACATAAAACGTAGTGATTAGGTATGTACCCCTGGGTTACTTCATTTCATACCTATTAAAAGTTAACTTTGACCCGTAGAAAAAAAAACGAATATTCTTTTCCTTTCCTTTCCAATCGCGAGCGTGCACTCTTCAACTTACCATAATTTCATTGTAATTGGATGAGTATTATAGAAACGCATAAGGGGCAGAATTCCACTTAAAAATGCTACTCCAAACTTTTACTGACCGTGAAAGGGAATATCAATAAGAGAATTTCAGTTCTTTACTCACCGTGCTTTCTCAGTTTAGAAAGTATGGACAAATCTAAGTAATGCAAGCTAGCTGGTGTATTCTTAAAAAACCCTATGCCCAGCAGGGATATGCGTATGAAATGGTTTTGGATGCTATAAAATTAATAATACAAAAAAACAAAAGTGTACATAAAAATCAAGGAAATCTAATATAGGTCAATTTTTGTCTACTCACGTTGCCATATCTACTCGTATAATCTTTATATATCCCAGTCGCAATCGCAGGCTGTCCGGGGCCATAGGTCGGCATTCCAATGCCGGCTGGGGGGCTCCGCCACTCGGAAAACTCTGGTCTTTTCATAATCAGTGCCAACCTTATGCGATACCGTATTAACCACGTCACGCACACCCAAAGTCTGTCTGTTCAAAGGCCGTTCCTTTCGCAAAGTGTTTTTGAAGCATGTCATATCTTTGGTTATTCGGACGCCATTATAAAATCTGTTTATTCTAATTCTGTTATCTTGGACGTATTCTACCACTTTTATTCATTATACAAATTAATTCTTATAAAGTGGATTTGCTTGTAAATTGCTTCATTCGTGTAATGGCGGTGTAAGAATATTGACTTCCCCATACAATAGATTACAATACAATACAATATCCTTTATTGAACACTAAGAAAACAACGTAACAAGAAACAAACAAAGAGAAAAACAAAAGGCGGTCTTATTCCTATGCAGCAGTTTATTCCAGACAACCTAAATGGGAAATAAAGATAAGTGAAAAGTTAAGTAATGGGTAGAGTGCACTATAAATAATATTATAATCTATAAATATAAAAGTAAATTAATAAACATGCCGGAATTTACTTAATTGACAGACTAGTGATCATAAAACGACAGGAATTGATAAAAGGAGGAGGGATGATTTAGAAGGAAAGATAATGTTTTTTAACTCGGTTTTTAAAGGAGTCTATTGTTTGAGCACGTTTTATAGTGATTGGTAAGGAATTTCAAAGCTTCACTCCAAGAACTGAAAAAGATTTACTGTAAAATGTAGTAATAATAATAAAAAACTGCGTTTACCAAGCTACCTTGCGTGACAACTATAGCAAAATCTCCTTATGAGTCATTCTATGGGGGAAATCTACGTTCAGCAGTGAGTTTAGAACTTATTTACTTTTACTACAAAGAATTATCGGAATATTCTGTGTCTGAACGATACGAACAATTAAAGTTCTAGATTAGTGGTAATGTTGGAGCTGATAAATTATAATAGTCTATCAAGAAAGTACCGGGAAAAAAGATCAATAATACACAAAATGTTATATATAGATATTCATCCAAGTTTATTTTATCTTCAGCATGCTCCTCCAGAAACAATAAACTTTCTCCAACGAAAAATCTAATCATCAAAACATCCAGAATTGAGTTTAGTTCTCGTTGCGTTTTCTCCTTTATGTCTTCTACCGAATGAAAATGGGTGCCATAAAGTGATAATTTGAGTTTAGAAAAAAGAGAGAAGGCGGTTGGAGCCATATCTGATGAATAAGGTGTAAAGCTCGATGGTATTTGTTGAGTTCTTGGTCAAAAATTCTTTCACAATGATAGCCTTGTGTGCATTATCTTGATGCAAAATCGAAGAACTTTATTTCCACTAATCTGGCTTTTTTCGTCAAATTTGCTCTCTTAAACACTGCATAATGCCCAATTAATATTCTTTATTTTCTGTTTGACCTCTCAGCAGAATTCCGAGTGTACGACATCGCGATAGCAAAGAAAACAGTCAACATGACTCTGACTTTTGATTGACTTTGGCGTGATTTTTTCGGTTTTGGTTCTGTTGGATGACGCCAATCTAAAGTTTGTTGACTAGTTTGCATCCCAAAACTGTAAACCCGCATTTCGTCACCAGTAACAATGCGTTTCATGAATGTTGGGTCGGATTCGACTCGTTCTAGCATGTCCTCAGCGACTCTTATGCGATTGAGCTTTTGGAGAAAATTCAGGTCTTTTGGGACTAACCACAGAAGTCGTATTATTACGATTTCTGTGGGACTAACCGAGCGGCAACATGTTTCGTAGCCAAGTGAATATCTATAACGGTACGGATCGATTCGTGAGACACAGAAAGTTCAGCGGCTATCTCTTTCAAAATGAATGAGGATTTTCAGTCGCTATTTCCTTCACTTTTACGACGTTAACTTCAGTTGCAAACATCACGATCGGTTTTAAAAGCTTTGTGCCACTCATGAGCACGTGTTTTTACAAAAGTCGATTTACCGTATGTCTTCTGTAATATTTTCAGTGACTGCGAACACGAAATTCCATTGGCAATGAAAAATTAAGACTATTATATTCGATATTTTTGTTAATTGTGAAATTCGCAATACACACTAGATTTGATATAACTAAAACAGCACTGTATTTTATTTAAATAACAGATATAACTCAAACTCCGCCTCAAAATGGAAAACAGTTGTGCCAATTTAACAACAAAAAAAAAACAAAAATGGAATTTGTAACCATAAATAAATCATCAATTCCCGATACTTTTTTGATTGAATGTATTAACACATAAACCACCTGTGTGTCTTGAGTTCACTAAACAACAACATCTATCCTTAATTAAGAATCAAAATACAATTAGCTAGATGCAATATGCAATCTAAAAAAACCAGCCAAGAGCGTGTCGAGCAACGCTCAGTGTAGGGTTCCGTAGTTTCCCGTCCGTCACAATAAGTGTTCCCACTTATGAGTTTAAAGGTGGGTATCCATTATGTTCGCGCTCCAGCAGCGCTCCGCGCTCCTGCAACTGCTCCCGGTAGTGGGTACTGTTGTTTCCATCCAAGTTCAAAATGATTTTCCTAGAAAGTCCTTATAAAGTTCTACTTTTCAGATTTTTTTCATATTTTCTAAACTTATGGTTCAAAAGTTAGAAGGGTGGACACATTCTTTTTTACTTTTGGAGCGATTATTTCCGAAATTATTGACATTATTAAAAAAATATTTTAATAAACCCCTATTCATTTTTAAATACCTTTCCAACAATATATCACACGTTGGGGTTGAAATTAAAAAAAAATCACTTCCCACTTTACATATAGGGGGGCTACCCTAATATAACATTTCTTTCCAATTTTTATTTTACCACTTTGTCGGCGTGATTGATACACATATTGGTACCAAATTTCAGCTTTCTAGTGCTAACGGTCACAGAGATTAAGCGAGGATGGACAGACGGACAGACAGACGTGGCGAAACTATAAGGGTTCCTAGTTGACTACGGAACCCTAAAAAGGAAGGAACCTTTAAGGTAAAAAGTAAGAGTAAATGCAACGAAAGGATTAAATTAAATTCGGTATCTGAAAATTGTGGCTTCTAATATTATACTATATTGTGGCTGTAAGTTCTGAGAAGCGATTTTTGATTCAAATCACAGAGAAGTTTAGAAAGAAAGAAAGAAAGAAAACATTTATTGCTCAAATACGCCACATGTACATTTAAACCATAAACATAAAAAATACATAGAAAAAAGAAAAAAAAGAAGAATAAAAAAAATATTAAACACGTCACACATTTTACGCACACAAGTGTGTGTGACACGGCAAACAGACTGCACTCAGCTTAATGCCGCAGCCGATACGTCTCGTATCGGCTGCGGCATTAAGCTGAGTGCAGTCTGTTTTTCAGTGGGCAGCGCTGGTTTTCAGTGGGCCTGTAAATTAAGTGACGTGCGGACGTTCACACCGTCATTACTGACTAATAATAATTAACATAGATTACATGAATGACCTAACTGGATCTAATACCAAGAATGTCCGAAACATTTTAAAAAGTATTGTTATCACCATAAGAGTCATGTATCTATGAGGTATCAGTTGGAAATAATATAAAAGAAGAAACACTAAATGATGGTACCCTACAAAAATATAATATAGAGCCGTGGTAGCTCAGTGGTTAACGCTCGCTGTAAATATAACAGAACGCGAGTAACCCGGGTTCGATCCCCGCCGGCACCAATGAAATTGTTAATTGCAATTTTAAGTGCTAATTTACCACGTGCTCGGCAGTGAAGGAAAACGTCGTGAGGAAACCTGCATGTCTGAGAAATAAGAAAAAAAAAATATTTCGAAGACATGTGAAGTTCGTCAACACGCATTTGGGCAGCGCGGCTGACACTTCCTTGCCCTAAAACCTCTCAGAAATGAGGGGAGGCCTGAGCCCAGCAGTGGGACGTATATAGGCTGTAACTTTACTTTACTTTACTACAAAAATATTTTCTCACAGGTATGTAATCATAACCATAATCTTAAACAACAATATTATCATTAGAAACAATATTTTAATAAAGTCAATAATGATTGCACGTTAAACATATACTTGTATCATAGTTATAATTAATAGTGTTACGCGCTCCCGTCGACGGCACTAGCGCCATCTAGTGTCAGGAACGAGAGCGAGGGGAGCTTTGCAGAAAATGACATCACAAATCTTTCAACCGACAGCGCCATCCGAAGAACTAAGTTTCTAGAAAATCTACACTCGAACACTCGTCGCTTTGCGCTCATTTACTTGAATATTCCGGATGCTTCATTGCTAATTTGTATATATAGGCGCTGCAAGATGCGATCGAGCAGTATTGGATTTGGCGAGACAAGCGAAGCTTCGGAGCGGAATAAAGTGAATTAGTGTGTTTAATTATTAGTGTTTTAAGTTTTAATTTGTGTAAAGTAAATTAAAGTGTTAATTTAAGCAATTCTATCGGCAATTTTTATTGTCACGAACCTCAAGCTCGTAACAATAGCATGAAAAACACTTTTATTTCAGCCTTTAAGTATCAAAGAAGTACTATGCACTCATATGCTTTCCGTATGACCCCGCCGGACAGCGCTAAGTGTCTGTAATTATTATATAGGTTTTTTTTTATAGAAGAAGGGGCAAACGAGCATGCGGCTCACCTGATGTTAAGTGACTACCGCCGCCCACGATCAACCGCAACACCAGGAGAATTGCGGGTGCGTTGCCGGCCCTTTAGAAAGGAGTAAGCTCTTTTCTTGAAGGTTCCCAGGTCGTATCGGTCCGGAAAAATCGCCGGTGGTAAACTATTCCACAGAGAGGTTGTACGTGGAAGAAAACTCCTTGTGAAACGTACAGTGGTGGACCGCCAAGCATCCAGATGGTGTGGATGGTATCAGGACGTTTGCCGTGTAGTGCGTCCACGAAATTTGGCGGCTGGTATTAATCCGAACAATTCCTCAGAGCACTCCCCGTGATAGATGCGATAAAATACGCAAAGAGATGCAACATCTCTTCGCAGCGCCAGTAAATCGAGCCGATCGGAAAGCACTCGGTCGTCGACGATTCGAGCCGATCTGCGCTGGATGCGGTCAAGTGGAAGGAGCTGGTACTGGGGAGCCCCAGCCCAGAGATGGGAACAGTATTCCATGTGCGGCCGAATCTGCTCCTTGTAAAGTTGCAGGCGGTGTGCCGGCATGAAATACTGTCCCGCGCTGCTGAGCACGCCAAGCTTTTTAGAGGCCAATTTGGCCTTCCCTTCCAAGTGACCACGAAACTGCCCGTCACTCGATATGTCGACGCCGAGGATTCCGATACTGGCTGAGGCAACAAGTGGAGTGCCTTGAAACTGAGGGAATACGACAAAGGGGTTCTTTTTAGCGGTTAACGCGCAAACTTGTGTCTTCTGGGTTAAATTGGACTAGATTTAGTCGTCCCCAATCCGAGACTCTGTTCAGCAAAGACTCGACTTCAGACACAAGTTTGTCCCGGCACTCGGAGACGTTTTCCCGAGAAATATCGGCTCGGCCGGTGTAAAGAGCATCACCAGTGCTGTCATCTGCATAGCAATGAATGTTACGGGCATGCAACATATTATTGATATGCAGAAGAAACAGCGTTGGCGATAGCACGCAGCCCTGTGCAACACCAGCATTAATAGGCTTGCAATCGGAGCTTGCACCGTCTACAACGACCTTGATGCTCCGATCTGCAAGAAAGCTGGTGATCCAATCGCACAATTTCTCGGGAAGCCCATAGGAAGGGAGCTTCGAAAGAAGCGCTTTGTGCCAAACCCGATCGAAGGCCTTCGCAATGTCCAAACTAACGCCTCTCAATGCCTCCCTCTTGAACTCTACTGCCTCCGCCCATCTGTGAGTTAGGTAGACCAGAAGATCACCAGCTGACCGACCACGGCGAAAACCGTATTGGCGGTCACTAATCAGCTGGTGATCTTCAAGGTACCTCATGAGCTGGCAGTTTACAATGGACTCCATTGTTTTGGAGAACAAGGAGGTGATGGCAATTGGCCGGTAGTTGGACGGGTCAGAGCGGTCGCCTTTTTTAGGGATCGGGTGAACGTAAGCCGTCTTCCATGATTTTGGGACTACGCCTAGGGAGTACGAGTACCGGAAAAGACGCGTTAAAACCGGTGCCAACTTTGGAGCACACGTCCTCAGCACAATTGGGGGGATTCCGTCAGGCCCACTTGACTTGTGGATGTCCAGGGAGAGGAGTGCTTTGCGAACCGAGCGCTGTGTGAAGTGCATTTCCGGCATGGAGCACTCACACCGCGGGATGGTCGGCGTCGTACTCCCCCCGTCATCGAGAGTCGAGTTAGACGCAAAGAAAGAGCCTAGAAGATCGGCTTTGTCCTTTGCGGTATGAGCCAGTTAGTTGTCCTCCCTTTGCAGAGATGGAAGAGATGGCTGACAGAAATTCCCCTGGACAGCCTTGGCGAGAGACCAGAATGCACGGGTTCCAGAAGGAAGGCGAATTAGTTTCTCGCCAATTCTGTCTATGTGCTCTGACTTTGCCTTGGCAATGACTCTTTTAAAGGACCTAGAGGCGGAATTATACTTCTTTTTTAGAGCGCTGGTGTTTACATCCCGGGACGCTGATGCATCAGCCCAGGCTTGGTAGCACTCCTGTTTATAGCATGATGCTAATTTTCGCCCGGTTTGAGCCGGCCCATACGTGCAACAGCAAAGCTGCCGCGTGGCTCTACCACTGTCAAAAGGTAGGTAGGTAAATATCAAGCTATAGCTTTTTGAACAAGAATTAGGTGAGTTTTATATTTTATTTTAAATGTATTTAATGTTTTCAGACTACGAAGCGGTGGCGGCAGGTTATTTCAGCATTTAGAGGCAGAATATTTGAAACTTCCACGAAAGGCGACGATTTACACCTATTGCTTTATCATTATCTTGTAAACAGTGTAGTTTAGCTTAGTAGGTTATGTATATCAGTGTCAATCTATTTCTGGACAAGGTTCGAACTCAGGTTCTTCGGCTGTGTAGTGTTGTGTGCTTTCACTGACCATAGATTTATTTTCAGTACATATGCCTATTCCAACCAGCAATACCCACAAAATGAGCGTATTGAGTCATTATTATAACAAACACCTCTTCATAACTTGGACGGTTGTTTTATATTAAAAACAAACATATTATAAACAATATGGTACAAACTTTATATAGCAACAGCGTGGTACAGCCATACTGCATCTATATTATGGTTGCAGCACTAACGGGGAAGGAGTCTTTCCCAGAAGCCTTCTGTTGTCTGTTGTCCGTTGTCCTTCCGAAGGACAACGCTCCACCAACGTAAAATAGCAGCTCAATACTGCTAAATGTATATTGTATGGTGAGTGAAGAGACCCTTTTTACTGATAACGAGGCGTTCTATCTTACTCGTAGTTCTCATGAGTGACAACGCTAGATGCAATTTTGATTCTTAATCGAGGCTAGATGTAGGTGCCTACTGTCCACATCATCCACTTACCATCGGATGGACTGTATGCTCGTTTATAAAAATAATTATATGCTCGTTTATAAAAAAATAAAATAAGAATATAGATTAGTATGAATCATTAGCATGAAACGTCGTAGTTTTAAATATTTTGTTACGGACATAAAGTTTTCATTGCTTAATCAAATGTAACAAGTATTTAGCATAGTAAAATGTCTCAGTTCAAAAGTATAAGCTGATTAGTTATCAATTAGAGGCGCGGACAGTGCGTGCGTGCATGCACGTGCTTAGTTTCAGGCAGCACGTGCCGGCACGTGACGCGAGCCTGTCACAATACGGCATGATCGCTTCCTTCCTGCGTAACACGCCTACCTTTTTAAACTATTATAACGCCCCGTTTGTTTCCGAGGATATTTTTTGTACAGCAAGGAATAAACGAGTTTTCGTAAATATTTAAATGAACGCTATTTTTCAAGGAAAGAAGATATTATTTTTTTACTTTGTTATAAACCCCTACAGGTTATAACGTATCTACGTTAAGATTTATCATAACCAGTCCATTGCTGAGGCCGCCCCAAGGAAATCAACAAATCACGGCCCTGAGCCACCTGTATCGACTTCTTGCATATTTTTTTTTTATAGAAGAGGGGGCAAACGAGCATGCGGCTCACCTGATGTTAAGTGACTACCGCCGCCCATGATCAACCGCAACACCAGGAGAATTGCGGGTGCGTTGCCGGCCCTTTAGAAAGGAGTAAGCTCTTTTCTTGAAGGTCCCCAGGTCGTATCGGTCCGGAAAAATCGCCGGTGGTAAACTATTCCACAGAGAGGTTGTACGTGGAAGAAAACTCCTTGAGAAACGTACAGTGGTGGACCGCCAAGCATCCAGATGGTGTGGATGGTATCGGGACGTTTGCCGTGTAGTGCGTTCACGAAATTTGGCGGCTGGGATTAATCCGAACAATTCCTCAGAGCCCTCCCCGTGATAGATGCGATAAAATACGCAAAGAGATGCAACATCTCTTCGCAGCGCCAGTGAATCGAGCCGATCGGAAAGCACTCGGTCGTCGACGATTCGAGCCGCTCTGCGCTGGATGCGGTCAAGTGGAAGGAGCTGGTACTGGGGAGCCCCAGCCCAGAGATGGGAACAGTATTCCATGTGCGGCCGAACCTGCGCCTTGTAAAGTTGCAGGCGGTGTGCCGGCATGAAATACTGTCCCGCTCTGCTGAGCACGCCAAGCTTTTTAGAGGCCAATTTGGCCTTCCCTTCCAAGTGACCACGAAACTGCACGTCACTCGATATGTCGACGCCGAGGATTCCGATACTGGCTGAGGCAACAAGGGGAGTGCCTTGAAACTGAGGGGATACGACAAAGGGGTTCTTTTTAGCGGTTAACGCGCAAACTTGTGTCTTCTGGGGGTTAAACTGGACTAGATTTAGTCGTCCCCAATCCGAGACTCTGTTCAGCAAAGACTCGACTTCAGACACAAGTTTGTCCCGGCACTCGGAGACGTTTTCCCGAAAAATATTGGCTCGGCCGGTGTAAAGAGCATCACCAGTGCTGTCATCTGCATAGCAATGAATGTTACTTTGTGCCAAACCCGATCGAAGGCCTTCGCAATGTCCAAACTAACGGCCAATGCCTCCCCCTTGAACTCTACTGCCTCCGCCCATCTGTGAGTGAGGTAAACCAGAAGATGACCGACCACGGCGAAAACCGTATTGGCGGTCACTAATCAGCTGGTGATGCTCAAGGTACCTCATGAGCTGGCAGTTTACAATGGACTCCATTGTTTTGGAGAACAAGGAGGTGATGGCGATTGGCCGGTAGTTGGACGGGTCTGAGCGGTCGCCTTTTTTAGGGATCGGGTGGACGAAAGCCGTCTTCCATGATTTTGGGACTACGCCTAGGGAGTAGGAGTACCGGAAAAGACGCGTTAAAACCGGTGCCAACTCTGGAGCACACGTCCTCAGCACAATTGGGGGGATTCCGTCAGGCCCACTCGACTTGTGGATGTCTAGGGAGAGGAGTGCTTTGCGAACCGAGCGCTGTGTGAACTGCACTTCCGGCATGGAGCACTCACACCGCGGGATGGTCGGCGGCGTACTCCCCCCGTCATCAAGAGTCGAGTTAGACGCAAAGAAAGAGCCTAGAAGATCGGCTTTCTCCTTTGCAGTATGGGCCAGTGAGTCGTCCTCCCTGTGCAGAGATGGAAGAGATGGCTGACAGAAATTCCCCTGGACAGCCTTGGCGAGAGACCAGAATGCACGGGTTCCAGAAGGAAGGCGAACTAGTTTCTCGCCAATTCTGCCTATGTGCTCTATGTTCATCATTAATCAATAATAGATTATAATAGATATATTACAGCATTAGTTCATTTGTCACCTTTCTTTTTTTTTTTAATAAACCCATCTTTTATGAGTTACTTCAACATTTGGCATATCCTGGGTGCTGCTGTAGCTGCAGCTACAATGTAGCTGAAGCTTATCTGTACCACATTTGAAAAAGTAAATATATAATGTAACAAACTGAAACACCAGATATTTTATCACAAACTCATACAAAACTACTTCAAAGTATCTTCTAAAGAAAATCACCATAAGGACAAAAAGGGATTTGGTATTTTTTATTCCCGTGCGCCCGCATGTCTCTGTTTGCAGTTGCAAATATTGTTAAGTTGGGGGAGCCGCCCCTCGAATTATTCGTCATTGTGTCTATACCTCCATGTACTCGCTACTAAGTTTATATCTACTGTATTTATGAAGCAGTAGCTCGGGTGTACGAGTTGTGTATTTATTATTATTAAGGCTTATTAAGTATTATTAAGGCTTAAGTATTATTAAGGCTAATTGGTTCTATTAAAATAACATTTCATCATCATCACTACAACCCCTCATAAGTTCATTGCTGAACATGGGCCTCTCCCAGGGAACGCTTCAAAATACAGTCCCGAGCCATGTGCATTAATTGACATTTGACATGTCTTACCAGGTCGTCTCTACATCTAGTGAGACGCCGCCTACACTTTGCTTACCGGTATGAGACTGCCTCTCTAAAACCTAATAAAATAGAAAGATATTAAAATAAATTATTTAATATTTTAAATAAAAATGTGAGTAGCATTTCATACTTTGATTTTAAATGTGTTTCTTATTTTAGTATTTTGGTGTGAATGGTTGTCTTTTTACTTTTTAACACGAACCTGATGTTAACATTTTTATTTGTCAGCTTTAAAAAGGATACAGTTTAACTCAAGAGTTTTAAAACCAACTGATACAATACAGTTTGCCCAAAAATGCTCTGACAATATAGCTAAAACTACGTTGTACTATTATTTATTCTGTGCTAAAACCTACAATATTTTACAAGGTACTTTAAAGAGGGAATCAGTAAAGTTGTGGTAAAAACTCACAGGGTGGTGGGACTTCGTTTTTACCCAGAGAATCTGGTCTTAGGTTTTCTGATGTGGTAGTGTCACACTGCAGCTGTATTATACGTGCAGAACAACCGAGTAGGCTCGACCGGAAAAGGACCACGCTTTCACAGAGTATAAGCATAAAATTGTAGCTTGCTAGATTAGTTGGTACATTACTACACTCACCATACGAAACACAGTCGTTTTAGACTGAGATCCAATAAGAGAAGCAACCTAGCTCCATTCCTAGATTTTTAATCCAGAATAGATATCTATGAACCACGACATCCTCTTACCATAAGGCTGAATGACTGCTCGTTTATCATCTTTGTGCTTAAAAAAACAGAAACGTTTTACCTATTTCTGTTATCATTACTACAAGCAGTGCTTACGTTACTTCCAGTCTGAGGGGTATAGAGAGAAGTATAAAGGTGACAACCAATAGTAATATATAAGTCGATGGTGACAACACGCCACTAGCCTTCCTTCTTTAAAGTTAGATATATGTATATAAACCGTACAAGATACAAGTTATAGTTCCAAACCGACCCCACTAAGGTTGATAATATGATGAAACTACAAGCTACAAGTACGTGTGGACAGAAGCCTCTGTTAAAACATTGACATAGCCGTATGTATGCAATCAGCTATGAAACATTGACTATGCCGTAATTTATCACTAGCGCCATCTCGTTTACAACCTCAACAATGTGTGTCAACAGATAGACTGCAGTAGCCACTACCATCGGATGGACTGTAAGTTTGTTTGTCACTAGTATATTTAAAAAAAAAACTAATTTTAGTGACATTTTGAGGATTTGCTGTAGTTGTTGAGTTTGGTATAAGAAATCAATCAAAGATAAAAAGGATAATATATAATATATATAATATGATATCCTTTTTGTCCTTATTTGCCTATAAATTGACCCTAGAGACTTATTATTACACAAGTTTTCACGTTTCTGTCTTTCATAACCAGAGAAATTTTAAAAATAAAGAACTAATCTTAAATAAAGACAAGAGAGAGATTTAGTAGGAAATGTCGGACAATCTTAATCCGCAGGAGAGACGTCGCCCTTTCGCCGCTGGAGGTCGTTACACGCTGCTATTCAGTTCGAACTGCCTGCTTTGCTAGCGTGCAATTATGTATGTTGTACGCGTCACTTGACTGTATTCCCTTACCCTCTAGTATAGAGAGCATATTAATCTTGATCTTTGATTTATTATTTTGGAATGAAATCTCACCACATTAAAAAAAAGAACCTTTTCCGTTTTTCCTAAATTTTTTCCACTTAGTATATTATTTCATTTTTATGCTTTAAAAATCACTTTCATCAACATAACTACAACATATATAATAAAGTCTAAGTAATGAATCTGCTTTGAATGCGCAACGCGGTCCGAACTACGAGTATCCGTCGATATTCTGCAGTCTCATCAGCTAGTCAATTTTTATTAGAGGCTACACAGTCACACTATACTGCATATTATACCGGTTCGAAATATGCATATACTATATACTATATGTAAAAATTAAAAAGTTGAAGTTACAGCCTATACCACTGCTGGGCACAGGCCTGCACTCATTTCTGAGAGGGTATTGCCGAAACTTCACGTGTCTTCGAAATATTATTTTTTTATTTGAAAGTTAACTGACGATATTTTCTTTCACCGCCGTCACCTCAGTTTCTCGTGTCCATGGGTGCTGGAAAGCACCCGAAACGTCGGGATTTAAAAAAAATTAAAATAAAGTAATTAAAATTAAAGTTAAACGCGATAAAATTCGTAAAAGTAGTTTTAATCAATGTGTAGGGTTCGCGTAAATATAAGAAATCATAAATCTTTTCATTTTTCTTGTTCAGTAATAATAAATCATCTTTAAAGCTACACACTTACCTACACTGATTAATCTAGGCTTACTATCACATCAACATGATGAGCGGTCATAAGTTACATGCACTATTGACTCTATGTATAATTAATCAGGAATCGTCACTCCGTCTAGTAAAGCCAACAATCTGATCGTCCTCCCCTTCCCCCTTATTCACACATCGTCATAAAACAGAGTCGCAAGTTGGATGCACAATCGACTCTACATGTTTCGTCATGACGTCCCAAAACATAGCCAAGATGCAGACAGAGCACCAGTAGAGGTATTTGAAAACGTGCAAAATGTGTCTACTTAAGGTCACTACATTCCTACAATAAATCCAAACATATATAGGAAAGATAATGCATTACTATAATTTCGAAATAACTAACTTTTTTGAGCTTTATTTGAATGAATTAATGAATTAAGAAATGAATAAACATTTTTAAAATTTTTGCCACGGTAGCTCAGATGGTTAGCGCTCGCAGTACGCGAGCAAACCGAGTTCGATCCCCGCCGGCACCAATGAAATTGTTACTTGCAAGTTTAAGTGCTGATTTCCCATGTGATCGACGGCGAAGGAAAATATTGTGAGGAAACCCGCATGTCTGAGAAATAAGAAAAAAAATATTTCGAAGCCATACGCATTGGGGCAGCGCGGCTGACACTTCCTTGCCCTAAAACCCTCTCAGAAATGAGTGGAGGCCTGTGCCAGGGAGTGGGACGTATATAGGCTATAACTTTTAAAATTTTAGTCAGTCAGATAAAGGGCAATGCTGAAAGTGATCTAGTTTTTATGTTATCCGAAAGAGTGGGAGATATTTTTTGATCTTCTTCTTCTTCTTCTGAGTCTTTTATGATTATTTTTAATCGAAATAACGCCATGTTGGCTATTAATGAAATAAAAAACTATTATTTTAAACGGAATCAAGGATCAAATCTTGCGATATGCAGTATTTTTAAAATGACAGCGAGCGGTGATTACGGAGGCCTAATTCGATAAATAGGGCTCCTTCAGCCCCTCGGCCCGCGCAGTGCTCCGCGGCTATGGTTAACTGAATTTATTACTTGATTGCACCGTTTGTGTGAAAACATGACACAGAAATCACTACTTCCAATGATATAATATCCTGCTAGACTTGCATTTTGCTAGACTACTTTATGTATATGCTTGTATATGTTAAGACTGATGCGTATCACAGCACCATATCGACACCGGTTGTGTTTGGAGAACCTTACATCATCAGTCATTATCCATGCAATATTAATGAGAATGTTAGTAGTTTAAAATTATTTTCGAATATCGTTAGTTTATTTTTGATTTATTCGTGTTGGCGGCTGTCATACAATTTAGTCGATTATAGGTACTTCCGCTAGGAATCTAAAATAGAATAAAAATAATATCACAATAGATTAATATTTCAAAAGTCTTAAAATTTTGTTATGTTAAAAGAGACTACACTAACGAAAAATAGCAAAAACTAAAACGTCACAAAAAGTAATTCACTAGCATTGACTTATATATTACTAGCGTATTCACTAGTGACTAGTATTACACTATGAACAGAGTGTATTATATTTGCCATAAAGCATAAATAACATGGTCCAATTAAAATAAATGTGTTTAAATATACGATAACACAAATTTATACTTACAGAGTTTTACAATTTCTTACAATGAACCATTACTTAGGTAGTCTTGTTGCCATTGATATTAGTTACCTATGGTATTTATCGCGAGAATTAATTTTAAAGTGGCAAAAAGAAGCTTCACTCAAATTTAGTTACACATTATAGTGCTAGCTATATATTATATATTATAGTTAGCACATTATACATATCTTTACGCACATATTAACAATACATTACCAAGCATTTTGAATTTTGAAATTTTTTTTTTTGAATTTAAAAGTTAACAAGTGGTAAAATTTATAATTTTGTACAACCGACTTCAATCTAATTAAAATGGGAACATCATCAATGTATTCAAAGTCAATTAAATGCGCTTTATTAAAGATAAATAAACTCAAAAACTACTGGTCAGATCTTGTATAATTTTTATGGGACCAACGAGAAGCACTAACTTTCTGATAAAAAAGAACCATCAAAACCGGTTCACCCAGAGAAAAGTGCTGAGGTAACACACATATAAAAAAAACAAAAATAAACATACAGTCGAATTGAATACATCCCCTGTTTTGAAGTCGTTAAAAAAAACGGAATCTTTGAGATTTTTTAAAATTAGTTTCTCCTCATCATTTGTCTATATTACTTATTCTGAACCTTCTGTGCAAATTTGGCTGATTATTGTAAAATAACTCTGGATATTAAAGACACGCAACACTACAAAACTGAAATCTACAAAAGCCGGGCAGTTCTCTATGGAGCAAATTAGTATTTCCCTAGAGATGTAAGGAGAAATATGTAAAATTTTGCCTTAAATTACAACCTAGCCTTGACTGCGGTGTTCGCTAACTGAAGGACGGAGTTCCGAGAGTTAATTGAGGGCACTGAATGTTAAAAATATGTTGGGATGAAACATGTTTTATACGTGGTAGAGCCATGCTGCAATTATATTAGTAGTATAGTTGTAGCACGAATGGGTCGGCTCGACCGGGGAAGGACCACGCTCTCACAGAATACCAGCGTCGAATAGTAGCTCAATGCTGCTGTGTTTCGTATGGTGAGTGTAGAGAACCGGATACCCTGTTTACTGGAAACAGGCATTCCATCTTTGTCCCCACGGGTGACAACGCATCTGCATTTTGATTCGTAATCGAGGATAGATGTATATGTCTATGGGCTACAGCAACCGTAAGTGGTTCATCATGCATCAGGTGGACTGTGCTCGTTTGTCACCCTATCCTATAAAAAATGTATGGAATGTATGGCGTACAGGTGGTTTAACATTTTCATACTACTTCCGATTACAAAACATGGTGTTTTAGAATTTGAAAACGTGATGCGTGCGTGCGTGCGTGCGTGCTTGCGTGCTTGAGTGAGTTAGTGCGTGCGCGTGCGTGCGTGCGCGCGTGTGTGTGTGTGTGTGTGGGTGTGTGTGTGTGTCTGTGTGTAAACTCCTTATAACTTTTGAACGGCGTAACTTATCGCAGTTTACGGCATTCGAAAGAGTTCTATTGCCATTAAATTTCGTGTCAAACGTTTTCGAATCGATGAAAAATTTGTTATTTCATCATCATTATCATTATCATTATAACCCACTGCTACAAATCTATTGCTATACATAGGCCTACCCTACATAGCACAAAGTACGGTCCTGGAGCACCTGCATCAATCCAGGTCACTTCATCTTTTGCCTGCCACTTGAATATCTTTCTTATCGTTCGATCGATTTACGTAATATGAATGTTTACGTAGCTTTTAACGAACCCTGTACTATATTGACTTGATACAATATCACAAAGAAAACGGCGGCGAACACTGGTTTATTGTAGTTTTATAGTGTACTTGATAAAAATGTATGATACGATTAAAGTCTAGCGTTCCTTAATGTTTCTTATATTTAGAATATAAGAGCTATAATGACGCGTTTTTTACATATTTCTGGCGATTGACTCTACAAAGTTATATTGTGTGGTATGTTTCACGCCCGCGGTTGGACAGCGCAGCGGTCGGCGCACGCGCCGCGACACGCTTCGTTACCAGTAAGTATGATTTACCTCCAGCGTGATCCGATTTAATACATTTATGTACCTACTTAAGTTGAGATAGTTTGTTTATAGTGACGACCTAAGTACAGAAAAAATATTTTCTACCTTAAATAACCTTGACTTGATTATGGTTATTATGATCTACTGATTTTGATTATAAACCATCGGAATAATATTTTTGCGTTTTTTATTAGAAGACTTACTGAGGCAAAAAAAACTAAATTGTTTTAAAGTTTCTGATATACTCCGTGAAATATGTCAATAGATTTAATTGATATAAAGTTCAATTTATTTTGTCTGCTTAAGAAACCAACCTAGACTCTAACTTACTCCTTGTTAAAAGGCCGGCAACGTGCCTGCGATTCCCCTGATATGGCACTTGTTCATGGACGATGATCGGTACTTACTCATTTGCCCCCTCCTCTATAAAAGAACGTGGTAATATCCTATCTATCTATATATCTCTATCCGCCTGGGAGTTCTCCCACCACCGTAGCCATTTCTGCGGCGAAACAGCATTGTATTCACACCGCTGTGTTTTCTCCAAAGGGTAAAGAGAGCCAGTACAAAAGTCCACTGCTGAAGAAACGCCATAGTTTGCCTGATGGGTGTTGGCCACCGCAGTTTTCAGAGCGCTGCTGCTGCCCATCTCATTTTCCCTATGTTGCCACTTACAACAGCTACGGAATGTTTCGAAGTAGTCGATACTCTAACGCCGCGGCTGCACACATACTTACGGTGAAATAAAATGCCTTCACAGGAGTTGCAGTGGTAGCTCAGATGGTCAACGCTCGCTGTAAATATAACAGAACGCGAGTAACCGGGGTTCGAACCCCGCTGGCACCAACGAAATTGTAAATTGGAATTTTAAGTGCTAATTTACCACGTGCTCGGCGGTGAAGGAAAACATCGTGAGGAAACCTGCATGTTCGAGGAATAAGAAAAAAAATATTTCGAAGACATGTGAAGTTCGCCAACACGCATTGGGGCAGCGCGGCGGACACACTTCCTTGCCCTAAAACCATCTCAGAAATAAGGGGAGGCCTGTGCCCAGCAGTGGGACGTATATAGGCTGTAAATTTACTTTTTGACTTTACAGAAATTTGTTATCCGAAACGGTACATATATATATATAAAAAAAGAATGGGTGCTAACCTTTGTCTTATTTCTTTCCCAAAAAATCACATATATAGCATAGCAAGTACTAGTCCTGGATTTGTATAATAGTAAAAGATAAATTAAATAATGACTGTTGGTGCCACAATAAAAAGACGTTCGACCCGTATAATTCAGGGGTATATAATTCTGCTATTCTCCAGCTAAGTATTCATCCTTTATGACAGTCTAACAAGTTCATAGCGCACAGGCTTTTCCCGTGAACTACCTCATAGGGATATGGCATATATATTAAGGGTTGGCTATAGACATCCGGTACTTGATTTTAATAATGTTTTTAATCTAGGAGGCTTGTTAGGGTTAAGCTTGAACCTATTACACTGTTTTTAGATGTCGAAAATGCGTTTTGAATAAACTACGATAAAAGTAAATTTCACTAAAAATTGCTTATAACGAAACGCAAATATGTCAATTTGGTCTAGTATTATGAAGTAGACGTACGGTCCTTGATTTTTTAATTTTGTTTTCAATTTAAGAGGTTTGTCGGGGTCAACGCGTACCTTTTACATTGTTTTTGGATCTTGAAAATGCCTTTCGAATTAATTACCACAAAAATAAATTTCACTAATAAATGAACGAACGCAAATATGTCAATTTGTTTTTTTAACACAGATATACCCATAAAAAGTTAATCACTCGCACCCAGACAATCCATTTGTGGCTGAAGACGAGACTCATATACAACAAATTAAGTCGCGGTGGAAAGCAGTAAAAGGTTTTTCAGAAAACACAATACACCCGTCGCTGACTGTCTGCTGGGTTAAGCTACCGTCAAAATATTCAAAAGCATTGCAAAACAACGGCATATAATTGTGAAGGAATTTGTAACATTTCGTACTTCTTGTAATGTATTATATAGCGGTTAATGTATTTTTTGGTGGAATTCCTTGTGTCAATGTCACAATAAAAAAAGAGGAAACACTGTAAGTGAATTAAATTAATAAACAAACTAATCAGTGATCCTGTGATTTAGAGCAGCATTACCAAAACCAGGGTGGCAGATCCATCTGGTCAATAAGGCGAGTAAGGTCAAAACGATCGTAAGATGATTTTTACTGTTCTTATTTAAAATATTGTAACTTTTGAGTCTCTAATGGTCAAATGCTCGTGCTGTCTCTATCACTTTAATTCTAAGTGGCTGCGACACCACGAGACTTAACGACATCTTAAAATTGAGTAGCGATTGAGTTTTTGAGTATTGTAAAGTTCGTTTGGTCTTCAGCTGTGAGTCGTAACCAAGAGCCTGTTGCAACTGGCGACGCGTTGCACATCACATGTCACTTGGTTCTAAGTTAGCTTTGTGGGCAAATATTTATATTGCCTTATTCACGCGGTTTTGGACACAGAAAGGATAGTATTTAAATATAATAAATAGCATTCTAT
The DNA here is from genome assembly GCA_036936625.1 of Parnassius smintheus behrii. Classification (NCBI taxonomy): domain Eukaryota; kingdom Metazoa; phylum Arthropoda; class Insecta; order Lepidoptera; family Papilionidae; genus Parnassius; species Parnassius smintheus. The sequence goes on along the minus strand of JAUPFT010000016.1, from coordinate 10,439,197 downwards.
AAAAATAAGAAATCCATGATGAACAGCAATCTACACCTGGATTGTTCTTCTCCGTGTACTGTTAAGTATCGAACGAAATGAACAATCCAGGAATCAATTCACGAGATATTTTAGAAAAGTATTACCTGTATTTATTTCATTCATATTTTTTTATAATAACTTTATTTAGTTTTATACCGCCATTGACTGAGTTTCTGACCTAATTCAGGCTAATTTAATCGAGTTTAAAAAACGATGACGTTCTATTTTCATCATCATCATTACAGCCCTTCACAAGTCCACTGCTGAACATAGGCCTCCCCCAAGTAATGCCACAAAGCACGGTCCTGAGCCACCTGTATCCATCGACTTCCTGCATATCTTACCAGGTCGTCACTCCATCTAGTGGGGGGTCGCCCTACACCTACGCCTACCGGTACGAGGCTGCCACTCAAGAACCTTTCTTCCCCATCGGTTATCGGTTCTTCGAGCTATATGGCCGGCCCATTGCTACTTCAGATTACTAATCCGTTGGGCTATGTCGGTCACTCTGGTTTTACTGCGGATATCCTCATTTCTGAGTCTATCTCGCAGAGAAACTCCGAGCACAGCCCTTCTCTAAGGCTTTCTCGTAGTCCACATACGCCAGGCAAAGTGGCAGATTGTACTCTTCAGTCTTCTGTACAATCTGCCGCAGGGTATGTATGTGGTCTATGGTACTGAAGCCTTTTCGGAAACCGGCTTTTTCGGGAGGCTGGAAGTCGTCGTGTCTGCGTGCGAGACGATTCGTAATGACTCTCGAAAACGCGGCTCAGAAGGGAAATCGGTCTGTAGTTCTTTAAGAGAGCGTTGTCGCCTTTCTTAAAGAACAAGACCACCGCACTTCTGCTCCACCCCTCTGGAGTTGTGCCACTATGGAGGATGGAATTAAAGAGCTTCTGAAGGACTTCAAGAACCGGTGTTCCACCCGCTTTCAGAAGCTCCGCTGTAATTCCATCCTCGCCTGGGGCCCTGACGTTTTTAAGGTGCTGGAGAGCCATTCTAATCTCGCTTAGACTGACGTCCGGGATATCATTGGAATAGTGTCGGATAAGACTTGCTCTTGAATCGTTACTCACACTTGCGTGTGGCTCCAACGATGATGTGTACAGCTGCCCGTAGAACCTCTCAATCTCACTCAAAATCAGGTGTCCCGGAAACGATGCTGCCACACTCAGTCTTCTTTTTTCGGCTTTCACAGTTGGCTCTTACTGGCAGACAGATCTCTGGCAAAGACTTTGGAGCCCTGGTTCCGCTCGATCGCTTCTTTAATACGAGTAGTATTAAAGTTGCGTAAGTCTCGCCGCATGCATTTGGAGATCTGTCTGTTCAGTTGCCTGTATGCTGTCAAATCTGTTGACGGTTGCAGCCTCATCTCCCGTCTAACAGCCATGAGATTAAGAGTGTGATCGGAGAGTTTTTGTGTTCTTCTGCGGCGGATCTAGGAGAACTTGGCTCCGACCACATGGACAGTTTCCACGAGCTTATCATTCATATCGTCCACTGCATTGCAATCTTGTAGGCACTGAAAGCGGTTACGTAACTTGAACTGAAAGTTTTCGGGATTCTGGATTAGAGCACGAGGGGGACGGAACGTTGACTTCATTAGACGAGACCTCTCCAACTTAACGTTTAGGTTCAGTGTGCCTCTAACCATTCGATGATCGCTGCCAGTTTTTACCCTTGCGTTCACTGAGACATCACTGAACAGTTGGCGTCTGGTCGTCATAATGAAGTCAATCTCATTTTTTGTCGAACCGTCGGGGCTCGACCAGAGGTCCACTTCTTGTGGGGCCGCTTCTGGAAGAAGGAGTTCATCATAAAGAGTCCCTCTTTCTCGGCCAGCTGCTGGCCCCTTCGGTGCCGTTGCCCTACTCCAAATTTCCCTAACTTCAGCTCACGGTTTTCTCTTGTGCCTAGTTTTGCGTTGAAGTCTCCCATCAACACCGTGTAGTGGGTTTTGGTGGAATGCATGGCTTTGGAAATATCCTCCTCCTCATCGGGATGTGCCAAGGTTGGTGCGTAAACCTGTATGACCTTCAGCGAATACCGTTTGGTGATTCTGAGTATCAGGTACGCGACCCTCGTCGACAGATTCCCAATCTTTACAACGTTGTTGACGAGAGACTTGTGGACGATAAATCCGACACCTCCTTGGGACAGATGGTCGCCCTCCCGGTGATAGAACAAGTTGCCGGATTCAAGAATCACCGTGTCCTCCCCCTCTCTTCGGACCTCGGATAATCCTATAATATTCCAGCGCAACTTGTCTATCTCTTCTTCCAGCTCCAGGATCTTCTCATCAGTCCTCAGGGTGCGTCCGTTAAAAGTTGCCAGGTCGAGTAGTCGTAGGTGGCACCCGAACCTCAACCGGAGATTCTTAGCACCCCTGCCCTGCCGTTACCATGGTCGCCACCGTAGCCAGGAATAGCGGGGCCACCGGGGACTGGGGGCCGTCTATTTGTGTAATTGTTCATGGGGGGGTATATTGCCATAGTTGCCACGCTTGGCGAGCGGGTTGGCAACCGCAGTTTTTTTTGTCGTACAGTTGCTGTTATCAGGAAGATGCTGCTGCCAATCTCCTGCCTGTCTCGCTCTGTCGCCTCTTACGACACCCACGGGAAGATATGGGCTAGTGGATATTCTTAACCACCACTACACGGTACCACGTTCTATTTTAAACTAGTATTTTGTACAGGATTGAATAGGCTATACTTTGAAGGTTATCCCTTTTAAATTTTAAGAAAAAATCCATCTCTAAGGGTGAAAAAATAGGAGATGTAGATTTTAAAGAAAATATTTTATTAACGTTGTAGTTGTTTGTGTGAAACTGTTATTCCTTATTATTATGTACTTGCGATCCATCCCTGGATTCACACGAGAGATTTCTGGATCACCACAATAGCGTCATCTACTGGATCCAAATGTGAATATAAATCATCTAGGAACCTATTAAAACACACATAAAAAGTTTCATCAAAATCGGTTCGATGGTTTAGAAGTATATAGCGGATGTAGGTAGAAACATTTTTTTTGTTTTATATTGATAGGTACATTATATATTAGTAAATGGCGCAAATATGAGCCTTTGAGAAATGACTACATATTTGTGCCATTTGCTGTAGATACTAGCAGTCCGTGGGGTCCACGTGTAGTGAAGTTCCTAAAGGAACTGTATCCACGGCTGGTCGTCGCTGCTGGTGATAAGAGGGCTGGTTCTTTCCTCGCTCAAAGGCTTAGTATAGCTATTCAGCGAGGATACGCAGCCAGCGTTCTTGGCACTATACCACGGGGAGCAGGACTTTTTAAATATTTAAATTTTAGTGTTAGTTTTTCTATATTATAGTTTCTTTCTTTATATTGTGTATAATTAGTATTAATTGTAAATATTATAATTTTAATTATTATTTTTATTTAATGTTACGTATATAATAATTGCTATAATTTACTTTAATGTAGATATAAATTGAAATTGAATTCATTATATATTATTTATGCTCATTATAATATATTTTTATAGATCCGTTTAAAAAATAATATTTTGATAACTATACTAAGGCATTTTACAATAATCCATTAGTGCCCAATCAAATGATAAATGCTTTTAAAATGCCACAAACATTGTTTACGTTATAAATTTCTGTGTACATAGCTTCAGGTCAATTTAATTAAATAAAACTTTTTAATCAACAGACATTAGTTAATACGGTTTCAAACGTACGACCCAAATGTATTTTAATGGAAAACACTAAATCAAATTTTGATTACGGGAGAAGGTCGTATACATTCGCGGTCGTAACTTAGCCAGGCGTGGACAGCGTAAAATGTATTTTGCTGGTGAAAAAACTCGCTTTTATTACTACGTTATTTATCGATGCACAAACGCTAAATATCTAAGTATTACAATGAAGAAGTTTTAATGCGAGCGGACGAAGCTGCCGAATGAAAAAACCACGTTGTTTCGGCGGCGATGTATAGCGTTGGTACAGTTACAATATTACGATGTATTTTTGTAATTTTTTTAATGAATAATATACACTATCGAATGATTTTTATTTATTTTACAAGAAACAATATGTAAATCTGGTAATATATTGTTTCCCGAAATATGTGCATCCAAAGGTTGTCTATTTTTTATTTTTTTATTTTTTTTTTATTTTATAGGATAGGGTGACAAACGAGCACACAGTCCACCTGATGGTAAGCGGTTGCTGCGGCCCATAGACATCTACATCAAAATGCAGACGCGTTGTCACCCGTGAGGACTAAGATGGAATGCCTCTTTTCCAGTAAAAAGGGTCTCCGGTTCTCTACACTCACCATACGAAATACAGCAGCATTAAGCTACTATTTCACGCTGGTATTCTGTGAGAGCGTGGTCCTTCCCCGGCCGAGCCGACCCATTCGTGCTACAACTATACTACTAATATAACTGCAGCATGGCTCTACCACGTTAAAAAAGCGTTGTCTGGAAGAAAGCGCTTTTTGCGGATAAGACCACCCATTGAACCTACCACTTTTTAACATATTTGTATTTTAATATTATGTCTACTTTTTGTGTTCTAATTTTCATCATTACTGCTGCAGTGGCAGTCCATTGCTGATCATAGGCCCTTAGGGAATGCCATAAAGCTTGGTCCTGAGCCACCTGCATGTCGGTTCTCCCAGCTATTAAATCCGGACCTTTTTTAATTGTCACTTCAGCTTACTGATACGTTGGGTTAAGCCGATTACTCTGGTTCAAAGGTGGATATTTTTAAAACGAAGTCTATCACATAGAGAAGTTCTGAGCATAGCACTCTTCTAGCTCCTCCTACTGCTCGCTCAGCGACCTTGAGCCGCGTACGAACACCTGTGAACAATCATGACTCAGATCTATATAACAATATGCACTGTCTATCTCTCTATCAATGCTTATCCAATTGTAAACCTCACTGGTACACCTACAGACTAATTCAAGATGTCTGTCGGTGCACGCTATTGTTTGTAAAGCAATTGTCTAGTGCCCAACTAATAGAGCAAAATCCATCCAAAAATCATGAATACACATTTCATAAATTTGTAATCATCATTACAGCCCTTTGTAATAAGGACTAGCATTACTAGCGAAGGTATCGACCTAGTTCTCACTAAATAACCTGCCGGCGTAGTGAGTATTGGAATACATATAGCGCCTTCTTGGAAAAATCTTATATATATATATATATATATATATATATATATATATATTATGACAGGCCTGTTGGTCTAGTGGTTAAGTGACCCTGACTGCTATGCCGGAGGTCGTGGGTTCGATTCCCACCCAGGACAAATGTTTGTGTGATGAGCATGATCATTTGTTCTGTGTCTGGGTGTAATTTATCTATAATATTTATGTATTTAGAAATATATAAGTATGTTTATCAGTTGTCTAGTACCCATAACACAAGCTCTGCTTAGCTTGGGACTAGATGGCGTTGTGCGATAGTTGTGGAATATTATATATATATATATATATATATATATATATATATATATATATATATATATATATATATATATTATTTGAGGCTAGTTATATTGATAATTGATTACTTTCATAATTGGTTACGAAACTAAATGGTGTGACGGCTTGATAAGGCATGCAGGAAACCCATGGATGCAGTTGTCTCAGGACCGTGTTTTGTGGCGTGCTTTGACAACAAAGGCTCAAACTAATATAATAGAAATTAACATATGTGGGCTCAAATGATTCTGTTGATGCGTAGATGGAGAAACCTTCGCTTACAGTGGAATCCGAAATCAAAAAGTGCTAAATTATCCGCTGTGTGCTAAAGTTTTCACATGCCCACTAGGCTCACCAAAAAACCAAACATTAAACACCGTAGGCGCTAAATTGGCAGCACTGGTACAAAAGTAACATTCATTTAAATTTGACTTGGACGAGATTCAAACGAATTGAATCGCTTTTAACCAAAGACTTAGAGCAATAAATGTTGAAAAGTAACAAACTTTTATTAAATTGAGTTTCGATGCTTTAATTTGATAGAAAGTCTGTTCAAACTACTTTCGATTTAGCACTTGATGAACTAGAACCGATTGGTGTGAACCCGTTATACTCCACGACACAAAAGAGGCCCATGTTTAGCCTATATACGGTCTGGTGAAAAGAAAAAGAAATATAAATTCCTGATTAATTTCTTAATTTATACTAAAGATAAGAGGTCATTAACAAATTATTAATCGTGTTCAGTATTTATGTGTACTAAAGCATAATATAACCAAGATTTATTAATATAAATGAGACCCGTTCCTCCAAACTAGGTGCGTTTCGATCAACTGCTGTCGGTACAGTCGCGAACAAATAGCAATAAATATGCAGCTCCATATATCTGTCGGCGGTCGGCCAGCGTTATTTATGGCGTCGGGCGTATAAATCGCGCAGTGTGTAAACACCCGCGGTTCTGGCCCGCCCCGCGCTGGCCCTCCATCGCGCTGACAAGTACGGAAATTATTTTGGCGGTTGACCACAGCTTCCTGCCTCCTACACTGATGAATCATTTGTTGCAGCGCAATTATTTGCGATTCTTTTAACCAGAACTTTTATGTACTGAATGAACGGATTTTTAGTAAGATGATATTTTTTCAGCACTCTATTTGAGTTATGATAAAGTTTGTTGTCGATGTTGTTACGATTCGCAAATTAAGGCAGGCAAAGGTCTTAGAACATAAGTACTAGTCTGATTTTTATTTTGTTTACAAATCTCTTGACAATATGTTGATGCGTTACAGGCACTTCAGCAGATATAAAAAATTGGCATTTATATCCCCAACGATACACTTATTACATAATTTCTAGTAATAGTTTACACGCGCAGACTAATTAATGCATACAATCTAGTTGTTGATGATGTAGGCCGCTGGTGTCGTCTGGGAGAAAAATATACAAAAAAAATTTGGTGAGCGCGTGTACATCCGCGGGGAGGGAGACATAGGTGTCACCTCGTATGATGTTCTAGTGCAACTAACTCGAAACGCGGGATCATGTACTCAGCGGTGCAACACCGTTGTTGCAAATATACCTTCACCCTACTGATAAAAATCGCGGTAAGTGCCACCGTCCCCGTATGCACACGTACTTATTTATTATAGAAAAACAGCAAGTACATTAGGTAAGTAACAATGTTTTATGAGTATATTTTTTTTACATATTTTATTTTTTATTGATTAATATTATTTATATTTCAGGTGTTCGAGAAGCAACGTGAGCGTCGTCAACACTAGTTTTATACGTGGTAGAGCCATACTGCAGTTATATTAGTAGTATAGGTAGTTGTATCACGAATGGGTCGGCTCGACCGGGGAATGACCACGCTCTCACAGAATATCAGCGCAAAACATTAGCTTAATGCTGCTGTGTTTCGTGAGTGTAGAGAGCCGGAGACCTTTTTTACTGGAAATGAGGATTGACAATGCATCTGCATTTTGATACGTAATCGAGGATGTATGTAGATGTCTATGGGCCACAGCAACCATTTACCATCAGGTGGATTGTGTGCTCATTTGTCGCCCTATCATATAAAAAAATACGTGTGGCACTCGGGGACTGCCGCGGTAAAGCTATTGCATATAATTTTTATCAAATTATGCAATTATAGTTATTTATTTATTTTATTTATGCAATATTTTTCTTCTTTGATATTAAATTCAAGTTTTTTCTTTGATAATTTAAGTTACACTTTTTGAGCGTGGATAAGAAAACAATATTTTTTCTCTTATTGAATAAATGAGAAGTTAATATTAAGTATTTAAAATATTTTTATTATCTTACAATACATGTAGGTTATTCAGAAATTTTTATCATTGAAACTATAGGTTTATAGTAACTGAAATATGAAACATAATTTTGAGACTTTTATCCTCTAAATGTCTGGAAAATACCGCGTCAATGGTGGTCCCATATTTTGTTGTGGATTCTTGCGGATTATTATTCATTTTCAAATTCAATATTTCCGAAAGAAAAGTTGTCAACCGCTCTAATTTTTTATAAGTGGAAATTTATTACCATTTGTACCAAGTATTTTCGACCCTTCTTCAGTGTACTCCAGTAAAGTGCGATGAATAAAATGCTCTACCTTGTCCAATTTTGAATTCGGAGAAATATAAATTGCTACCATGACTATGTGTAGGCCGTTTCTCAGTTTGCACAAGCACGCACAAATGTCCATTAGTGTACAGTACTGATATATTAATAAATATTTATATTATAATTAATTTTTCTTGGTAAAGTTATATTTATAGTGAGATAATGATAATACATACTTACAATATTTATATTTGTGTGCTTATGTTTCAATGTGTTTCAAGTACAAGATTCGTCAACAAATATTCTATTAAAGGAAGCAGATGTAATTTTTTTTAAATGTTACTTTACATTGGATATATTCCCTGTATCGTGGGTGCATTTACATACATAGAATATTACATGCACTAACATACAGGCCCATAGCAACTACCTGTGGATCACAAAATGTTTGCTCCATGCGGGAGTCGAACCCGTGATCCGCGACGCTGCATTCGGGTGGTTCAGCCACTGGGCCAAACGTGCCATCAAAAATAATATATAAATATAAAAAATATATTTAAGTATATATTATAATGTTGAAGTAAAATATTATTTAAACGTGCCGTCAAGGCGCTATTTAAAGGTGAAGCCTTTCTTCTTGTTCTCGTAGGTACCTACTTTTCCTTTAGTTGGAGCCTTTCTTCTTGTTCTCGTAGGTACCTACTTTTCCTTTAGTTGGAGCCTTTCTTCAAAGTTTTGCGGAAATTGAATATACTTTTTGACAACACTCCGATGGACTTCTAATGATCAATCTTATTGGCTGGAGATGGACGGGAATTGTCCTAATTCCCAACCCGTTCAATAAAATTCTTATTAACTACTAAAGTTACTATAATATTAAGGAACACATTAAGAGTCTCTTCCATTTTAGAGGGAGTGTCTTTGTCATTCCTATTTAAAAAAAAAACATGTGAGTGTGTCGCGGGCCTATGTTCAGCAGAACCCTTAAAACTATGCACGAATGGTCCAACGAGGAAGGTACATGATATTCCACATCTGGGATTCGCATAGGCGAGGTAACCAGTTGTGTCAGACCATATGCCAAAGCAAAGTCATAAATATATCTACCCGCATGATTTTTTAAACGAGAACCAAGCTATTCAGCGTGGTTATGGAGCCTTAAAATCACCAAGCATCACGATCTCTGTGGATGGGAACTGTTGTAGCACGGAGTCTGCAGTCACTTGGACGTGGTCGATGAGTTGGTCTGTATCGGTATTACCGCTATGGGACCTATAGAGGCAACCGTAGACGCGGGGATAGTCATTGCTGTCATGGGATGAACAGGTCCGTACCTTCAAGTCTGCCGAGGCGTCGAAAACATATATCCTCTGTGACATACACGCAAACTCCAGCCCGGGCGTAAAGGAATGTTCTAATTTGTATCTCGGGTAGTAGAGATACGAATTATCAGCCGGAGAGGACACATGTGTTTCGCTTATAAAGAGCAAGACCGGCTCGCCGTTTCCAGATGGTAGTGGACAGCGTTAAGTTTTGAATTAAGGCCCCGATGTTGCGGAAATTCACGGATAGCGTGTTAGGGGGCGCCTTTGTCCTATTGCTTAGCCCCAAGCGGGTTTAGTCCCAAGGGAAAATGGGTGCCCCCCTGCCTCTGAATGGGCGGCCAGCCTGAGCACCTACTCTTAGGATGTTTTGGTGGGGGGGGGGATTGGGTCTCCGGCTACTTGCACTCACCAGACGAAATGCAGAAGTAGAGCTTCAATTTCACGCTGGTCTGAGCCAGCCTATACGTGCAACTGCAAAAGCTGCCACGTGGTTCTACCTGCAGCCTTATAGAATAAGGGTAATAAATGAGTACACAGTCCACCTGATGTTAAGTGGATACTGTGGCCCATAAACATCCACATCTATCATCTACTATAAATGATCTCCGGTTGTAAACACCCATTATACTAAAGACAGCGTCACTGAACTGCTACTTTAGAATGGTATTCTGTGAGAGCCGTGTGACGGTCGTTTCCCGGTCGAGTCGATCCACTCGTGCTACAAGCTACGTGTATATGCAGTGGGGCTCTACCACGTAAGTTGGTTACAAGCATTCAGCGGAGCATTAGACGAAAATGAAAATACATTTTTAAATATTGTGCATCGTGCTTGGCGGTGAAGAAAGCATAGCAAGGATACCGGCATGTCCGAGTTATAACTTATTTCGAAGATATTTGTCCACTACTAATATATATATATATATATATATATATATATATATATATATATATATATATATATATATATATATATATATATATATATAATATATACTAATAATAAATGAAGTCCACTAACACGTACTGGAGCAGAATAGCGGATAAATTTTTTAAACATGTTTTGTTTTATTTTCATATTTTTTACAGAGTATAATTTTTTGTTTTATTTTATATTAGCTATGCTTACCTACTACATTATGTCATTGAAAGATTTAATGTGTTTACTTTCTTGGCTTAAAATAGCATATACTTGCGGTCTGCCCCGGCTTTGCACGGGGGATTTCTGGATCTCGACAACAGTGCTACCGTATAATACCGGGTCCAATTGAGTTTATAAACCATCCAGGAAACGAATCAAGTACACACAAAAGATTCATCAAAATCGGTAAAATCATTTTCGACTTTTCACGAGCCCATTGGACAGTAATTGATTTTTGATGAACGAAGTTTGTTACCTCAGTGTTCGAACAAGGTGATTAACAAAACCCGCAGCCATCGATTAAATCCCACAGGGTTAGCATCTTGTTAAACTTAATGCAATGTTAATGAAATTTATCCGGTTCAGTGCTGGTCTAATATTTTAGCCACTGAAAAAATTGTTTCAGATTTTTATCTCATTTTTACATTTATAATACTATTACAATAATCGTCAACATCAAAACAACATTTCAAAAGTTAACTGCTAAATATCCTCCTTGGAATGCATCATAGAGGGGAATTAGTTGCCAGGCTTGCAGATGGATGAATCTATTTGTATACTAAGCTTTAAAATTGTAATAAAAACCCTATTTAAGAATGGCACATTCAAAAAAACATTACCTTATCTAACGAAAACCATGGCTTGGTAAATATAACAAGGCTTAAAAAGGAAAATTGTAATTGAACAAAACTAAACAGACAAAGTAAAGTAGCTCATTTTGATAGTAAGCAATTGGGACTTAATGTAATATCATTATGAATATTTTATTTTTTAGCTCAAGATTGTTATGGAATCCGCATACGAAAAAAATTCAAAGAGTCAATATCAAATACATTGTTAATGAAATTATACTTAATTTATAATCGGTCTAAAAAGTGTGATAGGCATTAATTAAATTAACTTTTTATTGAACATAAAATAATTATAAAATTTCAATTTTAAGTGCTGAATTCACCACATACTTGGCGGTGAAAGAAGATATCATGAGGAAACCTGCATTTCTGAGGAATCAAAATATTACGACACGATTGAAGCAATGCGGCGGGGTAATTGATCTATATCGTATAGACAAAAAGGAGAAAGCCTGTGCCAACAGTGGGATGTATTAAGCTGAAATTTAATTTTTTTAAATATATAAATATACAAAGCAAATTTATATGGCAGATGTGAACGGCAGAGTCGGGAAGGGACGCTCTGGGAGAAAGTTTATCAACTAAATTGGCGATATTTTGAAAATGGGTCACGTTAGAAGTACCCTTAACCGACGAGCATGTATGCGTAGATATATGGATGTAAAGGAGGCGAAAGAGGTATGTCAGCGTGAGTGTTTATATTATATATTTATATAAATATACATATTTATATAAATATACGATTATTGTATACAAAAAAATTCATGCAGTAAAGTAAAGTATAGGTTAAGAGGACACGAAGTCGAATAAACGCGTAGCTCATGTTTTTTGATAAAACACAGAGTATAAAAATTGCAATATCGTCTTCGATGAAGGCAGTGTCCCGGAGAGTAGGTTAGTACTGACGAGCCGTGAAATAGGGAGGGTCTATAGGCGCCTCAAGTCGGGGAGTTCGTTACTCGTCTTGTTCCCGTAACGAACTGTTTGCTGCCCACGGGGGCAGGTAATCTAATCTCACGGACGGCCCTCCCTTCGCCCCCTTCGGCCCTCCCAGCTCGCGGGAGATGCCTCACCGGTAGCGTTTTTCGTAGCTGTTTATGCCAATATCAGAAACGGTTGCGACGTGACCGGAATGTTGGTTCGTGATCGATACAATTGGGTTTTGGATACGAACGGGCTTAGTTGCAGCGATTGTTCGAATATTTTTGATACTGAAAATTTGCCTGATTTAAACAAAAACGTATGCCTATTTACAGATGCGTGGCTCAGCTATTAGAGTAGTAGGTATGTCTGCGTTCGAGACATACACAGAAATAAAATATTTTTATAAAAATACAATTTTTTTCCTTAGATAAATATTATATACCTTATATATATATATATATATATATATATATATATATATATATATATATATATATATATATATATATATATATATATAATAATAACAATCTGTAGAAAAAATATTTGTTCACGATTCACACAAAAACTACTGCACGGATTTCCATTAAATTTGGTTTGTAGGCAGTAAATGATCTAGCGTCTAACATATAGATAACTTTAAACCCGCTTACGGAAGACTAAAAAAGAATGTTTTTCTTTTTTTAAATTTATTGTCATATTAATGGTTGTGGTGGTTCTATTAGTCATAAAGAGGATCTAGCTATACATATTACGATGAGACTATATAAAAGTGTGTGTGTGAAAACAAAACTCATCGCGTAACCAACCAGAAAGGGCAGAATAACGGCTACCGGGCCAGCTAGTGGTAAATATTCACCACCACACGTTAACACATCCACAATACCAAAGGATAGGTTCTACCTTGAAGGTTCCTAAGTCTTAATGATGTAGAAAAATCTCTGGAAGTGTATATAATATAAAGCTGTCGTGTATGATAGGAAATTCCTTGAATACTAACGAGTGGAGAAGATGAATTGAAATATTGCGTATAGGCAAATTTCCAAGCAAAGCTTGCTTGCGAGGTGGCTTGCAGTCGTGATACACCTGCTCTGCCGTGCCAATCCAAAAGACTGTAAGTCGACTTACAGTGTTTTCGCTCAACAACGCCCAATCAGTTTCTGTAGGTCTGTTTAGTACCCCTGACCAATATTTTTGTCATTTAAAAGTATATTTTGCAGGATAGGGCAAGCTAAAAAACACTATATAACGTTCAAATTAAGGTTTAACCATGCTGGAAAACTGTAACAAAGCTTACAGTATTTTGCCGTAACATACAACGCGCACTGCTGGAGATACACTGTTTTAAACTGACGCGTATACTCGCACGTTGATATTGTCCCCCCAGCGTAATATGATCTATAAACATGAATGCTATCTCACTCTTTCGCATCGTTATAGAGGCCCTCCGCCTTCTCGGTAAGTTTGAAGACGGTTCAGTTTACGTGTGACGCGCAGTGATACCGGTGATTATGTATTTTATTTAATTACCGTGATTTTGTATTAATTTAACGATGAATACGAATCGAAGTAAAATGCTAGTTAGACTGTCAAAACAAAATATTAAACATTATAATAACACAGACTCAGTTACTGTTGTGTCCAATGTGATAAGTGACTGTCTAGAAAAAGAAAATAGAAACCGCAATAATCACAATGAGTATGAAAATTACCTTCAAGATGATTTAGGATCAAGAAACTTTATAAGTCCTATCACTCCATTAAGTGAATCTCAACTTAATGAATGCATTTCAGAAGAATTAGGAGAAAGAGTTTACGCCCAACTGGTACCTGCATTAATTTGTGATAAGAATTTAGACGTCTCAAATATTTCCACAGAAGATTTTCACCAATCCACAAGTTCGCATATTCATGTTAATAGCGTTCAATCTAATTTATATTGTGATCTTACGTCTAAAACAAAAATCCAGTCAATAAATAACCAAGAACACGTTGCTACTGGATCGATAAATAATCTAGATGAAGATGATTTCGATACTTTGAATCTTTTGACTGTGACACAAAACATTATATTTACTGAATTATCGACTGAAATGCAACCAGCACCTTGTTTAGCACATTCTTCACCACCTTCAGTTTCGCCAAAGCCTTCTACTTCCTTAGCGCCTGTAAGTCCTATTACACATATTGAAACAGAACTGCTGACAAGAAAAAAAAACGTAGCTTCCTTGAAGAATCCACCGCCATTGATAAACCTGCCGTCGAAGATAACTGTCAAACACCAAAGAAACCTCAGCGCAATAGAGACCCAGCAGCTATATTAGAGACACAAAGATTAAAACATCCATTGTTGCCACCTTGTTCATGTAAAAAACAGTGCATTCAAAAGATTTCCGAGACTGAAAGGCAGTCTATTTGGATACAATTTTGGAACTTGGACCGGCAACGGCGCCGCGACTTTATATTAATAAGTGTTGATAAGCTATCTACCGCATGCACTAAAACAAAAGGTGATTCTCGAAGGCATAACACACTAAAATGTTCCCTAAATGATGTCAATGTATGCAAGTTCTTTTTTTCATAGGACCTTGGGATATACAAACGATGAAGCTGTGCAATCAGTCTTGAAAAATAACTATCTAGAGAGTAATAAAAATCCGAAGATAAGCGCTACACCCGATATTCGAGGATGTCGATATGCACCATCTAACAAGTTTCCACCGGAGTATGAAAAACGATTAGAAGAATTTATTATGAAATACAACCCTGTTCCATCACGTTACAACATTAAACATGCGCCGAACCAAAAGTATTTGCCTATAGGTATAAACTTTTCCACTATATATAAGGATTTTAAACGGTATTGCTAAGAAAATAATACGACGATTTGTGGTTGAACTCATTTTCATACTATGATATGATAAAAAAATTGAATCTCTCAACAGCAGAATTACCTCAAAATATATGCATTAAATGTAAAAATCATAAAATAGCTCATGATATACTACCACTTCCTTGGAACTGTGAAGAGTGTAAAATGATAGGCCAGCACTTAGAAAATAAACGCAATTCACGAAGAGATTTAAGTTTAGCAGAAGATCGAAGTAATAATTCGGAAGGAAAGAGAGCTGTGTTCACCGTCGACATGCAAAAAGCTATATGCACGCCACTTCTTAGAACAAAAGATTATTATTTTTCAAGAAAACTTGTTCTATTTAACGAGTCATCAATTTTCTATTTCATTTTTTAGGGTTCCGTAGTCAACTAGGTAACCTTACCCTTATAGTTTCGCCATGTCTGTCTGTCCGTCTGTCCGTCCTCGCTTAATCTCTGTGACCGTTAGCACTAGAAAGCTGAAATTTGGTACCAATATGTGACAAAGTTTTAAAATAAAAATTGGAAAAAAATGTTTTATTAGGGTAGCCCCCCTATATGTAAAGTGGGAAGTCTTTTTTTTTAATTTCAACCCTAACGTGTGATATATTGTTGGAAAGGTATTTAAAAATGAATAGGGGTTTACTCTAATCATTTTTTGATAATGTTAATAATTTCGGAAATAATCGCTCCAAAAGTAAAAAACAATGTGTCCCCCCCCCTCTAACTTTTGAACCATAAGTTTAGAAAATATGAAAAAAATCTGTAAAGTAGAACTTTATAAGGACTTTCTAGGAAAATTATTTTGAACTTGGATGGAAACAACAGTTTTTGTACAAACTCATAAGTGGGAACACTTACTGTGACGGACGGGAAACTACGGAACCCTACACTGAGCGTGGCCCGACACGCTCTTGGCCGCTTTCATTAAATTCTATTTAACGAAAGCTTACAACATAGCAACCACATATGTTTATTTCATAAGAAAATATTGCAGGGACCTACACCATTTAAACTTCTTTTTGGACAATTGCAATGCTCAAAATAAAAACAAAATTCTTTTTTCTGCATTAGTCAGAGTTGTAAACGATAGAAAAACTGATATTCAAACATTAAAATTAGAATATTTTGAACCGGGCCATACATTTATGGCTGCGGATGCAGTTCACGCTGTTATAACAAAAAAATTAAAAACATCAGGTGATGTTTATGACATTGAAGACTTCGTTACAAATATCAAAGAGTCAAGAAAAAACCTTGATGTCGACGTGCTCCAGCACAAAGATATGGTACTTTTTACGAATGGCTGTAAAACTACACTTCCAAAAGACTGGAACATCCAAAATTTAAAAATTATTGAGTTTCGAAGAGGTAAACTCCCCATGTTTGCCAAAAATGATTACGATGGGGAATTTAAAGAACTACATATTTTAAAGAAAAAGGTTGAAAGAGATTTAAGAAAGAAAATGGGTGAAGAGCTAGATCTTATAAATATGATAGAAAGAGAAAAAAAAAGCCAAGAGGTGTGAATGAAGTTAAAAAAGGAATTACTAACACTTGCAAAATCCATGCCTGTATCGCGGCGAACTTTTTATGAAGCCCTTGAGGAGTCAGATGCGCCTGATCTCGATATACGTATGGATTCCGATTTGTAACTCAGTCATATCACAAATCAGAATCAATACTTGTTTTTTTTTTTCATTAAATGATGGATCTCATAGAAGACTAAATATGGTTGTGTTTATATTGTCTAAGTTTTTAAAAAAGTTTAGAAGAATATGTTGTTTCGCAAAATTTTTCTATGTTAATTTTATAAAAAAATATTGTTATGTTTCGTCAAATGTTACTAATTAATAAGTATAATTATGTTCGTAAAAATAGAAGACTGTGTTATGTTTCGCTAGATGTTTTTGACTATTAATGTTTTATTTTATAAAAAATATTAGAAGACATTGTAATTAATGATTCGTCATTAAAGTTTATGTTATATAACTGTATTTGATTTTATTTACAAAATTTGACAAATAGCTGCCTAATAAAGTATCTACCTACATTAAAACATTTTGTTGGTCTTTTTAAAACACTGTATCATTAGATACAGTGTTATGGCATAATTATTTACCTACTTTTAAACAAGACAAAACACTGTAATTAGTTTTACAGTTTTTTGCATTGTTATAGTTGTACTTAAACTTGGCAACTCTGTCTTGTCAATACAAGTTAATGGCAATATCTTTTTATCTTACAAAATTTATGAAAAAAACACTACTTGGCTATGTAGTTAAAGATATATACCTACTATTGAATGCATAAAATAATACCATAATGAACAGTAATCAATAAAAAAGGAATTAAGTACCAAAAACATATATCGTCTAAAATCTCACATGTGGTTTTCAAAAGTTACAGTGTATTGGATTGGCAGGGCAGTGCTGCGTGGCTCTACCACGTAACCGCTAGGTACTATATATTAGATACTTAAATTAATTTTTAATAACTATAATAATACGCCTGCTATAATTGGTAGAAATTTTTCTAACACGCTTATAATTTAGTAACGCTATTTGTAGAGAAACGAGTCCATTTCCGTAAAAACGCAAAACGATAGTAAATTTATTGGTATGTACCTAGACTGCACTAAAAGTGTCGGGAATGGAATATTTCCACTGTTCCTGTCATATTAAAATCTTTTTAATGGAAAACTCCTTGGTTTTAAAAATCGAATACCATTTATTTATTTAAAAAAAGATTCTCGGTCTTGTCACAAGGTTTTGTCAAACATGTTTAGTCGTTGAAAAATGGAATTGACTCGAGAAAATTCAAGGGCGATGATTTATTATGACTTTCGAAGTGGTTTAACACAAAAACAGTGTGTGGACCGGACGATTTCTACATTTGGTGATGAAGCCCCATCCAAACCCACAATTTATCGCTGGTTTGCTGAATTCCAACGTGGACGTGTAAGCTCAGTGATGATCCCCGTCAAGGTCGTCTAAAAACTGCAGTCACCCAAGAAAACGTTGATGCTGTGCGTAAGCTGATTGAGGAAGATCGACATGTGACATTCCGCGAAATTCAGACAACTTTAGACATTGGCATGAGTCAAATACAATAACCTTGCATGAACAATTAGGTGTAAAAAAGTTGTTTTCCAGATGGATACCGCATTCGCTCTGTGAAGAGCAAAAAGCGGCTCGCGTTACTTGGTGCGTCAGAAATCTCGAAAGATTCCACGCAGGTTCCTCAAATGCTGTATACAACATCCTATTAGGTATGAATCCTGAATATACGCGTACGAACCCGAAGCAAAAAACCAGTCACGAGTTTGGGTGTTCGAAAATGAGTTAAAGCCAACAAAAATTGTTCGTTCACGGAGTGTTGCAAAAAAAAATGGTGGCAACTTTTGTCTCCAAAACCGGCCATGTTGCGATTATTCCTCTTAAGGGACAAAGAACGGTTAATGCAAAATGGTATGCTAGCATTTGTTTGCCACAGGTCGTTTCTGAACTCCGTAAAGAGAACTGCAACCGCCGCATCATCTTCCATCACGGCAATGCGTGTTCTCACACTGAACAAAAGAGTTTTTAGAGCAAGAAAACATAGAATTATTAGACCATCCACCGTACAGCCCCGACCTAAGCCCTAATAATTTATATACTTTCCCTAAAATAAATAATTAAATTGCGTGGACAGAGATTTTCATCACCTGAAGAAGCTGTGGCGCCTACAAAACGGCCATTTTGGAGACCCTAACTTCCGAATGGAACGGTTGCTTCAATGATTGGTTCCATCGTATGGAAAAATGTGTCAAATTTCGCGGAGAATACTTCGAAAAGCAACAAATACATTTTTAAATAGTAATGTTGTGTCACTTCCTTGATTCCCGAAATTTTCAGTGCTCGTAAACTCAATAAAGCGTTTAGAGGAAACATTAAATTTAAAGATAGATATGGAACATTGAAAGAAGTGTTTTAATTCTCTCATTCTCTCACGCGGTGCAGAATCAGTGAATTTCTATCCCTCAGGCCCTTAAGTATACAATAGCAGCTCGTGCCACCGTATTTTAGTGCGGAGCAAACATTATTTTATTGCACAATAACGATATTCACAATCGCACCCTACTAGACATTCTTAGTTCATAAGAGCATAAGTCAGTAAATAGTTTGGCCCAGTAGCAAATGAAATTTTGTAAAAGCGATCAATTTGTAATCAATTGCCGCTTACATATTCTTTCAATTGTTCTTAAATCCTAAAGAATAAGGTGGAAATTCGTAACTCTCGGGAGCAAAACAATGCTGTAGAACAGTGCATTGGAAAGCAGTGATGTGTGTTGGCGTCGCGTGTCAACAAATCGGTCTCACGCGAGTCGCTCACTCATCAGTCATCATTCACTCAACGTTGACCGAACTACTGCCGGTGAAAGAGCGCAGGGGAACGGTGTAATTCGCAAATTACTGGGCTATGCCGATTTCGGCGCTAATGAATACCCGAGGTGCGCCTTTGATCGTGTAATGCGGGGGATTGTACTGTGTTGATTACACATGACTTGAGATCCGCAGTTGCTGGTAAAGATACAAGAATAGTTACAGATATAGATCACGATCGAATACCGGTTTCTTATATATGTAATTTCAAATAAGAATAGAATTTTTTATTCACAGTTCATCGAAAGTCTGCAGCTGAACATAGGCCCCATCTGTAGGAGGCTATTTGGTATTTGCCATACATACCACGCTTGTTTGTAAAACTGCAGTTGACAGTTTTTTATTGTTATTGGTTTAGTCAGGAATATCTCCTACAATGCCTATGGCATGATATGGAGAAGTTGAGTCCCTTATGAATAGTACACCTTGTAATATATATTACAATATGTGTAAAGTATGAACAAAGGGTTTTCTATTTGCAAACCTTAGAGTGGGGAAACGTATAAAATAACACAGTCTTTATTCAGCATAGTTTAAAAGAATACTTATCGTCAGACATTTTATGTTTTTACAAACGATACACCTTGGTCCTGGAAAGAATCAGCAAGAAATCCTGAGGGACTTTTTTAAATTAAATTACAATTAAATATGAAAAGATGTAGAAATACCATGATTCTATATTTAGATCACCTCATAACCAGGGTGATTATCCATCATGTACTCTTTATAATAGTATTATAAATATAATAATAATCGTGAATAAACAATTTTGCTTATATAAAATTTTGGGGAAAAAAGGTTCTCGAGTGGCAGCCTCGTATCAATAGGCAAAGTGTAGGGCGATCTCCCACTAGATGGAGTGACGACCTGGTAAGATATGCAGGAAATCGGTGGATTTAAGTGGGTCAGGACCGTGCTTTGTAGTATACCTTGGGGGAGGCCTATATTCAGCAGTGGACTTGTGAAGAGCTGTAATAATGATGATGAAGATGATGATGAAAATTATAGATTTTTGATAGATAGTCCCTGCATATTTTTTGGGACTTTGTTGTAAAGCGTTTACATTGCCTCATGAAGAAACTACTGTTTTGCTGAAGTCGAGTAATTAGTAGCAAATGTATTTACAGGAAGTACATAAACGTATTTTGTAACAAACCTATGGTTGTTTTTGAATACATATTATATAAATATGGTAAATTTTCTTAAACATACTGAGAGCCTTAATTTTGTACATATTTTTTTCATTGTTTTCTATAGGAGACTCTACTGCAAAACAAAGATAGTTTCGATGTCAGTCGCATTATCTAATTGCAAAATTCCACAAAAGATAAAAGGTAAATGATATGTTAAAGTTATAGTTACAACCTATATACCTATGCTACATCTCACAGCTGGGCACATGCATCCTTTCATTTGGGGAGGGTTTTAGGGCAAAGAAGTGTCCGCCGCGCTGCCCCAGTGCGAGTTGGCGAACTTCACGTCTTCGAAATATTTTTTCTTATTTCTCAGACATGCAGGTTTCCTGACGATGTTTACTTTCACCGCCGAGCACGTGGTAAATAAGTGCTTAAAATTGTAATTGACAATTTCATTGTTACCGGCAGGGATCGAACCCGGATTGCTCGCGTACTGTGAAATTTACAGCGAGCACTATCCATCTGAGCTACCACTACAATATGTAAGTAATATAAATGCAATGTATATTTGAAACCACTGGTATATTACCGAATCACTTTCAAAAACATTTTAAACGTTTAAAGAACAAACTTTCTGTCACACATACCACCCCACAACTTATGACATAAGATCTATTTTTGTTTGATACTTTGTCATCTAGTAAGAGAGGAAAAAATGTGCCGCGTCTCCAGAGACTTGTTAGCGTAACGTTTGCAGAAAAAGTGATGTTATTGTTTTTAATTTAGCTCCCCAAAGGACTAACATCCCATGGGATATGCTTGAATCTAAATAGGGGTGCCCTAAAATTTTATGATCATTAGTAAATAGACGTATGGGTATATAATGATCCTCCAGACCGAATTCCGGTCACGGCGGCCAATGTGTGGAACGGTTTTTTAAATTATGAGTGCACAATCTTAACCTTTTTTTTTATGGAATTAGGTTGAAAATCGGTAACACAATACAAGTGATAGTAAGTGGATTGTACAGTGGTTGTACAGATTAAATAATAATAAAATCAAAATGTAGATGTATGATATACGAAACTCAGCAGCAATAAGCTGTTATTTTACGCTGGTATTCTGTGAGAGCGTGGTACTTTTCCGGTCATGCCGACCTATTTGTACTCCAACCATAATATATTATCGATACGTGAAAATTTTTGTTTCCAGCTGAAAGTCAGTCCTGAAGCCTTAAGTTAGTAATTTTCTTAAGGAAGGAATTCACTCTTTGGTTTCAACTTTGATATCTTGGTATCCGTGGTAAATAAGTATAACATCGTTCCCATACTAACCAATGCGGTTAGAAATTAGAAAATAAGCGAGGCAAGTGAAAGTATGTGTACATTTCACACTATAAAGTCCTAGAATAACTTTAAGCTTTCGATAGAACTTTTTTTTTATAAAAACGAATGTCACCACCGACCTTGGCAAGTGTTTCTCCAGTCAGTTAACCAGAAAAGTGGCAGTGAAAGGTTACTTATCATCATATCACCTCTGAGGACTGAGATGAATTGCCTCGCAGTCTGTAGTTATACATGATCTCTATACCCCTCAGAACGGATAAACATGTTTCTTCTTGTTTCTACTTATTCAGCCCATAAAAGTCCCTTGCCGGTTGGAGGACTCTTCCGTGGTAGGGTGACCTAACTTTAATCGTCACACTAGGTGGGCAGATTATAGATCGCAATTCCGGATTTCGTGGCTTTGTCGCTGTCTCAATTTATTTAAAGTTGTGATGTTTATGTTGCAAATAATATTATCAAATTTCATTATTGATCATCATTGTAACTTCTAATGGGTGTAGAGATCTCTATACCCGTACAAGATCTCTATACCCTTTACGGAAATGCAGTCGCTGCTATTTGTCGACAGAAATACTCGTAGATGTGAGGGTAGTAATTACCGAGACATACTCTCAGTCAGAATACGAATATACGATGAAGTAAAGCTTAAGCAATTTTTAAAGTGATAGTAAGGGATTATTTTTGAATAAGTATATGTTTATATTTAAATATTATTTCTAAATAGTACTTTTACAATATTTACTTCTATAGATATGACGTATATATATATATATATATATATATATATATATATATATATATATATATATATATATATATTAACCTTGAATTAAATTTAAACACTCATTATGTGTATATAGATTTATTTATTTTTAATAATAAATATAATTAGTGTTAGTTTTAATTAACCAGCTTAGTACCAATTTTTTCTCTTTACTAGCTAAACTGTTTAAACGTAGTTCTGCAGCTTATGCTATAAAAATATAAAGTAATATAAAAAGAACTAACTTGAGTTAAAACTAAAAAAGCTAGATAAGTTTATTTTAGAGATTTCCATAAATGAATCTGCGCACAATGTACATACAAGATAAATGGTACTCCTTAATTTATTTTAATTGAGTGTGACAAAGATAACATGTAGTTTTTATATGATATATATACATATGGCCCAATGGCACATCGGCTATATGGAAAAGGAGAACCACAAGTTTTGTACTTTGCCACGTTATCGCCATCAATGTTTATAATGATGGCCAAATGCAATCTTAAAGATTTCAGAGACGATTCAATTGCAGGAACCATTGAAATTTGCACCGTCGCCGTTGAGATGAAATCCAGTTACCGATGATACGGGGAATGCAGAAACGAGTTGCGGGTTAGGAGGGAACGGGACATTGGGACATGGGTAACGCGAGTTGAGGGGTGAGGTGTTGTAATCGCATCGGTACGGTCGGGTGTGCGCGCGGCGGCCGTGTAATCTCATAGTCGTAATGGTCTTAAGGCGCACAAAGGGCTGATCAAACGCGGCAATTTGACGCGCCAAATGTCATCACCGTCTCGATAGTGTCGTTATCCTTTTTATATTTGCAGTATATTTCAGATACACCTATTTATATTTCTGTTTAATCTAATGTTTCATACATCATGATCATTGAGAAAATAAAACATAATGATAAATACTACTACTAGCTTGCCAGGCAAACGTTATTCTGCCCTTTTCGACGACCTTTGTCACGTCCTATTAAAATCCTTAAATTCGCAAAAAAATTGTGGGTCACTCATGGGCAAAAAAACTATCATATCTCTCAAGTTGGACCAAAGTGCACATGGTGTGGAAATTTGATTCAAATCTGTTAAGTAGTTTAGGAGTCCATCGCGGACAAACAAGGTGACACGTGATTTATATATATTAAGATAATAAAATATCAAAGAGAACTTTGAGGTATTGTATTATTTATTAACCTCTTACATGAAAATGAAACAGAGGAAGTAAAGTAGGCGCTATGAAATAATGGACGCAGATTTAGAATGTTTAAAGAAATTTAAGAACGTAAGCATAACATTCTATATTTTAGAAATTTTATGCACGCAGATGCACGAATAGTATAATAAAATAATAGCGCGAGCCCCACACACAATTGTCCCAGGGATACCCTCGTGGACCCCCCGGGGAGCAGCTAAACGTTGTTAATAGTCATACAACAGCTTTGCGTTGTCCCGGGATAACTTCGGATCTGACGCGTGAATAAAAATATCGCTTCCAAATTATATGTAATACATTGCTTTACAAATTACACATTACGTTTCGCGTGTTCATTATAAAGTAGAAATGGATGAAACCTTAAAGTGTAGTGGATATTTATCGTTCGACTATTGCCCATTGACTCGAGCCATACTCGCAAAACTTGTAAATGTGACACTTTATTAAATTTCATTTATTTGCGACACGCAGTTTATGATAATACACCGTTTCGTGAAACGTAGTGATTTTGAAGCTGACTTTGTGGTGCTTTGAAAATATTAAAGCGTCGTTTTATTTTGTTGTGTATGTAATATTTTCGCATAAGGCTACTTTAAGAGAAACAGTGTTGTGTAAGGTTTGCTTAAAGGCATGCCTAATATTTCTGTTGCTAATAATCTTTTGGATACCATTATTTCGTTCTTTACTTCTCTATGTTTATAATAATATAACTTGATATCGATATTTTTAACGTAGAAAAGTATCTACGCTCCTTAACGTGTAGGTAGATTGGTAGAGAATACCTTGTAGCATTAAGTCCACCTTTTTGTATTTAGAGCGCAAAAGTTGAAAGTTGAAACAACTCAGTCAAACTACTAATCTACTAGACTGATATTGTTTTCTTACTAACACAAAAGTGCTGTATCTAGGCTAACCTCACTTATCGCTAGATTAGTTAAGAATTTTACTCCGATCTGTATAATTACAGGTTGTTATGTATTTCATCTTAGTGCTTAGGAGTGTTAACACAATTGAATGTTGCTGCCTTTTTCTGAAGTTGCTAGCAGTCCACCTTTTTGTATTTAGAGCGCAAAAGTTGAAAGTTGAAACAACTCAGTCAAACTACTAATCTACTAGACTGATATTGTTTTCTTACTAACACAAAAGTCCTGTATCTAGGCTAACCTCACTTATCGCTAGATTAGTTAAGAATTTTACTCCGATCTGTATAATTACAGGTTGTTATGTATTTCATCTTAGTGCTTAGGAGTGTTAACACAATTGAATGTTGCTGCCTTTTTCCGAAGTTGCTTGCAGGTGCCAGGCTACAGTACTAGTAGCTGCTTACCGTCAGTTGATTATTGGTTGGTTGATTATTGCTACTAAAAAATTCTTCCAGACAGACTTTGGATTGCCAGAATAAAAATAGTTAAATAGTAGAGGGAAAAGGAGATTCAATTATTATTGAAGTATAATATATGAAAAATACTCATTAGTGTATTTATTTTACGTCGCAAAATTAGTTCGATCGATGGACTTATAAACATGAGAGTCCAAGCGTTACACGTTTTCTATTGGAAACGGAAGACATGTGTGTACCAGTCACAAAAGGTTTTGACGACTTTATACGAAACTAACGGACAGTATTTCATGCCGGCACACCGCCTTCAACTTTACAAGGCGCAGGTTCGGCCGCACATGGAATACAGTTCCCATCTCTGGGCTGGGGCTCCCCAGTACCAGCTCCTTCCACTTGACCGCATCCAGCGCAGAGCGGCTCGAATCGTCGACGACCGAGTGCTTTCCGATCGGCTCGATTCACTGGCGCTGCGAAGAGATGTTGCATCTCTTTGCGTATTTTATCGCATCTATCACGGGGAGTGCTCAGAGGAATTGTTCAGCTTAATCCCAGCCGCCAAATTTCGTGAACGCACTACACGGCAAACGTCTCGATACCATCCACACCATCTGGATGCTTGGCGGTCCACCACTGTACGTTTCACAAGGAGTTTTCTTCCACGTACAACCTCTCTGTGGAATAGTATACCACCGGCGATTTTTCCGGACCGATACGACCTGGGGACCTTCAAGAAAAGAGCTTACTCCTTTCTAAAGGGCCGGCAACGCACCCGCAATTCTCCTGGTGTTGCGGTTGATCATGGGCGGCGGTAGTCACTTAACATCAGGTGAGCCGCATGCTCCTTTGCCCCCTCTTCTATAAAAAAAAAACTAATTACTAGCGTTAACTTAGATTTACAAAGTAATACATTAAACTTTAGCATAAAAAATCACTACGAAAAAAATGGTTCTTTTTAGAGAGGTATATGCTCAGCGGCAGATTTATGATGAGCTGTAATAATAATGACGATGAAACGTATTTGCATTTTTACATTTGGGTTCATGGAAGTTTAAGTGTTAATTTTTAAAGCTTTTAGGATTTTATTTACATATTTTAATAAATTTTCTACACAAAGGTTTGGATCACTTCACACATTTTAGTTCTTTTCAAAATATTCCTGACTCATTTTAAAACCACTGCCGTTGAGCACGAAATAAATAAATCACTTAAACTTCTAATTAACAATTTCATTAGAACTGAAAAATAATTCTTTATAATTCATTTGTTTATCGAAAAAATAATCAAATTTGTACTCGTAACAATGTATCGCAGAAATGTATTACTATATATATATATACGAACCCTTGAACAGGTGTAAGTGCTATTGTATAGTTTGAAACTTCGTCTTTCGTTTGCATTCATAACCAACTGTTCACAACCAATGCTACGCAAAGTTCGTGTACTATATATTGTAATCACAGATCTGAATAATAGCATTCCAAAATATACATGGGCAGTTTCCTATCCCTATGTACTGGCATTGTATAGAACGGAAAGGTGCTATATATGCCCGATACGAATAGGTTAAGAGCTTTAGCACACCATAACGCCTTTATATCGACTCGATTGGAAATGAAGCGTTGCAAACAAGCGAAGTAAATGTGGAATCACGTGACCTAGAGTAAATTGTTACATTTATTTGTGAAAATAGTATACAACGAGTGGAAGTGCCTCTCTCCGTGTTTTCTACTTCTGAACGCCTACAGTCTGCCTCTCACTTGCTGTGTTGTCTTCGTGCCGCCACCGTGTTGACTCTTGACTGCGCGTTTACGATTTAAAGGCAAGAAAAGAGCATCTGCAACTACCCTGGTGTTGCAGTTGTCATGGGTGGAGGTAGTCAGTAGTCACTTACCATCCGGTGAGCCGAATGCTCGTTTGCCCCCTCTTCTATAAATAAAGCGTTATCCGCGCGTGCTTACTTCATGCATCAATCATGCATGGCTATAATCATCAACTTATGGAATGTATGTGTGGCATTTCCACACGACTACGCTGGTGAAATTGAATTATATTATGTAGTATGTCTTATAATCGATACTGAAATGTGGACTTGTTATCAAAGCGTTATATAGGATGTTAATTAGCCGAAGGCAGATAAGGACTGAGTCCTGTATGTGTTTTACACCTGTCATATCTTCTCCTTATTTTCTGAAAGCTTACTAGCACCAGCCTATAAAAATCCACTGCTCAACATGTGATACCATTGTCCAAAACTATCTATCTCTTATATATTAAATGATATACCGTCATCTATTGAGCGCCACATTTAGAGATATGTAGCCACTCTCCAAATAACAACGGGACGAAATGGTTCACTCAATTCACCACCGGCACCATAAAGTAGGTTATGGTTGGAACACTTGCCATTAAATTATTTTATGTTTAATAGCAAGTGTTCCATAGGTAGAGCCATTCTGCAGTCATAACTCGCTTCTTGGCCGCCAAGCACCGTCGGCATGATCAACAGAATGCTGCTGTGTTTCATCTGACGAGTGTCAAAATCAAACCAAAGCACAACATTATGTGACCACACTATTTTTAGACTGTTATTATAACATAAAAAGGCGTTACTCTGCGTAAATTCATTATTTTAAATTGATATGTAGTAATGAGATATAAAAATCACTTAGTATGTATATACCTATTCCACATGTGATTTCTCCTAATGATGCTTCGTTTAAAACCGAAATACATCTCATTATCGACACTGGTGTGTTACTCTGCGTGTGGTCTCTAGTGTAGTGGTGTTGGGATTGTGGCGGCAGTGATAATGCATACAAATTTAGGAGAGAATGAGGTGCTCTTTATACTATGATATGACAAGGTACTATATTTTTTTAGTATATTTTAGCTAATGAATTTTCACATCTTTTAATAATTAATCGCCATTTAGCAGCAGCAGGGTAAGAGAATCCACCAGCTCATGTCATCTTAATCAGACTTGCTTGACATGTTGGAGCTCAGCGGCCAGGTGTTTACTGTCACAGATCCCTCGTGCTCTCTGAAACAAAGATTTACCCACGGTAGCTAACTATGAAGGATGGTGGTGAAAATCATCGTTTAAATATCTATCAGTACTTACTGGTACAGACTTAAGGTCTTATCAGGATTCCGAATTACTAACACATCTAAAAAAGTTGGTAAGAGAATAGTTTTCTTGGCAGAAAAATAACCCTAATTTCTAGTAAACTTCATAATAATTGTTCCAAAAAGTGCACTAGTTGTTTACATTGACCACACTCGTATAGAGAGGATTAGTTTAATCGCCATACTCGAAACGCCGGATTGACGATATCGCCATTCCATACGTCTCGCACCTTTGGCGCTGCGGTCCATTGCTGGTCTGGATGTTGTACACCTGGTATAAAAGATACACGTTATATACGTTATAATGTATAAAACCTACGTCTAAATCGTAAATTAGGTCCCATTGTCATTTTTTTATACCGGATTTATGAGTTTAAAGATCAAAATAATAGATAACATTCATCATCATAGGCAAAAAATATAACAAATCAACTAGATATTTGTTAACTTTTTCCCATTTTTTAAATTACTGTTCGACACAAAATTTTCCATTTTTTTATTTCATTAATAAAAAACCATAAACAACACCATCAATTTTTTATTCATCTAATTCCAATCTATTAAATGGGTGCATGTACAATAACAACGATAATGGCCAACGTCGATCTTTTGAATAGCATAAACATCAAACATCGATGTTAAGCTATCGATACCAATATCGATGTCATCATCGACGTTTCTGCAATATCGATCATCCCTAAGCTGAAAGAATATCAATGGCATTTATAAACTGACAAGCAAATTGTTTCGTAAGTTAATTTAATTTAAAATGGAAGAATGAACAAGAACAAAAATCAAAATAATAAATTGAATAACCCACAAAGAATACGAAAATATCTCGGTGCAAGTTATGCGGTCCCTCCGACAGTCACTAATTCGAATTCGCGCGGTGTCCGTCAAATCAATGGCGGACCCACCCCGGGGACCACCACGATACCCAGCCTCCCTTCGCGGATAAACTTGTAAGCACACAAATATCGCAAGCAAGCCACGTCAGTAATTGAATTAAGTATTGTTCTGTTACACGCCAACATGCTCAGAAAGTAAACAGTTGTAGCAAATGTTTTCTGATCATAATATTTGCAGAATAATCAAAATCACAAAAAATTGCAGACCTACATCCTAACTTTGATATATGAGCAATATTAAATGTTTGTTAATTCGTTTTTTGAAAAAGGCTCTAACGACTTACAATTTTTTTTAAATGATTGTTTGTGGAAGCAAAAAATCGATCTAGCTAGGTTTCGTTTCTCGAAAAATTCGTTTCCTCCATGTTTTCGAGTTGCAAGTGCAAGTGACAAATGGCAAGTGCTTAGTGCGTATTTTATCCTAACTCGTAACTTGTCACTGCCTGTTCACACGCACTACGCACTAAGCACTTGTCATTTGTCAGTTGCACTTGTCACTCGAACTTGTCACTTCTCAAAATGCAAACCGTGCCTTTTTTTGTGGATAGAAAATCATCTAATGACGCCTTTCGCTCTGGCTGGAGCGTAAGGGAGTGTCAGACTTTTACTGACTAAAAACCATCCGTGTTCCTTCAGTGCCCTTACGTTCCGGAGCCGCGGTATCTCTTTAGAACAGCCCGCAGCCCCGGCAGGCGTCGGCCCTTGCGGGACCCTTCACGCTGCTGACAGCTCTTTGAGGCGCGCGTGGAACAAAACGAGCCGTCGACACGGCCTGTCGTCGTTAGACGGACGGACGGCGAGCTACCCATTGCTCGCCGTCCACAGGCCCGCGCCTACGGTGGCCGGGGGCCACGACGTAGCCCCCGACGCCGGGGGCGTCTCCCGTGGCGGCCGGGGAGGAAAGCTGCTGCTCTCTCCTTCTCCCGCTCCGCCGCCTCCTTCGCTAGCATCACTGCTTCACAGAAGGTGGTGACGGCATCCCATTCCGTCTCGCTCCGGACCATGGCTTCGACCAGGGCCGGACGCGAGAGGTCGCCGCCACCTATCGCCGCTACGAGGACACGGCGGTGCTCCGCCCAAGCAGGGCACACCTCCACGGTGTGTTCCACCGTGTCCTCCGGTCCGTCCTCGAAGTGGGAGCACCCGGGCGTTTCCTCCCGCCCTATTCGGTGCAGGAACCTCCCGAACACACCGTGTCCGGTGAGGACCTGCGTCAGGCGGAAGGTGAGGATGCCGAGGCGTCTCTCAAGCCACTCCTCAAGGAGGGGTCTTATCGCCGCTATAGTGGCGTGCCCAGCACGGGGTTGCGACAGTCGCTCTCTCCATGTCGCCATGAGATCGTGTCGGAAGTCTGTCCGCTGCGCGAAAACTTGCCGCGGCAGCGGAGTTTCCCCCCGGCATAGGGCCTCTGCGCGCCGTTCGTGCAGGCGCGCGAGGACTATCGCCTCCAGATCCCATGGCAGCACGCGCCCATACCTGGGCCCCGTAAAGGGCCATGGACCACACGATCCCCGCGTAGAGCCTCCGGCAGGAGGCGTTTGGCCCCCTCAGGTTCAGCAGGAGCCGCCTGAAGGCAGCCCCGGTCCGTTCCAGTTTGGGAGCTCGGAGAGCGTCGGAAGTGCTCAACGAAGTTCCATCGTCCGTCGAGGATGAGTCCTAGGTACTTCATCGTCGACTCGACGCCGATGGATACCCCTCCTACCATCACTGAGGATCCCGGTGGTGGCATGTTCCGAGGACCATGGAAGTGCATGGCCTCGGACTTGCGCAGAGTAC
Source organism: Parnassius smintheus behrii (assembly GCA_036936625.1). Lineage (NCBI taxonomy): Eukaryota > Metazoa > Arthropoda > Insecta > Lepidoptera > Papilionidae > Parnassius > Parnassius smintheus. The sequence continues at coordinate 10,408,185 of JAUPFT010000016.1, read as the reverse complement.
ACCTCGAGACCCAGTTGCCGAATCCTCTCAACGACTATCGCAACCCCGCGTGTCATAGTTTCCGCCTCCGCCTCGTACGACCCCCCTTGTGCCAGTACCAGCGTGTTGTCAGCGTAGCAAACTACGATGACGCCGGTAGGGAGGTCGGCGCGCAGCACCCAGTCGTAACCGATGTTCCACAGAGGTGGCCCCAGAACTGAACCCTGTGGGACACCGCACGACATCTCTCGCCGGTTCCACTCACCGTTGCGACCGGGGTAGATGACGGCCCTGTCCGTCAGATAGTCTCCGACTGTACAACGGAGATAGGTCGGCACCCGGTGATACCGGAGTGCCTCCCTAATGCAGCTCCAGGGCATAGAGTTGAAGGCGTTGGCGATGTCGAGAGACACCGCCAAGACAACCCCCCCTCTGGCCACTGCATTTCCCGTCGTGAGGGCTCTCACGCGCATGATGGCGTCCACCGTAGAGCGCCTCTTGCGGAAACCAAACTGGTGTTCCGCAAGATCCGGCCCCGTCCCCGCAAGGTGCTCGGTGAGGCGGTTTGCAATGACTCTTTCAAAGAGCTTGCCCACCTTGTCGAGCAGCACCACGGGCCGGTATGTGGACGGAGAGTCCGCAGGGCGCCCCGGCTTCCGAATGAGGACCAGCTTCCCCGTCTTCCAACGAAGCGGGAATTGGCCTCTCTCCAAGCATGCGCTTAGGAGCCCCTCCAGTCGGGGCCCGAGAGCCTCCGAGGCCAGGACCCAGGCTTTGCCAGACAAGCCATCGGGTCCTGGGGCGGTATTCCTGGCCTTGAGCCTACGTACCGCCACTCTCAGGTCTACCCCGGTCCCTTCCGAGATGTCGTCTTCGTCGTCCTGGTGGTCCGCTTGCGGCACCGCAGGTGACGGAGCCATAGGCGGGGGTGGATGTTCCCCTCGCGCAGGGAACAGAGCGCTCACCACGTCGTCCACGAGCTGGGGCCGGAGACTCTGCGTCAGCGGGGGGGCCCAGGTGCGGAGTTTATCCCGCACCATCTTGTAAGGGCGCCCCCACGGATCTCTGTCGAGAGTCTACAGCATCTCCTCACGGGCCCGATCCCGGGCCCGCAGGACAGTCTCCCGGAGGGCGGTCTTCGCCGCCCTGTATCCCTCGTACAGCTCCGCCTCAATGGCTGCCGCATTCGGTGGGCGAATACGGAGCCTGCGATGCCTGGCGTACAGGTGCCGCGCGGCGACACACGTCTCACTCAGAGACGTCAGCTCACGCGACCACCAATACACCTGACGCCGGGCGCTTCCTGGCCGGACGCGGGGCATTGCCACGTCACATATCTCGGACATGGACTCCTGGAACCACCCTGCCTCATCATTGACGTCGGCAGGCCTGTCCGGTGATGACACCCAGGCCTGCACGATCGAGGCTTCCAGGAGGAGCTCCTGGTCCAGCTGCTTCAGCGCCCAACGCGGACCACTCGGGGCCTGTTGGACTGGCGCGCTCAAGGGCTGGGTGGAGACGTCAAACCGGATGTACCGGTGGTCGGAGTAGGTCTCCACCCCCTCCATGACACGCCAGTCAATGGCACGCGGCGACAGAGCGGGGCTATCGAACCAGATGTCCACCACCGACTCGCCCCGCATCCGCACACACGTGGGGACAGAACCCCGATTTAGGATGACCAGGCCTGTCTCCAGAGCCCAGTCTTCCACCATCCTACCCCGCACATCTGTACGACGAGAACCCCAAGCTAAGTTCTTAGCATTGAAGTCCCCGAGGACAAGTACGGGGAGGGGATAACTTCCGACGACGACTGTTCTCAGCTCTGCAAGAGAGTTGTGGAGCTCGGCGAGAGATCGGTTCGGGGAGAAGTACACCCCCACAACGACGAACTCCCCGAACCGTGCTGCTACGCACCCCTGACCCCTCCTGACACCTTCAAGGGTCGGGGTACCGGCGGCAGCCGAAGAGATGATGGCAACTGAGCCGTTAAGGTCCGCCACCCAGTCCTCCCTAGGCCAGACAAAATACGGCTCAGCGACCACAGCGATGTTAATCGACCACTGCGCCATACTCTAGAGCAACAGATCCTGAGCGCAGGCGCAGTGGTTGATATTCGCCTGCAGGAAGCTTAATGGGGCCGTTATAGGCATTCCATTTCAGCTTCCTCCACGGGGGGCCCCTGTGCGGGCGTTGGTGTCACGGCGGCGGCGGCGGCGACAGTGACAGCGGTGGCGGCGGCAGTTGCGGCTGCGGCGAAGGCCACAGAGGCGGTGGCGGCGGAGGGCCCTCCCCTACCCGCGGCCTTGGCCTTGGCGTGTGGCACGCAGGCCTTGCTTCCGGCCCGGTGATCGGCTAGCTTGCCGGTCGCCGCACAAGCATCACAGTGCGGCGTGGCGCAGCAGGTCGCCGATATGTGTCCGGGCTGACAGCAGCGGAAGCAAAGGCAACTGCGGTCAACCTCCGAGGCGCATCTCACTGATACGTGGTGCCCCACGAGACAGCGATAGCACCTCTGAGGTGCTATCGCTGTCTGGGTCGTATCGCGGTCTGGGCTCCAGCAGCTTAACCTGCGCTGAGACCCAGCCCACCAGAAGCCTTCGGCCCTCCACTATGGTTTTGGACACCGTAACAGGGCAGCACACCGTGGCGGCATGCATACCCTGTTGGTCCGGGCGTATGGCGCCTGACCTGACCTGGTCCGTAGTGCACCCCCCGGACCTGGCGACAGCGGCCGCCAACTCCTGCTCCGATACCGAGCCGTCCAGACCCATGATGCGCAGGTCTGCGCATCTGACGGGCCTGGACACTCAGGCCTCGTCCGCGTCCAGAGACGCTCTGAGCTTCGCAGCCAGAGCGTCCGCGGTTGCGCCACTGGATTCCCCGGGGACCTCCAGCATACGGGCCCCCGTCTGGGTGACTTTGAGCCGGAGGGCCCCGATGATCCCGAGCTCCCCGAGATCCACCGCCTCCTTCGCCTTCGCGAGCAGATCGCGGTAGGTAACGTCCTTCTTTTCCGCGTCCGGCTGTAGTGTAATCACTACAACTGCGGTGTTCGGGGCGCGGAGCCTAGCTGCGATCTTGCGCGCCCTGAACTGGCGCTGCCGCTCCTGCTCTTTGGCCTTTTTGGCTGCCTTCTTCCCCTTCTTTTTGTCCCCGACCACCTGCCAACCGGCTTCAGCCGCGGGAAGTGTAGGGAACTGGGGGGCGGTGACGGCGGCGGCAGCTGGCTTGCCGCTGGCGCTGGCACATTCGCCGCAGGTACTGGGGCTGGTACAGCCACCACCTGTGCTGCCGCCTTGCCCTTTTTCACCTTCGTCTTGCCTCTCTTTCCCGTCGCCGGCTTAGTCGGGGCCGGTTCAGAAGGTACCGGTTTTGCCGGAGCCGGATTTTCAGGGGGGGGGGGAGGGGCAACTGCAGCCCCGCCCGAGGGCTGGCTGGACAGCCCCGGCCTGGATGCGGCAGCCGTGGCCGCCGCGTACGTTGCCGGCCTCGCCGCCGTCTTGTTTGCCCCTAGAGGGGGCGCAGGACGATGCCCTCTAGCACGGAGAACCGGTGCTGGAAGGCAGCCAGCTCTTGCCGGACCAGGTTCAGAACCTGGTTCTCCACCGGCACGGGCTGGCTTGGGCGCTGCGTCTGGGGCGCCGCGCGAGAGGCAGGCTCACGTAGACTGGCCAGGTCTGCGCGGAGCTGCTCGTTCTCCTTCTGGAGAGTCTCCATGGCAAACGTCAGGCGGGCCACGTCCGCCCGCAGCTTCGCCACCTCGTCTGCATTAGGCCCGGCCCCAACAAAGTTGGCCTCCGCAGCCGCCATGATGGAGGCGGAGGCCCCGGGAATGGCCTTGAACTTTGAGGAGGGCTTTTGCTTGTAGGCCACGACCTTGATCGCGGCCTCCACCTCCTTTACGAATCTGGCCTTACGCTCCACCTCGGAGCCGCCAGTCGCACTTGTCTCTTCGCCTGATACCCGAGCCGTATCGCCCGGGTGGCGCCCCTCCTCGGCAAGCTTTGCCGCTCGTTCGGTCGTCTGATTGTCAGAGAGCCCCCTCCCCTTACTTCTCAGCCCGCCCCGCCTGTTGGTGGGGATTTTCCGAGCCGAAACCTCCTCTTCACCGGATGACGGCCCCTGGTCGCCATCCCGCCTGGACCGCTTGTGGAAGAACTTACTGGTCTCCACGGTCCCAGGCCCCACGCGTCGGGAGCTCTCTGAGCCTCCCACGCTGCTCGATGTGGCGTCGGACTCTGTCCCGCATCGTTCCTCCTCTCCTCTACGTTGCCGTTGCCGGCGGTTTTGGTTTTTTGTTTTGGTATTTTTTCATTATGTACCCACGAGTATGGGGGAATTAAAGGTCCACCTTGGCAGAGACCCCTGTACCAAAATAAGCAGATTTAGAGGATTTATTACTCGCCAGGGGGTCTGCAGGTACCCTGGCGAGGAGCGCACTAGCGGCTGATTTGTTCATAGAACCCCGTCAGCCATCCATCCCCTCGCGGTGCGTCGCCGCTTGGGATTCGGAGTAACTTTTTATAGAGGTTTTCTCCCTCGCGGTCCAGGCGATTAAGCCCCTCGGTCCCTATCAAAGCCGTGAGACATGATCCACGACACTTCGATACTGGGATTACGAGACCGGCGGTGACAGCAAAGGATGAATCCTTCACTGTCTGCCCGGAGGCAGGGTTAGTGCAAACCGAGCCCGCCCTCACTCCTCTGCTATGCCCTCTGCTGATCAGAGGGTCACGCAGAGGAACGCACTGTTGGTCCGGGACGGACCCCACCCATGTCAGAATAATTAGCCGCGGCAGCAACATTCCCCAAGGAATAAGAATTTCTTCTCATTTCTCGAGGAAGATTACCGCCGCGCCCAGGGTGCACCGGCCCAGTAGCTGCTCTTCCCTCCAGACGTATCGAGAGGGACCCGCAACTACCAGGCACACGTGGAGGACTTCTGATTTCGCACCCCATGCAAACCGTGCCTAAGTCTAAGTTTTGGCCGGAAACTTACTTATCACAGTCTACGAGCACTTATTATTTTACAAAAAATAATTGTTTTTTCGATACAATCTAATCTATTTAATCCTTTGTTTTAATAATTAACATGCCAGAGATAACAATAGTATATATATATATATATATATATATATATATATATAGGTAGTTATACATGTATATATATATATATACATATATATATGTATATATGTAAATTAGTAAGGTATATAATACATGTAAGTATATTTTATATATAAATTATTTTATATGTGGTAGAGCCATTCTACAGCCCTACTCCGCTTTTTGGCAGTCATAACTCATAATACTGTTACCAGCAGAATGCTACAGTGTTTAATTAGGTGAGCGTAAAAACCAAAACAGGGTACAAACTTCATGCGCACTGGTTTTTAAACTATCTAACAGTTGTTAGGGAGAGTACAGGATATAGAATAGTTTCCTTGACAGAATATGAAACCTGTATGAAATCTTTGTAAACTTTATAATAATTGTTCCGAAAAATACACTGACTGACACGGACCACACTCGTTATAGACAGTATTAGTTTAATCGCCACGTTATTGACTTTTATGAGTCTAGGAATAAGACTATAACAAGGTATATTATATACATATATTTTGTTAGCTTTGTCGTTTTAATTATTAAAAAAATAAAAGGATTAAATCGGTATACTAGTAGTCCCATATCCTTTAGTTTACTTCGTTTACTCTAATTAGCATATTTAAGATTTATTTTGTCTCATTATGCCATTTATTTACAAGGATATAAAATTTATTTATAAGGATAGAGTTGTAGTTATATAATCAAAGTCGTAGTAGTAGGTTACTTTTGATATTACATGGTTGATGAAGATGCTGTGACATATTACGGGACAAATTATTAGTTTCATAACGCTTGTTTATTAATTGTGCATTTAGTATCACATATAGAGATCTAGTTCTGGTTAAAAGGTACCATAAGAACGTTAAACATACGAAATACTCAAACTACTCCCAATAATAAAAATATAATTGACCCAATGCACCTGCAGTCGAATTGATTTTATTATAAAATTGTCCCAATTATACGTAGAATGTAACTTTCCTTTCATAATTGATTTTTTATTCTTTCATTACATCTGATTATAATCTACCGCCCTGCTATTGATGTTCATTTTATGTCAATGCGTTCCTATTACTTCTATCTTATTTCAATATATTTATTTAGACAGGGACATAAAATCGAGTCGATCTATGGTAGGCTATGTCCAGATTGATTTGTTACACGATTTGATTTTGAATAAATAACAGTTTGTGGTTTAATTTGTAGATCGAAATCTCTTTTTTTTTGTTTTGTTAATAGGACACTTGTGTTTAATTTTTTCTATTTTATATAACGTGCTGATCAGTATTGAATCAAGGACTTTCTCTTAAAAATTAAATTATTTTAAAATTATAGTAATAGTTTCGTTCTATTATTTTAAAATTAAGATGGAATGAATGGAATTTTTCTTTTCTTTAAGACACTCATCTGACTGTTTAACTTTTAGAAACAATATTAATAATAATTCTTCCAAATACCGTACTTATTAATAATAATTAAATTCAATTAATAATAATTAAAAATAAAGCTATAAAACTTTCAAGTATCTTAAGTAAATTTATGCGTTCTCAGCAAGAAAGTACATCCAGTTTGAAGACATAATAGTTCGTCTTACGGTATTATAATACAAATAGTAAGTTTGCTGAAAATCTTCCAGTCTTTGGGAAGATTTTGCCTCTGTTACGTTTTTTTTTGTTACGTTTGGTTGACAATCGCAGTTTATTATTATTTTAAGTTATTAGACGCTGCTGTGATCTTCTCTTTCAGTTTTATTTTGTTACCTCTTATGACAGCAACGGAACTATGTAGGGTAGTGAATATTCCTTCACGGCCACTACTCGCTACACGATATATATGTGGGCTATTCCCCATATTTCAGCGACAATTTATAAGGACTTTTGTAATCGTTGCTCTAATAATAAAATAAAAAAAGAAATGAGAAAATATACCAATTTAATAATCTTTATTATTTCATAGACTTGGGACATATACGAGCACACAGTCCACCTGATGTTAAGTGGATGCTAAGGCCCATAGCTATCCACATTTATCTTCAATTAAGAATCAAAGTGCAAATGCCTTGTCACCCCTGAGAACTAGGATGGAATGCTCGATTCCAGCAAAAGGGTCTCCGGTTCTCTACACTCACCATATGAAAGACAGCAGCATTGAATTGCTACTTTACGCTGGTATTCTGTGAGCGTCGTCCTGTCCCGGTCGAGCCGACCCATCATGTTACAGCTATAATATAGCTGCAGCGTGGCTCTACCACGTTATATAATATAAGCAAAATACCCCTGACTGACTGAACTGAATGTCTCTAAAACTATACACCCGATTCACTTTAAATTTAGTATAGTTACTCATTTCGAAATGTAAGATATTCACTAAGAACGGATTTTAGAATAGTCTCATAAAAATTCTTGATATTTTACATCTAGGTTTCGCAATAAAATATTAGCCAGCGAACCGATTGCGTATCAGCTAGTTAACAATAATGTCGAATTTTGAAATGCCAATTTAAGGAACTGCTATATAGACAAGGTATAAACTATCATAACTAACATTAAAATATATTTCCGATGTAGTTGTTTGTATGCATATTTTTTTAGAAATAAGGAGGCGGTAATTATGAAAAAAAGTGAACTGTGCAAAATTGTCCAATCGGAAAACGTAATCATCGGTCTGAGAAAATGCCGGGGGGAAACGCAGTCAAATTAGAGTTGCAAATTTTGAATTGCGAAAAAATCGATCCTTCCGGCCAATCCGCTCGCTTCCCACTAAATATTCAGGAAAGGCCTTTGATAACAGAAAATTAAAATGCGAGTTTCGAAGCGGAAGCGACTCTCGGATATCGGGCCGAGACTGAAAGACTGTTAATTGGGAAGTACGAGTCGAAATCATTGCGCGATCTTCTGGAAAAAAACAGATCTAATTACTTTATCGAGCGTCTTTGAAATTTTACAAAGAGTTTGATACAGAGTTTTTGTTGTATGATTGTAAGAATAGATATTGTTACGAGCTCGAGGTTCGTGACAATAAAAATTGCCGATAAAATTACCTAAATTAACACTTTAATTTTCTTTACACAAATTAAAGTTTAAAACACCAATAATTAAGCACACTAATTCACTTTATTCTGCTCCGAAGCTTCGCTTGTCTCGCTGAATTCAATACTTCCCCGATCGCATCTTGCAGCGCCTATTTATATAAATTAGCAGCGAAATATCCAGAATATTCAAGTAAACACGCGCAAGGTACCGAGAGTTCGTGTTTCGACTTCAAGCAGTTTAGTTCTTCGGTTCGAGACTAGATGGCGCTAGTGCCGTCGACTTGAGCGCGTAACAATATATAATCATATAGTCTCAGTATCATTCATACCTCTCCAGCCCTCATCTCTTAAGTAAATTAAAACTTATTTAATTAAGTGTGAAGATGAAAAATATGTTTGAAACAATTACCGTAAACTTTAACAGCAAGTGAACTCAAAAGCTTAAACTTAACTTAAAGCTGTCTTTTTTTGTATAGATAACTGATCGTTTTCTTGTATTTTAAGCAATTAAGAAATGAATAAGTTTAAATGGATATAAAACGTGTAGTGGTTAAGTGTCGTAAGAGGTGACGGGGGAAATCTAACCAGGAGATGGGCAGCAGCATTTTACTAATATCGTCAAGAACATAAAAAACTGTGATTGCTGTTATGGCAATGGTATGGAATACACCATCGCTGCTATGGTGATATGGCCCTTACGAGGCATTCTAAGGGAAAGCCTATATTCAGTAGCGGAATTCGAAAGACTGTTATAAAAGAATTGTAGATATACGATTAGTATTGAAATATAAGGTTATTTTAACAAGTGTATTTTTCTTTAACCGCACTAAACCAGTGCTTGACAACTTTTTACTACTTTTCTGAAGTACTGGAAAAAAATATTTTGTGAAAAAAAAACCAGCAACTAGAAAATTAACATTTTTATATCATCATCATCATGATCATTACAGCCCTGTACAAGACCACTGATGAACAGGAGCCTCCTCCAAGGAACGCTACAATAAGACGATGATAAAGAATGTAATGGCTATGCTATATTTTCAGAATCAGAATCATTTGCTTCGTGGAGTATTTTAACTATTTTTTACACACCCTCAAATTTAATAATTGACCAATATAAATTATCATGTTAAAACATAATATTTATTTGTTTCTTAATTTTTTACTTTTATCTTTTTAATAACGTGTACTTAATTACGAATTTAATTAAAAATTAATTATACAACGAAGATTATAAAAATAGAAATTGGCGCTAGGACGTTATATCTGTAACAAGTAGTAGCTACTGAAACTACGTTTGTATCTTCTCACCTATGGATACGTAAACGAAATTATCCCGTATAAGGAAAGGAGGGAGCGACAGGGGTTATGGATGGAAGCAGTAACGCCGTAGAATCGTCCCTACAATGATTGCATCCAATGGAAATTTGCTTCACGTCTCGAAATAGGTTATTAAGCAGTCGATCGCCTCGAATATTCTATTAAATTATACCGGATTAGAATATATAAATTTCTCCTATATATTATTTTTTACATTAGTTTCAGGCAATTTGTTATGCAGCTTTTGTGCTATGACAAGTATATCTGCCTAAATAGTACTGATTTATAAAATATGGTGTGTAAATTATCCTTTTGACGCTCACTTATAAAATGTATTAAAAGGTTTTCGAGGTATGCTACAATCATTACCTTTTCATAAATGTAATATAGTAATGATAGACTGAATATTTTGAGGTCTCTGAAATTCAGCTCACAATTATTGGTACGTTTAATACCAATCATTGCTTGTATACAGTGCTTATGTGCCCTTCAAACTGTTTTTAGGTTATTGTCATTACCCAATAAGGTAACAGCATATAATTATTGCTGCTGGTACGCTATTAATAAGGACTTTTTTTCAATGTTTAACTCAATTTGAAAAAAATCTTAGGAGATATCGACCATTTTTAGTAACTTTTTGAATGTGCGTTCTTTACTTTAATATTATATCATTGTGAATGCCGCGGAATTTAGTCATAGATGTTTTAGTTAATTGTTAATAAGATTCATATATATATATATATATATATATATATATATATATATATATATATATATATATATATATGTTTTATGGAATTAGTGAGAAAAACAAGCACACATCTACCTGATGATAAGTCAATACTCTATCCCATAGACTTCTACATTTTTATCCTCGATTAAAAATCAAAGTACAGATGAATTGTCACCCCTGATGAGTGAGGTGGAATGTCTCGTTTTCAGTAAAAAGGGTCTCCGGCTCTCTAAACTCACAATACTAAACGCAACGGTCTTAAGCCTTTATTTCACGTTAGTATTCTGTGAGATGCTGGTATTCGCGTTCAAGAACTATGAAAGTTAACAAGTCGGCTGGTGTCAAGAAAACTTATATCAAATATTTATATCATGGGCTTTCTTATTACGTGCGTACCATATAAAACAGGACCAACGTCTAAGTTTCAAGGTTTTGCGCGTTAAAGTTTCAGCTTTAAGGCTCTTAATTGTTAAGGAAGTAAAAGTAGACTATTTGATTCAAAGGTAAATCAGAGTAATAATTAAATTGATAGTATATTTTATTTATATTCTAATAAATTAATTAGACAGCTTCACTAATTCTGCATAAATCTGTGTAATAACCGCTTTGAAATCTAAGCTAATTAACTTTATATCTTGAACAGTGTCACCGTGTCACGTACACTCCGAAAATATTAAAATTCTATTCCTGTAAAATTTTAATGTAATTAAAAGCTTAACTTAAATATTAATTAGAAGTCGTACAATGTAATTTTCATTTTTAAAATTAAGAATGTTTTTAAACGAAGCCTATAACGGAATTGAAACTAAAGTGGCCGACCGACACATTCAATCACATAAGTTAATAATTTTTGACATGTTTTCGTATACATTTATACCTTATACGTTTAAGAGTGTCAAAAATCCCTTCTAGACTTATCTAGAAAACAACCCCATCTAGAGAAACAACCCCATCTATACTTATGTCTGTGGATATGGATAGAGCAACAAATTTTGAGTAGATAAGGGCACCGGCAGAATATCAGTGCTGATCGTTATTTCTTATAATTAAGAATCAGATGCCTATTCGTTACTTCGTTACTTCAATAATATATTAAGTATATTTTATATTTATGTAGAAATATATATATATATATATATATATATATATATATATATATATATATATATATATATATATATATGTCATGTATTAATGCACGTTTTTTTTTTTCATACAGTGTTAAAAATAAGATCGGTTGAATGGTGACCCCCATTGTGCATACACTAATTAAGTAGATTTCTGAAGTTCGTCTCCACTCTTCGCAGCATATCAATCGGTAAGTTGGCAATGGCGTCGCGAATGTTGTTCTTGAGGTGAGCTATGGTCCGTGGTCGATCGACATAACCCAGGGAATTCAAATAACCCCATAAATAAAAATGGCGTGGAGCCAAATCTGGAGAGCGTGCCGGCCATGGGAGATCGCCTCGGAGAGAGATGAGGCGGTCGGGGAAATGTTGTCGCAACAAATCCATTGGGCCGCGTGCTGTGTGTGCTGTGGCTCCATCTTCCTGAAAACACACCTTCCTAACATTCATTTCTTCGAGGCTTGCAAGAAAAAAATCCTCGATCATGTTCCTGTAACGAATTGCATTCACGGTAACTGCGCGTTCGTTTTCTTCTAAAAATAAGGACCAATTATTCCCATTACCGATGTCGTACACCAGACAGTAGCTCGTTCACAATGAAGTGGCTTCTGGTGAAGTACACGCAGATTTCTACCACTCCAATAACGCATGTTTTGTTTGTTGACGCAGCCAGAAATGTGAAAGTGAGCCTCGTCACTGAAAAAAACGATCGCATCTTAAGGTCTAACGGCCGGTCTCAATTTCATAAAATCAGTTATAACTAGATAGCTATCGAAGGTAAATAGTTAAGTTTAAACTATCTGTTACTGTCGTCTCAATAACGTAATGTTCGGTAGCTTCCCCGTGGTAAAAGATAGATAGCTCATGATAACTTTGGTTAACGCCTCCCTCCTAAGCGTTTTGTTTTTCCTTCGATGTAAATTGCGTCACATTTTACTATAAAATATTATGATTTTTTTAAAATATTATGATTATTATAAAATGTTTTAAATTATTGTAGTTATTAGTTTTAATATAATATTGGCAATTATTCATCATTCACATTTTTAAATTAAGGCTAGCATCAAATAATGACAAACTTTTATCTACAAAAATGACATTGGTACTGGCCTGTCTAGACGTTGACAGTTTGTGTTTTTATTAAACATCACATCAAACATCAAGAAGCTTTAAATTTTATAGTTAGTATGACGCTGTGATTTTGATGACCTATCCCTTCAGCATAGGTAATGTCATCTGATTCATGTGGCATTGTAACTTCTGGATCCACATCCCTTATATTATTTAATCTGCAGATGTTGTGTAACACAGAGGTGGCAATAATAATGGCCTGTGTAGTCTGCATAGCTACACTGATTTTCAGAGAGAGTATAGGAAAGCGCCTTTTTCACACACTAAAACAACATTTTACATTATACTCAAGAAATTTTTGAAGTAAAATATCAATAAATTTATATTAATATTTACCTTTAAATAGTATTTCTAGTCTTTATACGTGCTTCATTGTAACGATTATCTGCGACGGATGAAGGGTTGAGCAGTGGTGTCAAAAAATATGAAGTACAGGGATATGCACTGTCCCCAATAAGCCATCTATCGCCAAACGATCCCTCTTCACATTGCACTGAAAATAAATGACAAATATTAGTCATGTTTATGTAAACTAAGTACCTACTTACTTTTTAGCATAGAGTTGTTAAATATAGTAGCATCATGAGCAGAACCAGGCCAACGGGCAACAACATTCATAAATAACAATTCTGCGTTACAGACTCCTTGTGCATTAATTGAAAATATGCCTTTTCTATTTCTGAATTCTTCTCCCGTATTTGAATCTGTAAATGTTATGATTCCGTTATTAGGCATAATCTATATAAATGAATGAATCTATACTAATATTATTATAAAGAATTGTATGTATGTTTGTAGGTTTGTGACCTAATTCTGGCCATACTTGGATTAAGTTCTAGGATTGAGTTTCAGATCACTAGATGACCTTCGACAAATGCTTCTGCTTCTGCCTAGACCTACTTATTATAAATATTTATTTATTTGGTAATACTAACCAGGTGACTGTATGAGAACATGTGTGCAGTCAATTGCGCCAAGAATTCTTGGAAATCCTGCGATTTCATAAAATTTCATAAAATAATCCAGCTATAGCCCGAGACACATGATGCACAATTCTGACGCTTTCGATACACCAATAAAGTCTGCTACTGATAAAAGCATTGTTCCCAGTGCGTAAAATCTCAAGGTCAATAACAACTGATGTAACGGTGATATTCCCTTATTCCTAAAATGTTAAAATAATTTTCATTCGTGTTTATTGTCAAAATTAATGTTTGGTAGTATATTTCGACCATAAGTACATATTATGTAACTAAATTTTCTTCACAAGTGTGATGGTTAAATATTTCTATCTATCTTCGATTATTGAAACGGAATTATCTAACTATAGATACCAATGGTAGACCTTTTAACTTCCAGTAAGGGATAGATGGGTTATTGAGACCGGCCGTAAGTCTTTTCTTGCCCAATGAACTCTAGATATATATACACACACACACACACACACACACACACACACACACACACACACACACGCACGCACGCACGCACGCACGCATGCACGCACGCACGCATGCACGCACGCACGCACGCACGCACGGACGCACGCACACACGCACGCACGCACGCACGGACGCGCGCACACACACACACACACACACACACACACACACACACACACACACACACACACACACACCCACATACACACCACAAGTTAGGGTAAGAAGTAAAAAATAAATAAGGCGTATGTTATTTTATCTTTTACTAGTCCACACCTGACAAATAATTTCATTGAACTGCTTTTTCAATATTCTATTTTGCTTAACATTCTACCCTAAATGTTAAAATTTCAAGTCTGTAACTAAATCCGTCTAGAGATCCTTAACATACGGACGTAGACAATGCTATTTGTTAGCCTGTACTGTTCCTCTTAAATGAATGAGGTTATATATTCGACTGTGTGTTTTTATGTAGAATATGTCGCAGCCAACTAGCTTAATTAGCCTTTCTGTTAACAGCCTAGCCTTTTTACCAAACGGCAACGTTCAACTATAGGCCCGAATGATATTTAGTCGATGCATCTAATACAAAATTGTAACTATCTTGTTACATCAGCGACTGCAGTTCAAGGTACGGCCGAGGAGACCATTGGGCTCCTTAAATCCGCGTATAATATAGCACATAGCGCATAATTAATCATGAAATGTAATGATTTCTTAAATTTACGCAAACACTACACATTAAATAAAACTACTGTATATACGGATTTTATCGCGATTAATAACTTATTATTAATTCCCGACATTTATTTTTAATTCCCGACATTGTCACGGGTTGGCACTCAGATGTTCGACGTCCCAATGTCATAGTTAGCCCGGCTACTAGTTTTTGAATATTAATTTTTGGTGCGATCTACGCAGAACGAACTTACAGTTTCTTGAGTTCTTGCAGTGGTATGCTTGGGTTTGGGTTTAATTTTGTTAATTACAGGATCCCAAGAGGATGGCAGCACCCATCCATCTTTTCTATTGAAATTAGGATGTGTTTTAATTTCAATAGCCTCGCGTATCATCCTTGGTAGGAATCGGTGTTCTTTTGCGAGGGTTTGTGGTTTATCAAATCTGGTGTAATGGTGGGGACACTCTTGAACATGCTCACAGATTGGAAGTCTGGAAGTCTGCAGTCTGTCTCTCATCTCCCTTCACCCCCACAGAACATCTCAGTCACCTTCCGTCACCATGGATGCTGCAAAGCAACCGAAAAGTCGGGAATTAAAAATAAGTTATTAAACGCGATAAAATCCGTAAATACAGTTTTATTCAATGAAATGTTGTATTAGACGCATCGGCTGAAACCCGGCTGAAAACGGCTGAATAATAATAATAATAAGTTTATTCTTTCCTCTCACAAATTGAGTAATAAATATAATCATACAACCTAATATTAATATGTTACAATTAATTTGTGAGAGACTGGTGTCCGTACTAGGATTCCCTGTATGACAGATCACCAGCCCCCACCTCCAGACCTTATAATATAGGTAATATTAGGTGAATGATAAACAAGAGGAGAAAAAAATATAAAAAATACGAAAAATGTTTAATATAATTCTGGTCGCCAGTTAATAGTAAAAAGGCTAGGCTGTTAACTTAAAAGCTAACTAAGCGCGTTGGCGACGTATAGGTTGATACGAGTATATAACGTACACGATACATCCGAGGTTACTAAACAGATTTCTTTTATTTACATACAGATACTAAGAGAGATTCCCACAACGTAATTTAAAAATATTTTTTTAATATTTTTATTTTAAATATTCCTACGAATAGGATTTTTGTATTGTTTCCTCAGCGGAGTAAAAGAAAACTGCTAAGAAAAAATTCAAAATGTCAAAAAAATCAACTGAAATCAAGTAATACAATAATGTAGTATATTACTTTTATTTTAAAATGAACGATTAATTTATCGCAATTTTTATAAACATAAATATATTTTCTTAACTCCGCAGATATTTTATTATTATTGTTGTCTCAAAAACTAGAAAATTAAAGTAGAGTTAAAGCCATGCGACCCTGATACGTTGAAGCGTTCCAAATTACGGTGTTAAAGGTCGTGGAGGACCATCGAAACATGCGACAAGCGTCCTGATTGCACCCGTGAAGCGCGAGTACTAAATCCCGGTCATTATCTACTTGTACTGTCTCCAGTTGAATCATTGCCATGCAAGTAGTTCGTACGAGTAGCCTGATAATTATTTTTATAATTGTATTTTTTAAATTATTATACGTACCCAGTATATTTGGAAATTTGGATTCAGGAAAAAAACAACGAAATGTTGAAATTATTTGAATTTGAAAGAATAGTGTTTTTAACTATAAATTATGGTGCAATTAAATACGTAAAAGTGTAATCTATTAGGTTATTATTTAATTCATTGTTTGGCAGTACACAGTAATTATTTTGCTGCCTCAATTAATGTCAAATAACTTTTTTAATTGGTTGTAAGTACTGATATAGGCTGGTGATTTGTCATACAGGGTATCCTAGTACGGACACCAGTCTCTCATAAATTGATTGTAGCATATTAATATTAAGTTGCATGTTTATGTTTATAACTAAATTTGTGAGGGAAAAGAATAAACTTTGTTATTATTATTTTTGGGATATCTATATTGTTTTCTCATCCGGTTAGGTTCTATAAATATATAATTATATATTAAAATGAAAAGATAAATATACATAAATATCAATTAAATAAAATAAATATAAAAAATAAATAAGTAAAAGCTCAACCAGATGGAAGCCCTTTGCAAGGGAGACCAAACAGCCGAAAGTTAGGGGGAAAGGTATAGAAACCAGCGTATAATACGGGCGGTATCGGGGAGCACCGCCTTCTGCATTTGAGCCCGGAGCGGTCCGTCACGGATTCCCAGTCGCCTTAGATGACCGGAGAAGTAGACTGGGATTAGCTCATTCGCAGAGACGATTACAGGAATAATTTCGGTCGGCAGACCACCCCACATGTCGGTCACCTCGTGAGCCCGGTCCAGATATTTTGTTTTCTTATCTGATTCGGCTTTCACTAGGTTCTCCTCATATGGATTGGTAATATCGACCAAAAATATCCTTGAATGTGCCCGGTCCATCAGTACAATATCAGGCTTATTCGCAAGAATAGTCCTGTCTGTTATGATGGCCCAGTCCCAGTAGAGCCTGCCGCGGTCATTTTCGAGTAAGGCTTCCGGCAAGTACTTATAATAAGGCAGTTTCCGATTCACGAGACCGTATTTCAGAGCGAGCTCCTGGTGTAGAATCCTGGCTACTAAGTTGTGCAAGTACTCAGAGTTAGAAAGCGCCGAACAACCGGAGATGACATGCCTAAGTGACTCACCGGGATGGTGACAAGGTCGGCAGACTTCGACGGTGCCATCTTTTAGGATGTATCCCTGATAGTTGTTGGTCTTAATAACCTGATTCTGTATTGCACACACAAAATCCTCGCTTTCCCCGAAGAGGTCACCGAAACGTAGCCAGTCGAGAGAGGCAACTGTATCTACGAAGGGCTCATGTAGAGCTCTGTAGTACCTCCCGCGGAGCTCCTTCTCCTTCCGTACGGTCTCCTGGTCGGAAATGCTATGTACTGCTATTTCTCGTTGGCTAAGGATAGAGGGGTAAGCCCTTTACCATAAGAACTTGAGGTCATTCATCGGTCATCAAAAAAGGTGAGATACCGCGGGGACTAGAACTGTATGACACTTTCAGTTTTTGGTTTCTTTTTATTATAGTTTTTAATATTGTGCTTTAAATTTCAAAAATAAAGTTGTAAATAGCTGATGACTACGTAGTTTAACCTACATATATTTTAAGAAAAAGAAATAATTGTAGAAATATTGTTTTAAATTTAGATGGGTTATATTGTTAAAAGTTGGCTTGGGGTCCTCTGCATGATAAAATTATAAACGAGAATATCCGAAGTAGAATCAGTGTGACCTACATAGCCCAATAGATTAATTATTAAGCTGAAGTAGCAATGGGCTGACCATATAGCTCGAAAAACCGGCAACCGATTGGGAAAAAAGGTTCTTGAGTGGCAGTCTCGTACTGATGGGCGAAGTGTAGGGCAACCCCCCACTGGATGGAGTGACGACCTGGTAAGAAATGTTGGAAGTTAATGGATGCGGAAGGTTCGGGACCATGCTTTGTGCAAATGAGTAGTTATTACTATGCCTATATCATTTGTGCAAGTGAGTAGTTAGTACTATGCCTATATCAATTGTGCAAGTGAGTAGTTAGTACTGTTACGAGCTTGAGGTTCGTGACAATAAAAATTGCCGATAGAATTACCTAAATTAACACTTTAATTTACTTTATACAAATTAAAGTTAAAAACACTAATAATTAAACACACTAATTCACTTAATTCCGCTCCGAAGCTTCGCTTTGTCGCCGAGTTCAACTCTGTCCCGATCGCATCTTGCGCCACCTATTTATTTAAATTAGCAAAATATCCGGAATGTTCAAGTAAACACGCGCAAGGTACCGAGAGTTTGAGTATAGATTTTCTAGAAACTTAGTTCTTCGGATGGCGCTGTCGGTTGAGAGATCTGTGATGTCATTTTCTGCAACGCTCTACTCGCTCTCGTTCCTGACACTAGATGGCGCTAGTATATCGTCGACTAGAGCGCGTAACACTGCCCCCTCCTAAGACATGCTCGTCCCGAGCATTATCGGTCCCATAACGCAACGCGCCAAGCGATCCACATGGACGATCTTAGGAGTCCCTCTTGCGCCTTTCTGTAACGGCTCCGCAATGTCAAGGGCTGTCCTATCCCGTGGTGCACCAACATTGTACAATTTCGGTGCTCCTCTACTACGTGTCTGAGGTCCCCGCACGGCCGCACAACTTGTACATGTACGACACCAATCCTCGACATCGCCACGATAATGGACCCAGTAAAACTGTTCTCGGACCTTCAGTAGAGTTCGTTTAACTCCCAGATGGACTCTTGAACGACCATTATGGCACAGCTGTAGAACATTCGGCACTTTAGCTTTAGGGACAACCATTTGCAAACGACAGCTGTCTCTTCGACCATTGTCCCATTTACGGCACAGGACTCCATCCTGAAGCAGCAAGCTGTCCCATTGGGCCCAATAGCTTTTCGTGGTTGAACTCATCGCTGAGACGTCCCTCCACTTAGGCTTGGTAGCACGGGCCTTCATCCATCCCAGAATCGGCTTGATGTCTGGATCTTCCTGCTGTGCATGGCGTAGGCTGTCCTTCCACCCGTTGCTGAGGTGGTCTGTCCTGAGCATCCTCACGGATACCACTTCCTTACTCTCTTGCCTACTACAATGGTTGCAATCTTCAGGAAAAGGTCTTCTTGACAATGCATCTGCGTTGCCGTGAGATTTCCCGCTGCAGTGTCTAATAGGAAAGTCGTATTCATGCTGCTGCTGGGCGGTGCTGTTAGCCGCACTTCCTTTCTGAGACCGTTCACTTTCCCTTCCTAGGGTGTGCTTAGGGCAGCTGGACCGAAGGTGGCCCCTTTCCCCACAGCCATAGCACCTAGGGCTGTATCTTTTATTGTGGTCGCGAACCGTAACTGCTGTAACCTCCCTAGCGTGAGGTGAACGATGATCCTGTCGCCGCCAGGCAGTGCCGTTAGCTGCACTACCCTCTCGAGATCGATCAACTCTCCTTTCCACGGTTCGCTTAGGGCAACTGGATCGAAGATGGCCCTTTTCCCCACAGCCATAGCACCTTGGGCTGTATCCTTTGTTGCGGTCGCGAACTGTAGCTGCTGCAACCTCCCTGACGCGATGGGAACGATGATCCTGCCGCACGGCTTCTACCTCCAGTGCATGGGCCAAGGCGTCCTTAAGCGTCTCGTGGTGCCCGAGCCTCACAGCAGCTCTGACTTCCAGGTCGCGGATGCCGTCGATGAATGTCTGCACCAGGTTCCCCTCAATGAGCGCAGGTACAGACCGGTATGCTTTTCGAACCATCTTCTCCACCTCAAGGGCCCACTGCTGCAGGTTTTCATTGCTGCGTTGCACGCGATCTTTAAGCTGCGCGCGAAAGACGTGTTCCAGGTGAGCGTCACCATATCTCGCCTCCAATGCCTCAAGGAGCTGCTCGTAGGTCACTTTCTTACCGAGAGCTTCCAACACGGTTAAGGCATGGTCGCGCAGGCCTAAGGTGAGTGCAGTCATGGCCTGGCTTTTATTCCAGCCGTTTGCCTCCATGACGGCCTCGAACTGGATTTTGTAGGCCGACCAGGAAGAGGTCCCGTCGAACGGCGGCACTTTGAATTCACGTAGCGAAGGTGTTGTAGCTACTACGGGAGCTGTAGTTCCATCCCCAAGTTTGAGGTCGTTCAGCGTTTTCTTCACGTCAGCCATCACGTTGTCAACCCGATTGTTCACATGATTGATTCGGGTTTCATGTTCTTCGATTTGGGTTTCAGCTTCCACCAGGCGGTTGTCATGTTGAGCAACCCTATCCTTCACCTCTCTTATCTCTTTCCCAAAGGTAGCATGAAGGTCCTTCATGAGGAGCATCTGTTCCTCCTGTCGGCGGGCCTGTTCCTCTTGTCCACTCTGAAGCTGCTCTTTCAACTGACGAACCTGTTCCGCCTGCTGGCGAGCCTGCTCCTCCTGTCGACGAGCCTGCTCCTCCTGTCGGCGGGCCTGCTCCTGCAGCGTCACCATCAGGGCGCCTAAATCAGGTGCTGCAGATACAGGAGCTACTGACGGACCGGCATCCGTTGCCGGCCGCTGGCCCTCCGACGTCTGCGGCGTTGCACCACCAAATCTTCGTTGGTCCGTCTCCTGCTGGCGTTGACTTCGGGTACGGACACCCTCCATTTCCTCCTTAGGTAAAATCGGCATTATTTTATCCCACTTCTGACACCAATTGTTACGAGCTTGAGGTTCGTGACAATAAAAATTGCCGATAGAATTACCTAAATTAACACTTTAATTTACTTTATACAAATTAAAGTTAAAAACACTAATAATTAAACACACTAATTCACTTAATTCCGCTCCGAAGCTTCGCTTTGTCGCCGAGTTCAACTCTGTCCCGATCGCATCTTGGGCCACCTATTTATTTAAATTAGCAAAATATCCGGAATGTTCAAGTAAACACGCGCAAGGTACCGAGAGTTCGAGTATAGATTTTCTAGAAACTTAGTTCTTCGGATGGCGCTGTCGGTTGAGAGATCTGTGATGTCATTTTCTGCAACGCTCTACTCGCTCTCGTTCCTGACACTAGATGGCGCTAGTATATCGTCGACTGGAGCGCGTAACAGTACTATGCCTATATCATTTGCGCAAGTGAGTAGTTAGTACTATGCCTATATCATTTGCGCAAATGAGTAGTTATTACTATGCCTATATCATTTGTGCAAGTGAGTAGTTAGTACTATGCCTATATCATTTGTGCAAGTGAGTAGTTAGTACTATGCCTATATCATTTGTTCAAGTGATTTGATGAAAGGTATGGCAATGCATAAAATACGAAAGAAAATGCGAAACAATAATTTTTATATATTAGAAGATATAGTTTATTCTGTCTATATACAGACGTGGAAATAATTAAAATAGACGTTGTTTTAGCATGCCTTCGAAATATTTCGAAGACATGTGAAGTTCGCCAACACGCATTGGGGCAGCGCGGCGGACACTTCCTTGCCCTAAAACCCCCTGTCTCCCTCTAGGCCTGTGCCTAGCAGTGGGACGTATATAGGCTGTAACTTTACTTTACTTTTTCTTCTGTTTTAGCAGCTGATTTATTTTCTATAATACTAGAACTGAATGAATAGTTGAATAAATTATTTGTGAAATTACTTACACCAGTTAAATATTTGCCGGTACTAATTGAATAGCCTCGCGAATGAATCAACACACCTACCCAATGTTGAAACCCGGAGCAATAAACACATAGACGCAGCGTCGATCTTAGTTTTATATGAGCAATATATTAATATGATACATAAATATAATGGACCTGTGTATATAATAGGCCTGTGTATAGAATTTTTATCGATGTATTTCATCACACTGTATCTCTATTATTAGTTCCGTGGACGCTCATTTCTTCTGTTAGCGGCAACATGGAGAAAATATGGAGTCCATATACGAGTATAACAATAATAATAATGACGGCAGCAGAAAGCCGCATATGGATAAGAAGGGGTGTATTCCAGGGCGACTGTCTCAGTCTAATCTGGTTCTGTCTCTCTTTGAACCCTCTTAGTACTTTACTGGAGGGCTCCGGGAGGGAATTTCAGCTTCGGAAAGGAGGTACAAAAGTGACTCAACTTTTGTATACTGGTGACCTCAAGTTATTCGCCTCCAGTCGCTCCCATCTTGTGGAATTTCCAAACATCACTTGTGAATTTAGTACTTAATTCTATGGGAATGGAGCTGGGAACGGACAAATGTGTGGTCCTCCATGTTGAATGGGGAAGGAATGCTAACTCTGAGGGCATAGACTAGTCTATGCCTGTCAACTTAAGGACCCTTTCCGAGGCTGAAACATATCGATATCTGGGTATGTCTCAGAACATCGGTATCGATGAGGCTGTTATGAAACAGTCAGTTTGTGACGTGTTTTATGCACGCTTGAACAAAGTGCTTAACGGCCTTTTCTCCGGTGTGAATAAGACATATGCATATAACGGTTGGCTCATGCCTATCCTCATGTATACCCTTGGCATACTCAAGTGGACTCAGACTGAACTTAACGCCCTGGATAGAAAAGTCCGCACTACCATGACTTCCCATAGGACGCATCATCCAAGATCGTCGGTAATGAGGCTGTACTTGCCGCGAAAGCATGGTGGGCGTGGCTTTCTGAGCGCGCTCACCATGCAAACCTAATCGCGAAGTTTGCAGCCTCCGTCGTAACTTCCTGGCGAGTTCGGATGATCCATTCTATAATGTCGTCATGTCTTGTATAAAATTACTTTTAAGCAATTCCTTTTCTATTTATTTTAAAGCTCTTTTAGCAGCCCGTCAAAATTACACAGCTGCATACAAAATCTTACCATAGATTGCCTCTTAGGGGAATATTTGCTCAAGTCGTCACGTTTTGCGGGCGATTGCTGTAACCGCCGTTTAAATTTTTAGTATTAAGAAGACGCCGCAACCCAAATTTAAACTTACCTAATATTATTATTCATGAAGACGCTTTTATTAGCTTCACGAGTATCTATCTATGGGACGGAATCTTTTAATGTAATTATGACTTGAAAATTTGCACTCGTATCAAGAACTGGTGACAATACATTAATTTAATAACTTTATCCTAGTATCCTGATCACATAGAGAATATAAATTCTTTGCCTGCTAGAATCAAAATCAATGCGTGTTTTTTAAGTTTTCTTAAAATTTAATATTATTTTGATATATACATATTATATTTTATTTTAGACATAGGGTTTATTTATAGAAACAAAATAAATAACAAGATGCTTTTAATTTTTTAAATGAATTACATCTGACTTATGAAGTCTTGTAGCGATCAATAATTTTTAATTGAATACCATATACAGATATACATTTATACCTGTGTGTAATAAGTGGTGGCCCATCTGTACATTTATATTCACCCAATTAATTGCTTGCGTTTGTTACATACATCAAATACTAGGCAGCAAATGAAATAAACTAAATTAGAATAAGCCGTGGTAGCTCAGAGGCTCGCTGTTAATTTTAATAAGGGTTCGATTATCGGCGGCATCAATGAAACTTTAAATTGCTCATTTACCACATAATTGGTGGTAAAGAAAAACATTGCGAGGAAACCTGCATGTTCGTGGAATAAAATATCTCAAAGAGATGTTTTACTGTTGTGCTAGAGTCATGGTGCAGCTATATTATAGTTGTAGCACGCATGGGTCGGCTCGACCGGCGAACCACGGGGACCAAGCTCTCACAGAAATACCAGCGTAAAATAGCAGATATAATTTGCAAAAACAGTTTCAATTATATATTAGATCAAGATTCCACCTTTTTACTGCAAATAAAATATTTTAGCTAGTAATACACCGGAGGTACAGTGCATAAAGTAATAACTGTCGGACTAGTAGTTGTATGCGCGATCGTTGATTATGCTATCCCGGGTTGGAACCCCTGGTCGGGCCAAAATTAGATGTAGGCCTATTCTATAAATAATACTCAGTAGCAGTCCAGAGTTACAAAGCAAAATATTCTCCGTCGAGACTGACCGCGTGAACAAAATTCAGTCTGGAGTTAGACATTAACGTAGTGGACATCACCAATTCCCAAGTGGCAGTAAAATACGGTTAATGGGAGTAATAATACATATATATATATATATATATATATATATATATATATATATATATATATATATATATATATATATATATATATATATATATATATATATATATATACTCTCACAGAATACCGGCGTAAAATAGTAGCTTAATGCTGCTGTGTTTCGTATGGTGAGTGTAGAGAAATGGATACCTTTTTTACTGGAAACAAGGCATTCCATTTTAGTTTTCAGAGGTGTCAATGCATGTGCATTTTGATTCTTAATCGAGGATAAATGTAGATGGCCACAATAAATGACATCAGGTGGTCTGTGTGCTAATAAAAAGTATAAAAAAGAAGAAAATACGAAATTGGGCAACAACAGCGGCGTGGTGGTCTGATTGCTTCAAACCCCTCTTAAAAATGAGAGTAGGTATGTACACAACAGTAACGCGTTATAAGCTAAGCTGAGTCTAAGTTACATTTGGCATCAAAGCAACCATTTATATCTACTAAGAAGAGGAGTGTATCTAGATTTATTAAAACTCTAATATTTCTTTGTTTGATTTTACCTTATTATTATAATTGCTACGCATGGTGGAAATCGGAATAAGAATATCAGAGTAACACTAATCAATATGTTGCTAGATTTTTTTTGGGTCTCCAACGTTTTACATTTTGCCTACTTGTAACTTTTGATATGTTGTGCTAATTTTTGTTTTGTTACTTGTTACACTTCAATTAAAAGTAAAGCTATCTCTTTATCTCTGCAAAATAAAGTTAACGCATATTTTATTTCAAAGTATAAACGAGCACACAGTCCACCTGATGGTAAGTGGTTGCTGTGGCCCATCGACATCTACATCTATCCTCGATAACGAACCGAAATGCAGATGTGTTATCACCCGTGAGGACTAAGTGAGTGCCTCGTTTCAAGTAAAAAGCATTGAGTTAAAAAGGGTCGCCGGTTCTCTACACTCACCATACGAAACACAGCAGCATTACTACTATTTTAAGCTGGTATTCTGTGAGTGTTTTATTCTCCATTGCACCGTCTTTAAAATATTAGATTGTCAAAAAAAAACAATTGGTACTCCACGTAGGAGCCATTTACCACTATGTACTCCACGTAGTGGTAAATGGCTCCTGCAGACTACAGACCCATGGAACCATCTTTAAACAAAGAAGTTACAGATGTGTGATTATACTGACTCTTGCCCTCCAAAGCACAACACATTTGAGGGTGCACTACTGGTCATAGAATAAGACTTTTTTTTTAAATAACTCATATAGTCTCGTGGCATCACATTAGACTTACTGCATTTGAATAAACAAATTTACTCATAAGCAGATTTTACAAAAAAATGTTTTAAACGAAATTATTACTACGTAGATAACGTTTAGGTCCTCGCTTTAGGCACAAAATAAAGAGAGCATTTTATTTCGAACTGCGGGCCTAACATTATTAATAAAAACATTTTTTCAATAGCAGCAATTGCAACTGGATACGTCACGCAAAAAGGCCGACTCGTTTAACGTTTAAATATACACGTACTAATAGTTCAGGGGGACTCTACGGTACCCTACACCTTTACATAGGCGAAAACTACAGTATCGTACGAACGATTTCCGGCCCCGCCCCAGCACTGGTGCTGCGACCAATAGCAGCTAGTGAGGACCGTGGGGTCCAAATAGACGCCGCCTTACCATCGTCAGAACTTAGTTCATACGTAACAATCGCGGAGTGTGCCCGCATGACCCGTGGCCGGTTTGGCTGGAGTGCTTTGAACTCGGCTGAAATTGTTCAGTAATCGGCTGAAACTCTTGTGCGATGCTTTGACAGTTGAATGACGGCAAAACGGGCCGCCGTTGATGTTTGTTTTGTTTTTTGTTTGTGAGAAGAAAATATCGTCAAAGTGTTGGGCGTAAAACTGGAAATGAAGGTCAGCCTTGTCCTTTGATTTAATATTTTTAGAATAATTATTTTAAAATTTAAACCCCTATAAAAAGTTAGTATTGCTTGTTATTTTCAAATATTTCAGGTACGAATCTTTCTATTCACTTTACGTTTTGAAGAGAAAGCTTCTATATGAAATTATTTTCTATGATATTGCAAAAAGAAGAATATCTAGTAATTAATTTACCTCTTCGCGAGGGTTTTATAAATAATTGTTGTTTATTATAAAAACAGGCGGGTGATTTCAAACGATTTCACGTTTTCATTTCAATTTCAGGAGAAATTATTACATTTATATTTATATTATTTGCTAGAAATTGAAAGAAGAAAAGTCATTAACCTTTACAAATCGGTATCTTTATCATGATCATTGGGCATATTGTTTTTTGCACAACTAAAGCTAGTTTAAAATATTTTTAAATTGTAAGAAATAAAACAATAATATAGGTATATAGCATATATAATAATATAACAAGGAACTGGATGCCACCGCTAGTGATAGTGAGTGGTTCTTTTCTAACCCAAAGCACATCACAACAAATAGTAGGTACGACCTACGTACGACCAGGCCAGGAAACGGAGCCAACTTTCTTGGCACTACATCACGGTTCACGGGGAGTATAGTGTATAATAATTTTAGTTTTTACTTTAGTATTGTAATGAATGCAATTATTATATTATACAACATGTAACAAAAACCCCGTGGTTCCCGTTAACTGTATTATCAGAATCAGTATTCAAGCCTATAGAAATACATTTTTTTCAAAAAAGAAAACACATTTAAAAAAATAATTTTAATGAAAAAAAAATTAATTGCAAATCGTATGTAGTTGGATACTGATTCTGATAACGGACTTAACGGGAGCCACAGGGTTTTTGTTACATGTTGTATATTATCTAAAGGTATAAATAATAAAAAGTTACTATCGCTTAAACAGTCATGTTTTTTGGGGTTTTCTGTTCTTTTATTTCCAGTTCAAAACAATATCTTAGGTTACTTAATCTTAATCAAATCTTAATCAAAGGAATACCTTAGGTTAATTTTCACTATCTACAATTTATGCATCAAAACTTAATTAGTTATCTTTTGGCAAAAAAAAAATAGTAATGCCAGTGCCTTCTGTTATTGGCGAATTAGAAATTTGTTATTTTTATATGATTAATATTAAAACAGAAAACAATACAGAAAAAAATTATTAGGCAGGTATATAGCTTGTCTATATATGATTTATAATTAGCTGAGGTCGTGATATGGTATAAGATTTTTCGGATTCGTATAGAGATACTATCTGGGATATTGCACCGTATAGGAACTAAGTAGGCAGTTCCCAGAGTTGTTTTGTAAACCCTGTGAAAATTTCTTAAGAAAATATTGAACATATCATGTTCAATATTTTCGTGTTTATTTTGTTTGTATAGACATAACAATTATTTTATAACGTTATATTCCGTTATAGCTTTACAGCCTATTAAAACCCACGCCTGAACATAAACCTCCCCCGTAGATAATCTCATAAGGGTAAATTTGAAATAGATTTAAGCGTGGTAAATCCACGCTGCAGCTATATTATGGTTCCAGCACGAATGGGTCGGCTCGACCGGGGAATGGCCACGCTCTCACAGAATAACAGCGTAAAATAGCAGCTTGATACAGCTGTGTTTCGTATTGTGAGTGAGACCGGAGACCCTTTTTTACTGGAAACGACTCATTCCGTCTTAGTATTAGGTACCGGATATTCTTACAGCGCCATTACACGTCAGATTCTCGTTTAACTAAAAATTATTTTAAAGTAAAGTTACAGTCTAATACGTCCCACCGCTGGGCGCGGGCCTTCGCTCATATTTCTGGGTGGTTAAGGTTAGGGCAAGGAAATATTCACCCCGCTGCCACAATGCGTATTATAGAACGTCACATATCTTCTAAATATTTTTTTTAATTAAGTTTCCTTAATATTTACCTTCACCGCCGAGCACTTGGTTAGTCAGCACTTATAATTGCATTTACAATTAGTAATTTCATTAGCGTCAGCAGGGATTTAAGCTGGGTGTTAACATCATCATCAATGTCATCATCATAAGCCTTTTACAAGTTTACTGCTGAACATAGGCCCCCCCATAAGGAATGCCACAAAGTGCGGTCGATCCACTGCATGCTTCGGCGTCCTTGCCCGAGTATACCTACTGTGAAATTTACAGCAAGCATTTAGCCCTCGATATAACATGAAAATCATGTAAAATTTGAAAATATGAAACAATTTTTTTATAATTTATAGGGTCTATGTGTGTATTTTTTCACATAATCGGTAGCATTTTATGTATGTTACTTTATATTTTATTTTATTTTGTCGAGTAGGCAGTTGCATGAAAGACAACTGACCACCCATAAGCACATTTATAATGATCGTTTACGATGTTTACGACGCTTTTCTATTATAAATTATAACGTTACTGTTTCGACGGCTTCCCGTTAAAATGAAGTACCTACTTGAGTCAAGGTTTGATATGAAAGTTATTTTGCAGTGTTTCATTAATTATTTCTTTTTTGTTTAATCATTTTGCAAAACGTTACCATACATTCAGTTTTCAATACATAAATTTTATAAGGAAAATATTTTTGTTGGCCAAACAAACATTGGTTCCACGTGTAGCAGCACCACAACTAAGCTATTGAGCATTACGCTAGGTACTAAGCCCTTCTGACCTAGGTTAAAGGATATTTTTTGGCTAAGGGTTCAACTGAGTAGGCAGAGTTCTGGTGCATTACCTAAGTGTGCTTTATTCCGGTCTCAAGAGTATGGAGAGGCAGTACACATTGAATAAAACTAATTATACGAATTGTTTCGCGTTTTTTTTAACTTAATTCAAATTCTTAGATATTAATTGAACATATATAAATTTAAGTTCCTTCAGCTTTTATCATTTTTTTGTACGATCTAGTAGATATCTTGTAGCAGTATCTTGAAGTCGCGCTGTTGTGTGGTTTGGATTTAGATTTAAATTTACTAGTAACAGGACCCCCATCAAATGACAACATACAGCCATCATTTCCATTTATATTGATACGATATCACGGGTATTACCTATGTAAATATAGTTATAATATATAAATTAACAGTGGGCTTGGAAAGAAAATTAAAAGCTTAAATATTATATTTTTAAGCACGATATCTACGCATATATGCGTAAGTTATATTATTGTCGGTTATGTTCGTAAAATGCATTTTTAATTGACGCGAGTCTTCATTAACTTAACTTTCACGCAGTCTCTTTTAGAATAATATTTATTAAATTAGTTTTAAGCAGCAATTATAAAAGAATATTTTAAGGGTTATTAAATATGATCTAAAATGGGTAACCGTAGGAGGTCTTCTGAGAGCATCAAATATAATATTCAAGATTCAAGTGTACGTAAACTTTTATTAGTTAGTGTTAGTTGCTTAAGTTGGAGTTCATCGTCCACTTGACTGCAAGTGTAGCCCCATGGAAAGCAACCAACCTCAAACAAGAAAGGATTTAAGATGTTCAACGTCCTTGATGTCGAAGTTTACCCAAACTAATTTCGATTTCTAATTATAAAACGTTGGTCTAATCTACGCAGAACTTGAAGAATCTTGAATCCTTGCAGTAGAAAGTTTGGGGTTTGGACTTAATTTTATAAATTATGGGATTCCAAAGAGATAGTAGCACCTAGCCCCCTCTATTTAAATTGGAGGTTTTTTTATTATTTTATTAGATCATACTTGGTAGAAAGCGTCATTCATTTGTGGAGACGATCCGGAATGTGTTCACAGACTAAACAGCGACGCTCCGGGAAGCAACCGAAACCTTAGAAATTTGAAAAAACAGTTTCAATTATATATTAGATCAAGATTCAACCTTTTTACTGGAAATAAAATATTTTAGCTAGTCATACACCGTAGGTACAGTGCATAACGTAATAACTGTCGGACTAGTAGTTGTATGCGCGATCGTTGATTACGCTATCCCGGGTTGGAACCCCTATTCGGGCCATAATTAGATGTAGGCCTATTCTATAAATAATACTCAGTAGCAGTCCAGAGTTACGAAGCTAAATATTCTCCGTCAAGACTGACCGCGTGACCAAAATTCAGTCTGGAGTTAGACATTAACGTAATGAATCCATCACCAATTCCCAATTGGTAGTAAAATATGGTTATGGGAGTAATAATATATATATATATATATATATATATTATATATATATATATATATATATATACTCTCAGAATGCTGGCGTAAAATAGTACCTTAATGCTGCTGTGTTTCGTATGGTGAGTGTAGAGAACCGGAGACCTTTTTTACTGGAAACGAGACATTCCATCTTAGTGCTCACGGGTGTCAACGCATCTGCATTTTGATTCGTAATCGAGGTTAGATGTGAATGATTATGGGCCACAGCAACCACTGGACTGTGTGCTAGTTTGTTACCCAATCCTATATATAATATATATGTATATATATATATATATATATATATATATATATATATATATATATATATATATATATATATATATAGGTATTAATATAGTATATCACATAACTACTAAGTACTAAAGTTAGAAAGATGGCCTGCAGGTTATTTTAGTAAATGTAATGTGATTGTACCATTTTATTCCTAAGTATAAAGTTAATTTTCGATCGATTAGGATTCACGATCCATCAAGCAAGTCAGAGGAATAATATTAATATGGATATAAGTGATCTAGTCAAGCAGCTTTCATAGGGTCCTCAATAAAAAAGAAATAAAGTACAAGCTATACTTCCATTTATGTTGTTCCATGCCATAAATTATCACTTATTTGCTATATAATAAAGCAAAAGTAAAAATTAGCAACCAAATATTTTTTTTAGAATAGAGGTGATAAACGAGCGTACATCTATCCTCAATTAAGAATCAATGTGCAGATGCGTTATCAACCATGAGGACTAAAATGGAACACGTTTCACAGTAAAAAGGGTTCCGGTTCCCCGGTTCTCTACACCCTATAAAAATGCAGCAGCAGCTCCTAATTTGTAAGAACGTGGTTCTTCTCTGGTTGCATTCTTGCTACAACCATAATAGCTGCAGCATGGCTCCACCACGTAGAAAATAGCAATTTCGTAGTCGTATGTGGGTTCTTGTTGCTTGTATGTGCCTAAAAGCCGTTCAATTCACATTTATTTCGCAAGAAGGAAATAGAATAAATGGGGCTCTACACTCTATTGTGAAGAGTCAAAATGTGTCGAAAAAGACACGTATTGCAATTCACAATGCTGTGTTGGTCCCTACTTTAACGTATGGTAGTGAATGTTGTGTGTGGCAGAAGAGAGCACGAGAGTAGAATGAACGCAGTAGAAATGCGGTCGTTAAGGAGTATGTTAGGGCTGAATCTGAATGACAGGGTAAGAAATTGTGTAATAAGAGAAGAGTGTTGTTTGCAAGATGATGTTGTGACCAGGATTAAGAAAGGAATGCTTCGGTGGTTTGGTCATGTGGAAAGAATGAATGAGGAAAGAGTGACAAAGAAAATTTATGTTGCAGAAGTGAATGACAGGGTCGGAAAGGGACGTCCTAGGCTCCTAGGCGAAAATTTATCGACCAAATTGGCGATTTATTGAAAACAGGCCAAATTAGTAGTACTCCTAACCGACGAGCATGTATGCGTACGTGTATGGATGTGAAGGAGGCGAGAGAGGTGTGTCAGGATCGTGCCAAATGGAAGTCTGTAGTCTCTGCCTACCGCTCTGGGTGACAGGCGTGAGTGTTTATGTTATGTTATGTTATTTCGCAACATTCATGATTTCAGAGTTTTCCCATAGATCATTTGTCTTGCCTTATAAAACAATTATATGCTACGTTACCTTTGCGATAGTATTAACTTTTAATACTATCGCAAAGGTAACGTAGCGTGATAGTGCATATATTGTTAATTTTCGTGCTTAAGTAACCTCTGATCATCCACGCGGTTATTGAAAAAGAAATTCATGTCTTTATTTACCTATTACAATTAACATTCAAAATAAATATAAAAAAAACTACTTTGTATACTTAAATCCATAATGAACCAGTCGTTCTGAAACCTACTCGTATATCCGTGCTAAACTGAAAGTTATGTTATAATTAAGAAATCAAAAATTTACGGGTTTTATCGCGAAAAACTTATTTTTAATTCTCGACATTTCGGTGGCATTACAGCGCCAATCCCGGGGGACTGAAGCTTTTGACGTTCTGATGTCATTGTTAACCTTTATAATATTTACCTTTTGAAAATAAATTTTTATTCGGCAGTAGAATTAAATAATAAAATATTTTACATGTTCTGGACTCGGTACTAAGGCATAGATGATAGAGATTTCTATTTCTATCCCTGATTTCAGAATGTGAATTTTTTTCTTTTTAATCTTTGTAGTCGCCTTTTATTTCTTACTAAAATTAAATTTTATTAAGAAAAAAAGGCGACTTTTTTGTAAATTTGTTAAAGGAGATAAGTAATCAAGAACTATTTTATGTAAACAATTTTTTCTTGGAAAATAATTTTGCAATTGCTAAAGAGTAGTTAAGTGATCCGAAAAAGGTAAATTGGACTTCACCACACGCCCAGATACAATGACTTTATTAAATTAAGAGAAATAAGAAAATTAGGGCGGTTGTTTATAATCAAATTAGAAACTTTTCTATATACAAGCGGAACCATAGAAATGTGCGTTAATTTCATCTTTTCCAGTGTAAGTTTTTCTAGTTCTTATTTAAAATGAAAATGAGTGGTTGATTGGTGGTTTTAATTTAAATTTCCAGTTATTTTCAAAGAAAGTTTCATTAGAATTTTGCCTGAAGACCTAATAGTGTTTTCCCAAGTGAAAAGCAATTATTATATTTCTCAGCTTACAATCCTCCAAAAAATATTATAGGTATAACGTATATTAACTTTATGCTAATAGGGTTTATACGTCGTAGAGACATGCTTCTCCTATAATATAGTTGCAGCATGAATGGGTTGACTCAACCGGGGAAGGACAACGCTCTGACAGAATACCAGCGTAAAATAGCAACTTAATGTTGCCGTGTTTCGTATAAGTGTAGAGAATTGGAGTCCCCTTTCATTAGAATCGAGCATACCATCTTAGTCCTCAGGTGTGATAACGCAAATGTAGATGTCTATGGGCCACAGCACCCACTTGCGGTCAGCTAGACTGCGTACTCGTTTGTCACCATTATATTACTCTTACATTTGGTAACTTATACCAATTATTATCTTATGAAATATGTCGCGTAATAGCTGCGTAATATAATTTAATATCATGGCTCTAGGGATCTGGCCACATATAGACAGCAGTAAAGCCATCTCTTTAATAACAATACCCAGACCGGTGACTTGGAGCGGCGTTATAGGCTGATCGCCGATTCGCTTGCCAAGTGTGACTTAAGGCCTTTTACTTCTTAAGGTTCTTAAGGTCTTCTTCTTAAGGTCTTTACCTATTTTTATGAAGTTAACGTAATTATTTCTCTATATTTTTTATTTCTATTAATCACAGTAATTACCCATGCTATCGATGCATCTTTGTCAACGCAGTGGCGGTGTAGGTATTGGTGAGCTGCTTGAAGAAATCGGCTGGATGGGAGGTAACAAATTTTTCAAAGGTACTTTCTCTCGGGTATTGATTTTTTTCCCGCTAAAAGTTATCCAAATTCTGGAAAAGTTTAAGTCTGTAGGCACAAGGTCTAGTGAGTACGGCAGGTGATAGAGAGCTTCCAACCCCAACTCTTGTCCTGTAACTTGGAGACTGTCAGTTATGTAGTATGAGGTCGTGCATTGTCGTGCAGGAGCAGCACTGCACGTCTCCACGTGAAATTATGCACGTCTCCATCATTGATTTCAGTTCTTCACAGTACCTACACATCTGCAGTAATGCTCATCCCGTTTGGTAAGAAGCTGCGATGAATCACACCGGCGCTAGACCACCAAACAGTGACCATCACTTTTCTAGGGGTAAGTTTTCGTTAAGGGCTTTGATCATTACTTAATTCTGAACCAGGATCCAATCAACTGAAACTGAACTGCTTAGCACTTATGATTGTCAAACAGAATCCATTTTTGTCGCAGATAACAATGCGGTACAAAATTCCTTCGTGCCTGTTGAGCAGTGCAAGGTACGTCTCGGCGCGTACTTCACGATGCCGATCATTGAATTCGTGGGAGCTCCCATTTGCCAAGCTTTATTACCTAGCTATTTTGACACAAATGGACTATTACTGTTTCAATGCTACCGTCAAAAGCTACTGCTAATTCACCCGTAGACTGTGTATCATTGGCCTCCACAATCGCCTTCATTCTTCATTGTCGACCAAAGTTTTCAGACGACCACGGTGTTCATTTTTTGGGAAATTACCAGTACTCAAATATTTAACGCATACATGATGACGGAAAAGAGTCAATTGCGATGAAAACATAACGCCAATTTTGAAAAAAATATTCCATGTTTTTAACATTGAGGTATTAGGTTACTACGTAACGTAATCTATTACCTGAATGGTTTTTGAAACAAAATTAATTTGAAATTGGAATTTATGGTCAAACAAAAATAATTTGATTAGAATTGGCGAGTACTGCAGAACGGACCTAGACCTGTTATCATATAAAAAAGTAGGCACATTTAAAACATAAAGCGCTTTTTCTTTTAAGTGATTCTCTTCGATATATATTATGGAGACGTAAAATTCTGTCTATTTCCGTCATTGAAGGAGAGTTTAAATCCTCATCGGTACGATAAAATTTACATATGTTATTATCATACACGAAAACATAGAAAGTTATTACTGCGTATTAAGCACTACCCAAAAATAAAGGCTGGAGAAAATTAGCATTTGAATTCTTATAACCTCTCGCTTTTTTTTTGCGCACTGTCGTCGCGTTTCGGTCAACTCTGCGTGGCAGGAGTACAAAGATCTCTCGTGTAATCTTATCTCTCAGAGTTGCTTTAAATCCGATTAGTATGGAATCGGGTGCACGCGATAAATCGTACCCCACGTCGGCTGTCGTCGGCGGCGATTCGTTACGTACCGGTTTACCGAAAACTTATTCGATACATCGAGAAATATGGCGGCGGTCGCTTTGGAGACTAATATGTTATTTAAAGCGCGCAAGCCGGCGCGGAGCCCCGCGGCGCTGCCACCTTCTCAATGCCGATATTAATGATCGGAATGTATCACCGGTCTTCAAGGCCCGATGCGAATGTCTTCTTCGATCCTGTACTGATCACTTGACGGGTTAACGGCGGCTCGATTAGCTGCCATCAGGACCCCGCTGCCGCGCTCCCACCCGCCTTGCCGTGAAATGCATGTTTCTATGCTTTAAAACCACAAGTATTTTTGAACAAATTACAACTACGTAAATAAGGATCTATTGTTATATTGTATAATAATTATTTAAGTAGAAATAATAATTTATCTATAAAAGTCATTGTGTTATACAGTTAAGTAAACCGCCTGAAAGAGCAACAAGTATTTCCCATATTTTACAAACGTGTAAACGCGTAAAACTTATAATTACACGTCAGTTTAGTAAGGCGTTGATTTAGTACTCTTATTTTAAAACTAAATTTAGTTTCATTATTCGATTCCAATGTATTATAGTATGGATTCCAATACAAATTACTTAACGGTGGTTTAGAATACAGTTCTGTAAGTGGATAAATAGTAATGGTAAGATATAGGTTCTTATATAAATATGTACTAATAACGCCAATGAATATCAGTAGTATGTAGTTTTAATTTCTATTTGTTTTATTTCAGAGTAAATTAAACACAATTAAACGAAATTATAGGTTGTTTAATGAATTATGTAATTAAAAGCACCTTCACATGTATCTCAAACATAAAAGATTTAAGTTTTTTGAGACATTCTTGCTACTGTGTGAAGTGCCATCATAAAAAGACAAGTAACGTCAGTTAAATGACAGGGGACGTCGTCCGTGTCCAGGGAACGATTGGTGTGTTTATTGAATAAACAAGGGCAATAGGACGGCACTGAGTTGGAAACGCGACGCGGGCACCGACGGCCTTTGTGTTTCGATGACGCGAACCTTTCTTGAATATTTTTTATGAGGGTTCCGTAAGGAAATATTGTATAGAAAGTACTATACGGTAGTTAAGACTTTATTTACCTCTTCATTATAATACATTTAGCGTGGTCTCACCTCGTAATTATCACAGAAATAAGTTTTCTTAGCTATAAAAGAGCATGTTTAATATATTTTTTAGTATTGTCTTATCTTAAAATTTATTTATTTATTTATTAATTTATATTTAAAACTTTTTATTGCAATTACAATAAAAGGTACTAAGTGGGGAGTATCAAATGTTATTGATATATTATGGTAACTGTTATTAATATGTTACTGATATGTTAATGATATATGCAATTCCCCTGGTGTTGCAGTTGCTCATGGGCGGCGGTAGTCACTTTCCACCAGGTGGGCCGCATGCTCATTTGCCCTTGCTTCTATAAAAAAAACATACAAATAAAAAATACATAAAAAATATATGCAAACAAATACAGACCTGTATATATGATTCGATTAAAAGTTAAAAAATGCAATACGAGTTAAGTGCATTAAGCGGAACCCTCGCACAAATAATATGCGTCCCTTCGTGAATATGGTTAATAAAATTAAAAAGAAAACCGTAACAAAAAGATTTTTACACTCGACACGAAGATATGTGAATGTGCTCTTCACTGATCAGTTGTGCTTCTGATAAATATAGGGTAATAACAAATACAGGTTATAATAAAATGTCTAAAATAAGTCGAGAAAGTAATATTTATTTATTTTATTTATTTATTTATTCATCTCCTCACAAATTCTTACTAGCTAGTTAACAATAACAATGTAGTAAGGACCTAACGTTGTGAAGACTGGTGCCTATGATAGGTTTTATACTAAAAACCTGAGTTACAGGTCACCAGGACCCCCTCGCGGGTAGGTTACATATTACAAAGTACAATACAGAAAGGAAATATATTATATAAGAGTTATAAGAAGTTACATAATAGGCGAATTGTAAAATTCATATAATGTATATGCGCGAGTATGAGTAGGTTAACGTGCATTTACATATATATGAGTAATTTACTCGCTTAAGAAAATTAAAAGTATTAATGTTGGGTTAAAAGAAGATTCTCAGCTTCTTGGTAATTAAGGGTTTTTTAAGAATTTTTCAACATTATTTTACAACTATATTTGGTGTTGGTATTGAATTATGACTAAAATTTTACTTAGTTTGTTATAAAAGTAGGGTCCCATGAAGCAGAAAACTTATGTGAAAGAGCTGAGTTGAAAGTTTTAGTTTTGCATATTATATCTTTGCGGCGCTTATACTTAAGAATATCTGGGTTATATGGTAGATGAGAATGTTTTTTGAGTACTATATGCAGGATGAAGGTTTGTCTAACCGTTAGTACATCCCATTTTTTATACAGCTCGTCTGTAGGAAAATGGAAAGGAAGACCAGCACCCGCTTTGAGAACTGCACGTTGTGCTCTCTCTACTTCGATGAGATATCTTATCTATTCTATTTCGATGAGATGTTTTGACTGTTTTCGATGCCTCAGCAGTCTTGAAGGCTGTCGTTGAAGGTTTAAGACGGTGATCCCAGATGTGAAAGATCAGTGCGGTACCACGACTTCACAGAAGACCAGCGTATTGTGAGTGCAGGTGGCCAGAGGCACAATTCCGCTCCCCACCGCATTAAAATGGAAGCGGAGTTAAATAGAATACTACCCCAGGAGGGTACCAGCCCTGCTCTTTCTAACCGAGACACAGATGTCCTCTCCGACATCCCTTCACAAGTCCACTACTGAACATATGCCTCCCCCAAGTAATGCCACAAAGCACGGTCCTGAGCCACCTGCATCCATCGACTTCCTGCATGTCTTACCAGGTCGTTACCCTATCCAGTGGAGGGTTACCCTACACTTCACCTACCGGTACAAGGCTGCCACTCGAGAACCTTTTTTCTCCAGCGGTTGTCGGTTCTTCGAGCTATATGGCCGGCCCATTGCCACTTCGACTTACTAATCCGTTGGGCTATGTCAGTCACTCTGGTTCTACTGCGGATACCCTCATTTATAAGTTTATCACGCAGAGAAACTCCGAGCATAGTCCTCTATATAGCTCGCTGAGCGACTTTGAGCGTCCTCATACGGCCAGCAGTGAAGGACCACGTCTCGGTTCCGTGGGTCATCACTGGCAACACTCACTGGTTGTACAATCTAGTTTTCAGAGTTTGAGGTATAGCTGACAAGAAGATGTGTCGTAATTTCTTGAACGCTGCCCAGCCGAGTTGAATCCGTCGATTGACTTCTCGGTCGAAGTTGGACTTACCTAGTCGGACTATTTGTCCCAGGTAAACGTAATCGTCAACAACTTTGAGCATAGTGCTCCCAACAACTACCGGCATAGGTGTGACATGGACATTAAACCTGATCTTTGTTTTGTCCATATTCATCTTAAGACCTATCCGTTGGGAAACACCATTGAGGTCATTGAACATAGCGCGTAGGTCCTCCAACTATTCTGACATAAGGACTATATCGTCGGCAAATCGAAGGTGAGTGATGTACTCCCCATTGATGTTAATACCGTATCCTTTCCGGTCCAGTAGCTTGAAAACGTCTTCCGATGCAGCGGTGAAGAGTTTCTCTGCAGTTGGATGGGTTTCGAACTCTGGTTTTGTACTCAGATAACCATCGTAGCCCTACTGTACAAACACTTCAGCACTTTGATATACCGACAGTCAACTTGGCACCGCTGAATGGACTGTAGCACCGCCCAAATTTCGACAGAATCAAAGGCTTTCTCATAGTCCACATACGCAAGGCAAAGTGTCAGATTGTACTCTTCGGTCTCCTGTACAATATGCCGCATGGTATGTGTGTGATCTATGGTACTGAAGCCTTTTCGGAAACCGGCTTGTTCGGGAGGCCGGAAGTCGTCGAGTCTGCGTGCGAGACAATTCGTAATGGTTCTCGAAAATAGCACGTAGTCGCGGACCAGAAGAGAAATCGGTCTGTAGTTCTTAAAAAAAGTGTTATAACCCTTCTTAAAGCACATAACCACCGCACTTCTGCTTCACGCTTTCAGAGTAGTGCCACCATGAAGGAGGGAATTGAAGATCTTCTGAAGGACTTTAAGTACCGGTGTTCCACCCGCTTTTTGAAGCTCCGCTGTAATTCCACTGGGGCCCTGCTGTCCAGACTGACGTCCGGGATATCATCGCAATAGTGTTGGATAAGACTTGGTCTTGGATCATTACTCACACTTGCGTGTGGCTCCAACGATGATGTGTACAGCTGCCCATAGAACCTCTCAATCTAGCTCAAAATCTCAGGTGTCCCGGAAACGATGCTACCACACTGGGTTTTCAGCTTTGACAGTTGGCTTTTTTTGGCACACAGATCTCTGGCAAAGATTTCGGAGCCCTGGTTTCGCTCGATCGCTTCTTCAATATGAGCAGTAATAAAGTTGCGTAAGT
Source organism: Parnassius smintheus behrii (assembly GCA_036936625.1). Taxonomy (NCBI): domain Eukaryota; kingdom Metazoa; phylum Arthropoda; class Insecta; order Lepidoptera; family Papilionidae; genus Parnassius; species Parnassius smintheus. Next base: position 10,368,528 of record JAUPFT010000016.1, on the reverse strand, counting down.
CTCGCCGCATGCATTTGGAGATCTGTCTGTTCAGTTGCCTGTATGCTGTCAAATCTGTTGACGATTGCAGCCTCATCTCCCGTCTAACAGCCATGAGATTAAGAGTGTGATCGGAGAGTTTTAGTGTTCTTCTGCGGCGGGTTTTGCAGAACTTAGCTCCGAACGTATTGACGGTTTCCACGAGCTTGTCATTCATATCGTCCACTGCATTGCAATCTTCTAGGCACTGAAAGCGGTTACGTAACTTCGAGCTGAAAGGTTTCGGGAATCTAGATTAAAGCACGAGGGGGATGGAGCGTTGACTTCATTACACGGAAATTCTCTAACTTAATGTTTAGGTTCAGTGTACCTCTAACCATTCGGTGATCGCTGCCAGTTTTCACCCTTGCGATCACCGAGCGATCACTGAACATTTGCCGTCTAGTCGTCAAAATGAAGTCAATCTCATTTTTTGTTGAACCGTCGGGGCTCGACCACGTCCACTATATGTGGGGCTTCTTCTGGAAGTCAGAGTTCATCATAAAGAGTCCCTCTTTCTCCATGAAGTCGGCCAGCTGTTGGCCCCTTGGTTTCCGTTGCCCTATCCCAATTTTCACTACCTTCAGCTCACCGTTCTTTCTTGCGCCCAGTTTTGCGTTGAAGTCTTCTATTAACAGCGTATAGTGAGTTTTAGAGGAAAGCATGGCACTAGAAATGTCCTCACACTTTCCCCCCTCCTCCTCGTCGGGATATTCCAACGTTGGTGCGTAAACCTGTATGACCTTCAGCGAATACCGTTTGATGATTCTGAGTATTAGGTACGTTACCCTCATCGATACAGTCCCAATCTTTACAACGTTGTTATTGAGAGACTTGTTGATGATAAATCCAACACATCATTGGGACAGATATTCGCTCTCCCGGTGATAGAACAAGTTGCCAAATTTGAGAATCCCTGTGTCCTCCCCCTCTCTTCGGACCTCGGATAATCCTATAATATTCCAGCGCAACTTGTCTATCTCTTCTTCTAGCTCCAGGATCTTCTCGTCAGTCCTCAGGGTGCGTGCGTTATATGTTGCCAGGTTGAGTCGTCGTAGGTGGCAACCGAACCTCCACCGGAATTCTTAGAACCCCCTGCCCCGCCGTTACCACGGTCGCCAACGTAGCCAGGAATAGCGCGGCTGCCGGGGACTGGGGGCCGTCTATTTGCGTCGTTTCTCATGGACTCATGGAGAGGGTATATTGCTATAGTTGTCACGCTTGGAGGGCAGGTTAGCAACCGCAGTTTTTTTTGTACAGTTGCTACTATCAGGAAGATGCTGTTGACCATCTCCTGCCTGTTTCCCTCTGTCGCCTTTTACGACACCCACGGGAATATATGGGGTAGTGGATATACTTAACTGCCACTACACGGCAAATATCCTCTCTGACTGGTACTATCCTACCCGGGGTACAAATTAGAAAAACTCATTTGTGCCCCGGGCTAGAGTGTACGTCAGAGAGGAAATCTGTTTTCGACACCTCGGCAGTCTTGAAGGTCGTCCTTGAAGATCGAAGACGTGGATCCCAGATGTGGAAGATCATGTACTTACCTTAACTGTTGGACCTTCTGCTGACCTCTCATATGGATGGATATCAGGTCTCGGACCATTGTCTGACCCGAAATACGCTCTCACGCTCCCATCACCTGCATTCCGCAGGTTGCTGCCGTTTTTGGCACTATAGGCCAGCCGAATGGAACAGCATACAATCCTTTTTTGCAACCTTAGGGTGGGTTTATTTTTCACGCATGATCCTAGCCTTGTTGCAGATTCTGTCGCTTGTGGTGCTGCAGGGAATGGAGCTTTCCATTCCATTATCTATGGTACCTATCGGAGGCAGAATCCAGCCATGGTTTGGTTGCTTCTACAAAATCGCATCCCGCCATAAGCAGGTGTACTAGCGGACCTAGGCTAACTCATCGACATCTCGAGATACAAATGCCAGCGCTGCTAAAAAGAAGTATAATTATGTCTCCAGGTCCTTCAAAATTGTCATTGCTAAGGCAAAGTCGGAGCACATCGACAGAATTGGAGAGAAACTAGTTTGACTTCTTTCAGGAACACGTGCGTTCTAGCCTCTCGCCAAGGCTGTCTAAGGGAACTTCTGTCAGTCATCTCTCCTATCTCTTCAGGGAGCGGACGATTTACTGGTCCATGCCACAAATGACAAAGCCGATCTGCTGGGCCCTCTTTGCGTACCACTCGACTCTTGATGATGGGGGAACGCAGCGCCGACCATCCCGCGGTGTAAGTGCTCAATGCATGTGCTGTTTACCCAGCGCTCTATGCGAAGAGCACTCCTCTACCTGGACGTCAACAAGTGGAGTGAATCTCATGGCGTCCCTCCTATTGTGCTGAAGACGTGTCCTCTGGAGCTGGCACCGGTTTTAATGCATCTTTTCCGCTCCTTCTACTCCCTAGGTGCAGTTTCGATCTTATAGAAAATAACTCTAGTGCACCCGATCCCTAAAAAAATGACCACTCAGATCCGTCCATGGATCCGTCCATATTATCACTTCCCTGTTCTCCAAAATAATAGAAACAATCATTAAATGTTAGCTCATGAGATACCTCGAAGATCACCAACTGATTATTGACCGCCAGTACCTACGGTTTCCTTCGGGGTCACTCAGCAGGTGATCTTCTGGGTTACCTAACACACCGATGGGTGCAGGCGATCGAGTCTAAGGGTGATATTTTGGCGGTTAGTTCAAACATAGCAAAGGCCTTCGATCGAGTTTGGTACAAAGCGCTTTTTACGAAGCTTACTTTGTAAGAAAACTAGGCTTTCCGAGAAATTGTGCAATTAAATCACCAATTTTCTTGCAGATCGGAGCATCAAGGTCGTAGTAGACGCTGCATGCTCAAATTACAAGCTCATTAACGCTGGTATTCAACACGGCCGTTATATCACCTACGCTGTTATTTATGCATATCATTGATATATTGCTAACCGGTAACATTCATTACTATGCAGACGACAGCACTGGTGATGCTTTAAACATCGGCCGTTCTTATATTTCTCTGGAAAACGTCGCAGAGTACCGGAACAAACTCGGACTCAGGGCGACTAAATCTAGTCCAGTTTAATCCTAATCCCCTTCATCGTATCTCTTCAGTTTCAAGTTTGTTGCCTTAGTAAGCATCGCAATCCTCGCCGTTGACATATCGATTGACTTGCAGTTCTGTGGTCACTTGGAAGAGAAGGCCGAATTTGTCTCTAAAAACTAGGCGCGCTCAGCAAAACGACACGGTATTTCATGCTGGCACACCACCTGTAACTTTACAAGGCATAGGTTCAGCCGCACATGGAATACTGTTCCCATCTCTAGGCTGGGGCTCCTCAGTGGCAGCCCCCTACATTTGATAGCATCCAGCCTCAGATCATATAAACAACAGGAGATATGCTCAGTAGTTGAAAATGTATCGGAACCCGGTGTCTCCAGTTGGCCTCTACCACGCGCCAACTACTACATATGCACAGCAATAGATACACAATCGCGCACACACTCGCATTTTATAAATCAAAACATACTACACAACCAATTATAAACCTTATCTCATTATACGCAGCGTGCATTTACCGTGCACCGTACAAAACTTATTCACACAAAAACATCTGTCGCTATCATTCACTCACAAAAGCCGGCAGCGGCTGCTTCACGAAACTATCGTGTGAGTGAGAGTATCAGTAAAACACTTATCCATTGCGCTATTAGACCAGCTGATTCACAGGTCGATTTGTACTAAGCAAGCAATGGTTTTTGTTCTAAAGAAAACATTTGATTTGGTTTTTCATCGTGTTTCTAGTACCACGAAGTAATGTTTTAATAAATTGAATAAGAAAAACATTAATATTTTAGTACTTACGTGTGAAATGAGATGCCATCTTTCATGTAATTCACAATACAGCTGTTATTTTTGCAAACAATCACTGAACAACGCGGCATTTTGTCACAAGTTGACATTCGACTAATTACCGAAACTGGCATCAGGCCGCTTTGCGGCCAGATGCGTTCGCAAGTGCCACGCCTCCTTGCCATACTCCTGTTGTTTATATGATCTGAGCATCCAGCGCAGCCGTTTGAGTCGCCGGCGACCGAGCTCTTTCCGATTGGCTTGATTCACTGGCACTGCGAATGGATGTTGCATCCATTTGCGTATTTTATGGCATATACCACGGGGAGCGCTCTGAGAATTGCTTGGACTAATTCCAGCCGCACAATTTCACCATCGCACGTCGCGACACAACTTACGATACCATCCATACCATCTGGATAACTGGCAGTCCACCACTGTGCGATTTAATAGAAGTTGTCTTCATCGCGCAACTTCCTCGTGGAATCGACTACCTACAGAGATTTTTCCGAACCGATACGACTTTAGGACCTTCAAGAAAAGAGCATACTCCTTTTTAAAAGGTCGACAACGCATCTGCAATTTCCCTGTTGCAGTTGTTCATGGGCGGCGGTAGTCACTTACCATCGGGTGAGTCGCATGCTCGGTTGCCCCTCTCCTATATTTAAAAAAAACTATACGTAGTGGGCCAGGCCGTTGCTATATTAGCACGCTGCACGAGTATGTCGGCTCGACTGGAGTGGGACTAGAATTAGTAGTAGGTAGTAAGATAGGTACATATATGTTTTGTTATTCAGACATCTAGGTTTCCTTACGACGGTTTTCTTCACCTCCGAATACCGACATGGTAAATCAGTGCAGACATTGCTAAGACCATTTTAATTGGTGCTGGCGAGGAATAAACCCCAGTTTCACGCATACTATTTACAATGACAAAATTTACAATGAGAATAGAGTTTTTTTACCATGGAAAAAATCAAAAAATACATATTTCTGTTAGGTCTTGAAAAAAAATGCATTATAAATATAATTAAATTTAAAAAAATATTTCTTTGCCTCAAATCTTCAAAACGCTATCCGCTATAATAGATTCCGTCGTGACGTCACTGATAAAGTTAACAAGCTAATGTGCTAAAAACACTAGCTTCTCCTTTTTAAGCCCTTGAAGTAAGACGGTATTTATTATCATTACAATTACCTAATGCTTAGGAATACTTGTTTATTTCGCTTATCTCCAAGATCTTACACTTCTATTCGATGTACGACGTACAATCCATGCCGTGAATACACAATGTGCAGATATTTTGTGAGCGAAACTAAACGTATTGAAATTTCGTATTGAAAACGAATTATGACTTAGACAGATGGACGGACATCTAGCCTTGTAAATATTTTACACCTCAGACGGCCGTGGCCCGCGATGTATTGTTCACTGCAGATGTACACCAAGCCACGCCGTCGATTACGAACGCTCGGTCCAAAACATCGTCCGTCACTCTCAAATAAAGGCCACAATAGCATCGATGACTTCACCGAGAGGGCGCCCCTTTGTGGAGGACCGTACGCATATAATACAATTAAGTACGTGCCGGTATGATTAATAAGACTACGGTCGCTGCGTGCACTATGACTCGCCGATCCATGGAGTGCAGGAATCTCACCCCATTAATATATCATCAAACAGATGTGAGAGATGCCCAATATTAATAGCGCTTTCGATGAGGAACGATCGAGTGCACAAAGGGTTTGTTCGTCTACAAAAAACGTATGTTGATGGTTTAGGAGTGAAAACATCACATATTTCACTTTGTGGCGCGTTCCTCTATGTTTGGTGATCGCTCTTTTGAATGAGCATGACGCGGTTTGGACTTGTGGCATGTTAAGTTATCGATAGCTGGACGTATTGTTGAAACTGGAAAATAATGAACTTCCTAATATTTCATTTGGTTACATACCAAAAAATGTTATAACATAAAAAAATCACGTGGTCGCCGTCTCAATAGAATTCCATCTATAATTCAGTGTCGCTTTTATATTTTTGCTTTATACTTAAGATTATAAACACCAGCTTAAATTATTTTTGCTTAATAAGCCGTGAATTTTAATAGCTTGGTTTTGAGATTTACTAACGATGATGTCATAGCCTAGACTGAAGAGCTCGAAGAAGAGATTGTTCACCTTAGAAAAGTAATAACAGCTCATAAATTGACATTTAATACAGAGACATCAGATGGCATGTTTATTGTTCACATTAATAACCAATTATCAAATACAAACCCGTGATAAAACAATGGTTTTCGCATATTTTGTTATGATTTGATTATGAATTTTAACAAATAGTCTATATACGAGAAAAACCGTTAAAAATCTTCGTACCGCAGTCATTGACTTAAAGCGGTAATAAATTATATTTTTACGTCCGTTTATGTGAGTCCATTGACCGTAGCGTTAACAACTAATTATTTTTTACATAGTGTAAATTTTCAAAGATACTTCTCACAAAATGATAACCATATTATCACAATACGCATATTATCTTATGCATAAATTACTCTACCACAAATGCCCTCTACCTTCCTGCTTTTACTATTACTCTGCTAGGAGTAATAGTGTAGAGTAATCCTGAATTATATTAATTGATTACGGAAGGTAGAGGGCGTTTGTGGTAGTGTTCTGTGATATAATTGTACGTATTTTGTAAACAAAACCAAAATGTTGACAGTTGACAACTTGAAAAACAAGTCAAATTTGATTTTATGGTTTTTAAATCACTGGCTTCACTTCATTCAGTGTCGTCATTTAGTATAAAATTATAGATAATTTTCTATAAAATACCCGTTAATTAGCAAAATAAGGTGTAGGAAATCACAATCTTGAATGTTATACAAAAACGGATAGTTTTATATTTTCACTTCACAAATTAGAATTTGTATAATATTTTTGGCATACCTTAGACGCATACCTAGCTGGTGGCCTATGTTTAGCAGTGGACTTGTGAAGGGCTGTAAAGATGATGATGATGATGATTACTCGTTACGCCAAGACAGTGCGATTTACCATCTAGGGTTTCGTCACCATTTACCACTGGGTGGTAAAAAATCATTCATTTTTATTAACTTCATACTAAGTAGCCGATTATATTTATTTAAATGCCAGATTGCCAGATGCAACATTTTCTTTATTTTCATCTCGTATTCATGTATTTAGTAAGTTTTAATTTTGTTTTTATATATGTATGTTATTGTATTAGTCAGCAGAAATATAATTTGGTTCGTTTATTGTATTTTTTTATTTGGAACATGCAGTTTTATTTTATTTAAAAAATTCGCTATAGATTGCGATTGTGCATTACAATTTTAGTTTTAATATTAAATAATTTATGAAATGTTAAGAGTGATGACAATTTATTGTAATCTATATTTATACTAGCTTGCCAGGCAGACGTTGTTCTGTTATTTTCGAAGACAATTTGTCATGTCCTATTAAAAATCCTTAAATTCGTAAAAAATTGTGGGCAAAAAAAAACAATCCTATCTCGCAAGTTGGACCAAACTAAACACGATCTGCAAATTTGATTAAAATAGGTTAAGTAGTTTAGGAGTCCATCGCGGATAAACAATGTGACACGTAATTTATATATATTAAGATTAAATATATATTTAAATATATTACCAATACAATATATACAAATAAATAGAGGTGCGTTAGTTTCGAAAAACTCGAAAATGGCTTAAACGAATTCGATTTTTTTTGTATTGGACCCGTTAGTTGGCGCTTCTGTCGTGATCTATGTATGCGAAGCCAGGGTGAATCTCTAGTATAACATGTATGTAATAATATATTAATAAAATTTTATTATTAATACAATATTAAATTATTGAGATGTCTCTTTGATTTATTTCTACCAAAACAATTTGTAATATTTTATCTATCACTATTTAAATAATTTTTATATTGTCCTAGATAGACTAAAACTAAAAGAAAAAAAAACAGGAAGCTCTTCGTTTGCTATGTGTTATAAATTACAGACGGCAGACACTAGCGACAATACCTGTGTTTTATTGTACACGAGAGATGATTTAGCGCCTATAAAGGTCCAATGAGTTTGCGAGAGCTTTAAGTCACAAGTTACAGCGGCGTGAACGTAATGTTGGAATGTATTAAGAAGTTGTTGTGTCCTATTAATAAAATAGGTATATTTTTATTTGACCACCCAGAAGGAGCGTTACGTTTTGCGAGTGTATGAATGTATGTTTTTTATGTTTGTCTGCTGCTTTTTGTTGTTTGTTTTAGGAGTTTAATCAATTTCAGAGTCCTAGAAATTGTTAGGATAGTATTCAACTCCGCAGAGTCACAATTTATTATTAGGTTATTAGGTTTTATATTTAGGTTTTTTTATTATTAGTTTTCGCATTGATAAGATTTAGGATCTCTCTGTATGCCTATCTGCAGTATATTCATAAGCAGCGGCAGTCACAAACAGGTAAAAGGCACATTGGCGCCCTATTATAAAAAAAAACTGCATTTTACGTTAGTACGAGCAATATCAATACGGTACTCGCTATTTTGCGATTGCCACAGTCACATTGCAACATGATCGTGAGGTATGTTTTATGAATAGTATCACTACCATCATAAGAAAGATATTCTAACTGAAAGTTTGTTTTAAAATAATTTTTTAATAGATTCGGAGTCAGAATTAAAAAAATAGAATATTTATTCCATAATAACTTATATCTTTCTTTTGCATTTAGTTTTAACTTGTTTTGATTGTTCTAAAAGTAATTAAGCGACCTGAATCTACATTTAATGTGTGAACATACCATAATCAAAGTTGTAACTATGTTTTGCCTGTACTTCTTTGTTTTATATCATTTTTTCGTTTTTTTTGTTTCTTATCCTATATTCGACATATTTATTCACACTTATTTATCAGTATGTTTAAATGTATATTACTTATAATTTTCACTTACACTACGTGTTATTACTAGCTGCTAATAATATCAAGTAGTGTTTATATAGTCTTTACCTGTTAACATAACCCACAGATTGAGTAAAACAGATTGGTAAATACTTATTCCTTTTCTGTAACGACTATAAGTGCATTCTTTATTTCATATTTTTTTTACTTTGTGTTGTTTTTATTTATATGGAACTTTATAATCATTCCATATTTAAAACTACAACCGTTATTTTTAATAAGCGTTCATTGTTTTTAAATTAAGTGAAATGGTGTTCGGATGTGGGTGTTAACTTCTTTCATGCAATAATCGAGTGACTGCATTTCATTTTCCCGGACACCGGTATTAATGAACTGGCAAAATCATACTGATATCGGAATACGATAAAGAAAAATATCGTTATCGACTAATGTTTATCGGATTCTGAAACATATTATCGGATCGTATAATGTAAAAACGCTATGGTGCTACGTAATTTAAATATTTTTAATGACCAAAACGAAAAAATATTATAAGCTAGATTCCAGCTGTCATTAAGTACGTGTTGGAAATTATTACGGGATAGCCAAATATCATTATTTTTTTCCGTTTGTAAAATTTTATAATTTAGGTATATTTTAATATCTCGCTTTATCGATCTCTATATCTCTCGTTTACAATTAGGTATATCTCTCTAAAATCGAAGTAATTTTCAACACTGTTTTTTGCACCAACATATTATGTAGGTATACGTGTTCATGACATGCATTTTATATGATAGTTTATGTGCACAGGTTTTTATGTCAATAGTATTGTGTAATACTATTAACACTTACTTGTTTTCATTATTTAATTACATGTGGCATGACTTGTATGTAATTTTGTCTTTTTTTGCTTTGCATCAATTTCACCTTCTTTGCCTTTAGATAGAGTGAAAAAAATTTAATTATACAGCACCATATTATAAAAAAAAATTCTCGTTATTGGTGTTAACAATTTAATTTATTAATATTATCAGAAAATGTAATAGAATCTTTACACAATCTTTAAGTATTTGTATTAAATTTAAATCTTAAATTAAAACGGCCCGTCTATTTAATAAATACAGAGAAAATCAAACAGAAGCAAAATTAACATATAGTGTCTAGGGTTTGGGTTCCGGGACGTCTCGTGTCTCTAAGTCCCGGGACTTTTCGCAATTTTAGTTATCTCGAGTCCCGGGAATATCGGGTCGAGTCTCGAGACAAGACAAGATTGTCGAAAATGTTATTGTATCATCATTTTTATTTTCAAACAATTGAAGAGCCTAGCGCCATCTGTCAGTTAAATTACAAAAGGAGTTTCAGTTGTTTGAAGCAACCGGAAAACGTACAGAAAGTTTGGAACTATAAAGCCCTAAACACAATCAAACCGACATCTGTTGAAAACGAGGGTGTGTGTTCTCCTTGTGCACTGGCATTATTACAAAAATCAGAAACAAATTGTCGAACAAAGCTGTTGACGCTTTGATTTTTTTAAAAGCCTATTTTATTAAACAAGCAATGAAGTTTAAATAATGTGTTAGTTGATTATTTAAAAGTCTGATTTATAAGTCTGTTTCATTATTTTTATTTAGATTATTTAATTACGAAACAAATTAACAACGTTGTTATAATGACCAATGATTAGATTCCAGAATTACTAGATAATAGTAAAATTCTTCAAAAAGGCTCACTTCTCTTAAAATAATTTTTCTTAAAAGTCGAGGTCCCGGGAATTCCCGGGATTTTGATAGTAGACTGTCTCGTGTCCCGGGACTTAAAAATTGTCGGGAATTCCCAAACCCTAATAGTGTCCGAGAAAGAATACAAAACCAAAGCCGTGAGGTGTTCCTCAACCAAGTTGGCAAGATTTATTAGAATTACTGTTAAAATATTGGTACAATTTTACTAAAATTTTTTATCGAAAAGGTTTCAATTCAAGACGATTTTAATTATATATTGGACTTCTTATAATTGTTGCATATTCAAGCTGTGACCTAATTACAGTTTCATATAAAGTTAATATAAATATGGATGGATTTTTAGTATCTCCATGACAAATCCATAAAGCTTAAAGAGTTATTGGTTAATTGCGATAACGTAGTCATCAAAGTACAGATTAGAGGCAAGGTAGAATCCTGACTCCTTGATTTAAGATACTGAGTCTAAATAATTACAGTTTATTTCATAATTTATATATTATTTACATAGTAGTACATAATATTATAATAAAATACAAGATCTAGCGTACTAATACAGTCTAAGATGGTAATACGAGTAGTTAGACTGTGGTATTATTACTGTCTAATAGTATTCTAATACTGATACTCGCGTCTGCATATTATACTATATTAATATATTATATTGTAATTTCATCAGTGTTATTATTAAGCTCACATAAATGCGGTCTCCTCGAGCCCACAAGTCCCCATGAGATACAATGCGCGCCATTCATCATTCTTCTTACACGGGGTGAACCACTTCGCGGTCGGCGGACACCTTTACCCACCACCAATAGCTGTAATCCCCGCGTAAGAGCTCATTTCGTGGGGATTAAACATGTCCTGTTCGATGTAATTTATCAATTTGTGCCTCTCCTCATGTATGGCGATATTTTAAAGGGGCTTATAGAAACGTAATGTAATGGTGTCTGTATAAATTATCGATTCGTTTAAACCCGTGTTAGGTATCAGAACTGCGTGACTGTTATCTTAAAGTGTATGGAATTGGAGATGTGATTTAATTAAAGAAGTGTAGCTTTCATTCCAAAAAACCTGTTGCTATTTTATTCCATTTTTATCCCAATTTTCGGATCAAATTTAAAATTAAAATTCGTTAAGTAATAACAAAAACGTTTCATATAAAATAGCATTACAAATTTAAGTAAGGGTGTGGAGTAAACTTTTTTTGACGTGGAAGACCCATGCTGCAACTAAATTATTACTATATCATGAATGGGATCGCCTCGAACGGAGAAGGACCACGTTCTCACAGAATACCAGCGTAAAATAGCAGCTAAATGCTGTTGTATGTCGTATGTTGTGTGTGAGAACCGGAGACCCCTTTTTACTGGAAACAAGGTGGCCCATTTTAGTCCTCAGTGACAGAGCATCTGCCTAGATGCCTATGAGCATCCACTTACCATAAGATGGACTGTGTGCTAGTTTCTCGTACTTATTCTATAAAAACAGAATTTTATAATAAGTATGTAGATAGTAAAACAAACTTTAGTAGTAATTACTATAAAAGGTATTCTATGTTTTATTCTACGACGTAGCCGCTTCTTTCATGATTCAAGGACAATCACCAAATGGATGTCATTATCATCGTCACCATCGTTACAGCCCTTCACAAGTCAACTACTGAACATAGGCCTCCACCAAGGAATGCCACAAATCACGGACCTGAGTCACCTGCGTCCACTAACTTTCTGCTTGTCTTAACCTAAATTTTTTTTGAATTGACACAGTCACATAAGCTAGGTATATGCTGCTAGGTGATTTAACTAAAGTGAATAAAATTCAATTCAATTTACAATTCACACACAAACTCCGTAAATCGAAACTACATTTAGTAACTTTTACCCATATTTTGATAAATGTAAAGATTGTTGACTATTTTTGACTATAGCTGGCTATAAGATTATGCGTAGATTTACTATTCGAAAAGCTGTACGAAGATTCATGCTTTTGAATCTTATACGGGTTATTTATTGATTGTCGTCGAATGTATATGGCATTCGGGTGCATACGTGGAGCAATTCGTGATCTTAAAGGTTTCTTGGCTCGCCCGTCCTCACCTTCAAAATTAATTGATAAATACGGCATCCATTCCAAAATTTATAGCCCAGAGGTATAAATAACGTCGGAGCCGATTAGCGGATCTACTTTGTTAAGCGAGTCACAGACTGCGCAGATACGATAATATTTTATCTCCGTATAAAAACTGTAAAGTATAAAAACTGCGTATAAAATGTCTTTAAGTATCACATACTACGTAGATACGATAATATACGAAATGATACATTCACTCGAAATCCTTAGAACTTAAACTTATTAGACGTGTTTTTTGAAGCGTTTTGTTTATACAGAGTGTTACCTACAATGAGTTGGCGTATATTGCTTCTAGATTTACTAGACAGCTTGTCAGAATAGGATTTTGATGCACGTGTTGTATTAGCATTTACTAAAACGCGAAGAATTTGGATAGAACGTTATATAAAGCTTAAAAAGGACCGAGGCTGTGACTATTTATCTGTGTATCTTACATTATATCTGATGTTCTATACATATAATATATTTGTATGAGCAGATAATATTATCACTATATTTCGATATATATATGTCGTTGCTTACAGATACTTAACTTGTGTGTGTTGGTTAATTAAATTCCATAGAAAGTGATATTGAAAGATATGCGCTAAGCTACATATATTTTATCGTATCTGGGTAATGTGTGACACGCTTTATGTTTATACATAACGGAGACTTGTTCATTAAATGTGGATCGACCGCAGAGCTTTCAATATTTTTGACTCGCTTCGAAGTTTGTTTCAGATGAAGATCCATACACATTTGTTAGTAATTCACTTATAGTATCTATATTTGTAAAATAATAATAAATTATATTATATTATATAATGCCAGGACGAGAGCAATCGGTTATGAAACACGAATGCCCCACCCACATGCATAAGAATCCAATGCTTCCGAATTGGACAGTTAATCCTATCTTGAAGTATAAATACTTTAGTAGTGTTCGCGTAAATATAATAATTTACGAGTATTAGACTTCTATTAAATTATGTTTTATTTAAAGAAGCTTTTAAAGTTTACAGGACTATGAATAATATTAATACCTAACAAACAAGTATGTTCTTGCATACTTTTAATAAGGCAATTTATTTACTTACTAATTTGGCATCGGCGAATATAAAATAGGTTTTTTATACACTGCCAATATTAATATACTTATGTCAGTAAGTTGTGGTTAGTTCATATTAACGTAATTTATTGTACATTTGACTTGTTTTTATAAAACATAATATGAATTTGCTGGAGTTTTTTAAAAGGACCAAGAGTGAAATCGAGTACTCAGTCCACTTACTGATCCCTGATCAAAATGAAGATCTTTTGTCATTCCTGAGGACAATAAAAGGTGAAGGTGGTAGAGTGCAGCGCGAATGTGTTAACCTTAACCATGTGTTGGTTAATTTTTAAACCAATGGTTAAGGTTAATTTTTAGGAGATAACATGGATAAAATAACCAATCTTAAATCATTTCATAGTCACATTATAAATAAGAATCAAAGTTTTTGATTGCCTTATAGCCAAAAATATAAAATCATAATCATCATCTCAAGTTCACTGCTGAATATAGATTTTTCTGGTGTACAATAAAGTATATTTCATTCATTCATTACGTAAATAGCAATTTATTTGAAAATGCAATGACACGCCGGTTAAACTGTGATAAGTTCGCTACTTCGTAAACTTCTTATATGAACAACATTTGACGATCTGCCAAGCACGAAATTTGTAACTATACCTAATTAAAAAAAATTGGCCATAATGATCAGTTGATCTTCAAGAACTAAGTATCAATTGTTAAACTTTATTATTTGTTTTATTTAAATTATTGTCTTAACGCGATTAATTCATGTATAATAAACATTACTTTACCATATTTAAAAATATATTAACATATTAACTAAGTTAAGGCATAATAGTTATAAAATATAATTAAACCAAATTGTCACCAAATACAATATGGTTTGCATAATTGTTCTAAAATGTCATAAAACTAGACATTATCATAAATGATTGTTACCGTTATCTTACAGTGTTTTGTGTAACTAAGTGAATAGTCTCTCACTAATATTTTTCTGCTCCCGAAGGCGGTATCAAATAATCTTTAAGGGCGACAATGACCTAAATAAGCATATTTTGTAGGTATGGCATCTGGCGTTAGTGCCTATAAAACAATAATCCGATTTAAAAATTTATATAGGTAGGTCGTACTCACAGAAGCCAACGCGTGTGAAACGCAAACTATTACGGCCTTTTGACATCTATATTACAGGCTACCGACTGAGCAAAAAGTCGTAATTGCCTGGCTATTTTAAGTTGATTACAACCTTGTAACTTAAGTCATAGGATTTAAATTAGTACAAAAAGACAACAACGTAACTGCACCTTTTATTTTCAATGCATCGGATTCACTTGTGTCAATTGCTCTGTCTGCATTTGAACGCTCGTTCCATGTTCAAATATAGCCGTACAAATAATGTATGTTATTCGGAAAATTCGCCTATAATGCATATCTTTTATCACAAAATGCTTTTGGTGTGGGTCATATTGAAAGAGTTTGTTTTCATTGTATGTAGATATATTTTCATCTTGGCTTCTATTACTGTAATCCAAGTTTTTTCTAAGTTAATTTCTAAGCCAGTGCTTGAATATTATCCCACCCGATTGTAAGTGGTGATGCAACTAAAGATGGCAAAGCGCACTAACTTAACAAAAGCCTGTTCACTCTTGCCTTGAAGACACTCTCATTATAATCGGGTGGAAAGACAGATTCTGGCAACTTATTCCACTTCTATGCTGTATGCATGATGAACGATGAAGTAAACCGTTTGCATCGAATATTTATAAAATAAATATTTATAGATATTTAACATTGTATTTATTTTGTAATAAGTAAAAGACATTGTAACATGGTATTATAAAAAAGTAAAGACTCCAGAAATTTCTTGCCTTTCCAATTTGCCGGTTTCATGAGAAAGTTTTGTTTTTGTCAATCGGTGTAGGTTTTTATGTTCATAAGCGATTTAAAAAAGAAGTGAAATTCCAGCCATTATACATCGCATATACGTCGCAGGGAAGGTTGTAGGGCAAGGAAATGTCCGCCGCACTACCCTAATTTCTTAGAAATGTAGAAGGTTTTCTCACGATGTTTTCTTACAAATATTACATAGGTAAAATACAGTAGCAATTATACCGCTATTTTATGCTGGTATTCTGTCCGACTTGACCCTTTTCTCTGGTCAATCTGACCCATTCGTTTTGCAGCTATACATAATCACTGTAACATAGCTCTACCACCTTAATGATTTCTTATATTTACGCGAACACTACACATGATTAAAACTACTTTTGCGGATTTTATCGCGTTTATTTTTACTTTTTATTTTTAATTCCCGATGTTTCGGGCGCTTTCCAGCACCCATGGTCACGGGGGACTGAGATGACTGACGTCCCAATGTCACTGTTAAACCCGGAGTACCTTCAGCTTTTTTAATTATTGTTTATGGTCCGATCTATGCAAAATGAACTGACTATGTCCTAAGATCTTGCAGTGGTATGCTTGGGTTTAGTTTTAATTTTATTGAATATAGGATCCCAAGCAGGTGGTAGTACCCAGCCTCCTTCTCTATTGAAATTAGGATGTTTTTTAATTTTAATAGCCTCACGTATCATCCTTGGTAGGAATCGGTGTTCTTTCGCGAGGATTTGTGGTCTATCAAATCTGATGTAATGGTTGGGGCCGTCTAGGATATGACGATACGATATCTACCACCTTAACCAATAATTAAAAAGTATAGTGATTTACTACAATTTGATGGTTCATTAACGCCAACTAAGCGCTTGACTGTACCGCTGCCGGCTTCAATCCGGCACAAAATAAGCATTTGTATGGGTTTAAATGATTGTCTATATGCAGTTAACGCATTTTACAATACGGGTGGAATTCTTATGCTAAGGTAAAGTTTTTAGTAAAGGAAAGAAATATAAAGATAAAGTATAAAATATTATATCGAATAATATGTTTTATGTGCCGTGATTTGTAACGCACTTCATTGTAACGCAGGCGCCGTATCATATTATTTATTTGCTCAACCGACCTATAGCAGCCAGAAAAGTTTCCTCAGCTAGACGAAAACAAAACTTTATTAAAAGAAGGTAAAATTGTGACTTAACCACAATGAAATTTTGGCGATAAAGTCAACAATGAAAGAGGTATTTATGTTAGGAACACGAAGAAAGAAGCGCAGGTGGGACTAAGGCACACGAGCTGCATCGGCGCCCCGTTGCGTCTGTACCGTAGTGAATTGCGGCGTTACTATCGAAACAATTTATCGATGTCGATGATTTCGCACTCGATTAATACTTTTTATCGACGACCATAAAACCGCAACTTTGTCATTCGACTGTAACATATCGTCTTTGAAAGTGAAACCGGTTGCGTTAGGCAATTTGTACGAACAGTTATACACGTATCTACCTGTGATCGATCCTTGTTTGTGATTTTCGATGCATTATTTCCGATGGACGGCTTTATTTATAAAATTTATAATTAACTGAGAATAATAAATATAAGTATACACTTAAGTTCATAATTTTTTTCAATATCTTAATATTGTATGATTATCATTTGAATTGCCTTTTGAGACAAATTTGAATCAAGTATTTTAAGCAAATGTACTCTACAACTTGGTATGTCATTCCTATTGAAGACTCTGTCTCACGCGCGACTTTGCCACTGCTTTGAGTCGATTTTGGCATTTTATATCTGGAATAAATAAGAGATATTAGCATCTGTTAGACTGAAATATTTTCTGGGTATTCCCTAAGTTACTTTTATAAAACAAATGACAAATGAACTTACAATCCCAGGTGGATTGTAAGTAATAGAAAGTAGCTATTGCAGTCTATGGAAACCAGTAATCAACTTCAAACAAAGAACGCTGCAAAGTCGTTGTCATCTCTGAGAATTAAAAGGATATACGAGTATTTCAAATCCTGTAATTATACAAGCTCGCTATAACCTTTTGATCGGTTTATAGCACAGCAGGGAAGTCTATTTGGCGGTCTAAATTGCCTCTTTTGAGACCAAGAGAATGAGATAGGGTGGTCATTTTTATTAAATCGTCTCTACACGGCGCGAATCAAAGTTGTCAACAATTATGAATATAAGTGTTTGATAAATTATTGAGGGTCATTGTAGAAGCGTGCTCGTCGCGACCCCTGCCAGCCCTTTTCAGGGCTGCAATTCTACACAGCTGCGCACCCATGCGAACGAGGGTTAGGGCGTCCCCCCAAGGCGACGCACACCAGCTCGTCCCCGTTGGTGTGGAATGCAGCGCGCAAAGTGGCGATGGGGACCGCCACCCGTCACGCACAGCCCGACACCGCGGGAGGTGGAGGACGGAGTGCAGAGTTGGCACGTGGAATGTTAGAGGAGGCATGAGAGATAAGACGAATGAGTTGATCGAAATAATGAAAGAAAGAGAATTAGACGTCGTGTGTATGTCGGAGACCAAACGGAAAGGCAGCGATTGAGGAAGTACGTGTAAGGTGTAGAATTTATACTGGCTGTGTGCAAGTATTGAAGAGCTCCCTGGCGGGACGTTAGCTATATGGTCCGGAGTCCCGGAAAGCGAGAACGCCTGCCAAGGAGTGGGAGTGCTGTTGTCGTCCCGGTTGGTCGATCTTATGACTGAATACAAGGTTGTGAACTCAAGACTTCTCTGGGTTCGCTTCAAAATGGGACTGACGAAGTTATTCCTTTTGGCTGTTTATGCGCCGGTAGCTTCGTCGTCCAGGGCTGAGCTGGAGGAGTTTTGGGAGAATGTAAGAGAAGTTCTAGATTTGGTTAAGGGAAACGAAAGAACTGTAGTATGTGGTGATTTGAATGGATGGGTAGGTATCGCTCGACCAGGATACGAGTCGGTGCTTGGAAAGTTTGGCGATAAAAGGGTTAATGATGCTGGCAAGCTTATACTGGCTGTGTGCAAGGAAAAGGGTCTTCTTGTGACAAACACCATGTTTAATCACAGGAAGATCCATATGTACACTAGAGAAAGAAAGAATGAGAGAAGTATGATTGATTTGTTCCTGGTGGATGACCGACTGCGAAAACAGGTGATGGATACACGAGTGTTCAGGGGTGCTGACCTGGGAACGGATCATTATCTAGTAATTACTAGATTTAGGGGTTTGTTCGCGGGTTGGCGCCACCGGACGGCAGTAACAGAACCACAGTCGGTCTGTCGCATCCGAAGCTGGAAGCTTCAGGAAGCGGATACTAGGGACAAATATCACACGAGGGTAGCCGAAAAGCTTGACACCATCGATGGCAGGAAAGAATGTGTGGAGAGAACATGGCAGAACCTTAGGGATGGAATGGTAAGTGCAGCGGAAGAAGTATGTGGTACGACAAAAAGAGGTAGTAGTAAAAGAAGAGATGCATGGTGGAATGATGAAGTGAAAGAAGCTGTAAAAAAGAAGAAAAAAGCATGGTTAGACTACTTGGCCTCTAGTAACGATGAGCATATGAGAGAGAAGATGAAAGAAAGATATAAGCTGCAGAAAGTTCATGCGAAAACATTGATTGAGGAAGTACGTGTAAGGTGTAGAATAGAAGCGGACGAGAGGTTGTCGCACAACTTTAGGGAAAACTCCAAACTCTTCTGGAAAGAGGTTGGAAGGTCCCGGAGTGGTGCGATAGCTTTAAGAATGAACAAAGTGCTTTCGAGAACCAATGACGTCCTCTCAGAAAAATCGGACGTCATGCAGCGATGGAGTGAATTTTATAGAGAATTGTATGCGTGTCATGATCTTAGTGAAGGATCCGGGGGTGACGCCGTGACTGGCACGCCAGACACGGACCTCGATGACACTGAGGTCATCAGCATGAAAGAGATTGAACGTGCGATTCGAAATTTGAAATGTGGTAAGGCTGCGGGACTAGACAGAGTTACTGCTGAAATGGTCAAGTACGGTGGGCCTCGCGTCTGGGACAGCTTTCATCTGCTGTGCAATTTGTGCTGGCGGACGGGAGATGTCCCGGATGATTGGCGATCCGCGGTCATTGTACCTTTATATAAAGGTAAGGGTTCACATTTTGACTGTGGGTGCTATCGGGCGATCAGCTTGACCAGTTTAGCAAGTAAAGTTTATTCGAAGGTTTTGACACACAGGATGCAGGAGAAATCGGAAAGATTCTTATGGGAGGCACAATGCGGATTTAGACCTGGAAGGGGATGCACGGATCAAATGTTTTCTCTCCGCATGATCACGGAGAAGCTTCTGAGTGTTAACCAGAGGATTTTCTGTGCTTTTGTGGATCTGGAGAAAGCATTTGATAAGGTTATAAGGAAGAAAATGTGGGAGCTGTTGCCGGGATATGGTGTGGATAGTCGATTGTTAAGGGCTGTGCAGTCACTTTACTATGACTGTAAAGCCTGTGTGCGGGTAGGGCATGACCTGTCATCCATGTTTAGCGTCCAAGCGGGCGTAAAACAGGGTTGTGTCATGTCTTCCTGGCTGTTCATACTGTATCTCGACAGCTGTTTACAGAAGCTGAAAGATAGCTGTTTGGGTGTGAAATTGGGTGACATAAAAGTTAATTGTCTGCTGTATGCTGATGATGCAGTACTTATTGCACCATCAGAAGCAGAACTGCAGGCATTAGTCACGTGTATGAAAGAGGAATGTGAAATTAAAGGTCTCCGTTTGAATGCTAATAAAACTAAGGTTCTGGTATTTGAAAAGGACGAAGAGAGAACGAAATGTGAAATATGGGTAAATCAGGAATGTCTAGAACAGGTAAATGAAATTGTATACTTGGGGAGTGCTTTCAGCCGGGATGGAAGATGTGATTTAGATGTGGATAGGCGTGTCGCTGCCGGAAACAAAGTCAATGGTGCCCTGAATGCATTAATAAAAAGGCAAGGAGTGGTGAAGAGTGCACGCCTTGCAATACATAACGCAGTGTTGGTACCGACTTTGTTATATGGCAGCGAAATTTGGGTATGCCAGAAGAAGCATAAAAGCAAGTTGAATGCAGTGGAGATGCGATCTCTTCGTAAAATGTGTGGCGTTACCATAGCCGACCGAAAGCGAAACGAAGAGATTCGCAATATGGCAGGATTGAAAGATGACCTTATCACAAAAATTGATAGGGGCGTACTCCAATGGTTTGGACACGTTGAACGAATGAGTGAAGACCGAATGGTGAAGAAATTATATAGAGCGAAAGTAAATATTAAAAGGTGTCGAGGTAGACCGAGACTAACTTTCGAAGACCATGTGAGCAAATTGCTCGAAGAGGGGAGGGTCAAGAGTACTCGGATACCTAGACGTGCATGTATGAAGAAGTTAATGAACCTAAAAGAAGCGAAAGAGGTATGTAAGGATCGTGACACTTGGCGATCTGTTCTCTCTGGCTACCCCGTTAGGGATTGTGCGTGACGATAAGTAAGTAAGTAAGTATAAATTATTGAAAATAGTGTCATATTAAAGTTGCAGTGTACCATAAACTATTTCCAAACACCTAAGTCTTCTTCTGTTTAGATAACAGTTGAAAAAATAAAACTCTCTTATCTATTTCAACAGATGAAAAGAAGTTATATAATTATAGAAGTCGATAGTTGTCTTCCAGTCTGAAGAATATTAAAAACAAGTATAACTATCAGTTCAAAGGAAATATACGATTTAATGTCTTTCACCTCGTGGTTGCGGTGCAACAAAATTCATCGCCTCATTTCGTCCCCTGGGTGTCGTATGATGCGATTATGGGAAATGACAAAAAGACCTCGTGGCTTTCATAGATGGCGGTTATCATTCTGCTACTGCTAAACATAGCTTTTGGCCAAATTTGGCTGCCGCGTTGGTATCGTGGTTTCATAAGAAACATCTATATTCGACATGGTATACGACCCCACCATATTCAGACATTTATTCTTTAAATATTTCGTGAATAAATGTCGAGCAACTGTCTATATATCCATATGATGCTCTTATAAATTACGGATGATATTTAATACCCATCCATTACAGCCAACAAAAGTCTACTGCTGAATATAGGCCTCCCCCACAGATTGATTCATTTAGGGAATTTGCCTGCCTCTTTGGTCTAGTGGTTATAGCAGTGCGACTGCTAATCATGAGGTTCTGGGTTCGAATTCCGGGTCGGGTCAAAAAATAATTATTGAGTTTTTCCGTCAAGAAATTCTCAGTGGTTGCCCGGAGTCAGGATGTTGGCGGTGTTTGACCCCCGTGCCTCGGAAAGCACGAAAAGCCGTTGGTTCTGCACCTGATCTCTCTCCAGTCATGTCAGTTTACCTTCCGTTGGATTATGAGAGTGAGGGCATAGAGAGTGCACCTGTGCTTGCTCATACACTTGGGCACTATAATCCTGTCCTGCGCCGATGGCTAGTCTCCGTTGAGAGTGGCCGCCGTGATCGAAATTTAGTCTGGAGGATATTATTATTATTGCCATAGTTGCCACGTTTGGTTGGCAAACGCAGTTATTATTATTATTTTCAGTTATTATCAGGAAGGACCTGCTGCCCATCTCCTGTTTAGGTTTCCCTCCGCCGCCTCTTACTTCACCCACGTGTCGATATAGAGTAATAGATTTTCTCACACCGCCACTACACGGTAAATATAATATTTAATATACCGAAGCCAAATATCATAAACTATAATTGACCAATATCACAAGAGCCGGCATTGTGCTCTCGACTGTCTATTCGGGATACAAAATTGTTTAATTTGTAAAAATGTTACATTTAATTACTGTTAGACTGAATTATGTCTGGTTGGGTTTTAGAAGTATAATACAAATGAAGATAAACAATGATCTGATTGCCAATTTAAATTGAACAGTTTTCATATGAACCTATTCCTGGTTTTTCTTAATAGTTAAATAAAAATAAAAGTAATAGAAAAATTTCTTTGTATTTCGTTTATATGAAATTGAAGAAAAATCTCTTTGGTTGTGCTATTTGTATCTGGCTGGTTTTGATATCAATACATATAGGACAATAAGAAAAATAAAAATAAATAGTAAAAACTCTTTCCCGTCATTTTGCAGTTGTTTTTGTATCCACCAAAACAAATGAACCTAACGAAGAAATGTATCTAACATTCAGGAGTTTTATTACAAAAAAAGGGAAAAATGCGAATAGAGCCGCGAAAAAAATAAAAAAGAACTCGATATTTAGGTACCACACGAGCTTACTGAAAGAAACTTAATGGGTCGTGTACTCATTTGCGATTATCTATTGAAACGTAATGAATCCGAACCATTTTTGAAAAGATTGATTACTGATGATGAAAAGTGGATGACTTACGATAAGAACGTGCGAAAAAGATCATGGTCAAAGGGTAGTAAAGCTTTACAGGCTGTAGCGAAATAACTATTGACAAATATTTTTTATTGGAAATGTATCGTTTATTATGAGTTTTTACCTTCGGGCAAAACCGATCGACATGGTATACGACCCCGAATAAAATATTATTTTATCGATTATCGAAAATATAATATAATTTTATCGATTCGGATCTCTACAGCCAAGAACTAATAAAAGTCAAGCATGGAATTGACAAAAACAGCAGGAATTGATCGACAGAAAAGGAGTCTTTCGTCGTGATACACACAGACCACACACATATTTGGCCACTCAGCACAAATTGGGAGAGCTTGGTTGGGATGTGTCAATGCATCCACCTCCTGTCTTTGCACCCTCGGATTTTCACCTGCTATGATCAGAGTTCTTTTGTTTAGCATTTTCTTTGGGTTAACATCACTACTGTTAGAACTACTTATCGCATTTTTTTGTTTAAAATCCCAAGATTTCTACAGAAACGAGAATATGTCACTACCTGGAGGTAGAGACATATTCTCGTCGACGAGATGACAATAAGCTATTGAACAAAATGGCACAGATATATAAGTATTGTAATTAAATGTAATTAAACTTTGAAAAAGAATCTTGAATTTGTAGTACATTTATAATATTTTAGAGATATCGAAGAAACTTTTTACCCGACCTTATATTTATAACAGTCGGTTTAACAAATGCTCGCCACTATTGCAGTATTATTACAAAAAGTTACCACCTGTTCACATACATTACATTCGATGTTTATTTGAAATGCATGAATCCTGACTTACGGCAACACTGCGTACTAAAATATTTTTCCTGTCACAAGCTTGTTTTTTTTTAAAATATTATAATGCCCAGCTTTTCACTCCGCGGTGTTACCGGCGTCCAAGTTCTAACGTCCAGTCTGTTATGAACCACGCCTGTTTTGAGATCGTATAATACGTCTCATATTTAGGGCAGATAATGATTGTACAATTTAAATAAAAATATTGCTTCATCCGAGAGATATTTGCCATAGTTGCCGCGTGTTGTCAACCGCAGTTTTTCATGATTTTGAGTTGTCAAAAAGATGCTACTGCCCTTTCCAGTTTTAGTTTTATCTATCGCGTCTTACGACACCCACATGATATTATAATCCCAACATAGTTGATTCCAAGTTTATCGAGATAGGTTTTACATTTGAATAAAGAAATGAAAAATGTGAATTTTATTATTTTATTTTAAGATTATATAGGGTTTGTTTTGAAAATCTCAAAATCCTTATTCATTTATTTCATTTGGCGAACTTTCATAAAAACTAGTCATTTCCTTCTATTTTTCTAAAAAACGTTAGGATTTTCTCGTAACCGTGGAGGCATAGTTTACATAGTTACATACATAAACTTCACAAAGACAAATTTTCAGATCCAGAACAGTTATTTGTAGGCCAGACAAATACCGTGCAGGATTCGGCTTTGTTCCTGAACTCATTGCTAAGTCATTGCATCTTTGAGCCCTCGAACTGTAATATATAGGATATCCCCTTCCTCTTTCAAGAGTGAATTTTCCAAAATCCATTCAAAGTGGACAGCTATGCCTTAAAAGGCAGCTACTATACAAATGTTAAATATCTACGTCTAGCTTTTAGGATAGTGCGTCATAAAATATTTTTTCGTACAAAAATCTCTCCCTTGTTTTAAAATTCTAAAGGTATTTCGAAAAAATAAGTAACGAATATAATGTTATTTTAATTCAAAAGTATATGCACTAATTTTATTTAAAAATACAGTGTATTTTTTCTAAATTCATTCATTTTATTTGTAGAGTACCTTGAGTAAGTTTCCAGTCATTCGCCCTTAAAATAAAAAGTTTTATGGAAATTCCCTGGTGGTTCAACAGGTTTCTAAAATCCTCTCTTAGTAAATGCCTTCATCTTTAAAACATATATATCAGAAAGAAGGAAATTAAGCAGCAAGAAGGTAGTAGATAGTTATAACACATTACTTTTTTAGAACAAACAAACAGAGAAATACACCTGTTGGTGGTACGTATAATATAGAAACATATCATAGAAAGATAGAGTTAACAGAAAATTTATCAGTATTAATTACAATTCTCAACTAAATTTATCGGTTTGGTTAGATATCAAAATAAGTATTTTTTTAATTATTTTTTGGAATTACTATTTTTACAACAGAATGAACATTAAGACGAGAATTAATATGGGATTGCTCTAAATAAAATGAAAATTTCATGTAATTACCGTTAATGAAATATATTCAAAAACACTTTGTCTTTAACTTACTAAATCCGTTACACCCTTACTATTCCAGTCTGTCAAAAGTTCCACTGTTGAACATATCTGTTCAATTGTGGGAATTGGGGGAATATTTGCCATAGTTGCCACGTTTCGTAGGTGACTTATCCAACGCACTTTTTTTACCATCCCTGCTTTATTTCTCTATTGCCTCTTACAGTTTTGTGAATATTATTATACCGCCACTACACGGTCTCTATTTACTCAATTTTAATCAGGTGGCAAGGATATTATCTACCTTAATCATTTATATCAACATTCAAAATTTTCCGGTTTTTAGATTACAGAAATAATAAGAATTAAATAATTAATTAATGTGTTTTCGCCTACTAACGACACATTATTTTAATATAGATATTTTTTTAGAAATAAAAATAAGAATTCAGAATGTAACATGACGTGAAATATTGGCAATATCTTATTTCACAGGAGCAGGTGCATCTCATCGAAAGCAAACGGGTTATTTTAAATCCCATGTCGCATGAAACAAGCAAACAAATCGATTGCGCTGAGAGCGCCCATAACCCACAGAATTATAAAAGTTTTAATTAGTTTAGAATTTTTCTTAAAAAACGCTATGAATATTAAAAGCGGCCGATTAATTTAGTGCGGCCCGAGCCGCCCGCCCGTGCTTCGTTCGACGCAATTAAACCCCCAAAACTGAACTAGCATAGCGTTATTAATATTGGGAAGCAACTGGCGCCTTCGGCTGTTAAGAAAAAAGAAATTCAAAATTTATACGTCAATAAGAGTTTGTTGGGCATTATCGTAAAATGTGTGTAGCATTTAATAGTGGGTACAAGGCGAGCCGCTCCTATTAGTGTGTGAGTTATATGGCAGTTGTATTTCGGTTGTCGGCCCGCTCGCGGTCTGGAGACTCACTCGCCTTTAAGTTGCTGGCGTGATGGGAACCATCTCACGGTCGACCTCATCATGGCTGCATCAGATAATTGGCTTTAACGCTCTTTTCGTTCTTAGGATATTTTTTAATTTTCACATTAACGCAACTGAATTTTATGGATAGTTATTTAAGGTAAATATCAATAAATAAAAATAAATAAAATAAAATTGATTTATTTCAGACTGTTGTCCATAATATTGTTAGTAGCATACAAAGACATCTTAAAAACTAGGTTAGTAATATTTTGGAAAATATTTGTTTTTAATTTAAATATCTGCCTGCACTGCGCGACACCCCTGCAACATGTGTGTGAGCGTACACCCAGTGCCGCAGTATCGGACAGTCAGGCTTTTCACTGATTACTCTGAGAATGGTGTTGGCGCTCCCCCGCACCGTGCGCAGCAGGGATGCGATCCGCTTGCGCACTACGGTGTAAAACCCATCAGTGTGCAAACATCCCTGATGCACTACAGTAACTTGGAAGCCCCAACAACATTCTCAGACCATTATTATATTGTACTCGGAGAGCGTTGACAGCCCCCCGCGTGTAGTTGACCCATAGATTGCACGTATAAAGCGTTTGGCAGTATGCCTTAAACAGTGTTATTTTTACATCTGGACTGCTACGTGCAAATCTGCGAGCCAACATGTTGCAGCGGACTGCCATCACCCTCCTTTCCCTTTCAATATCCTTGTCATCCTTCAAGTCCTCGGTAACCACGTGACCGAGATACTTGAAGGATGGCACCCTTACAAGTTCACTACCGTTAAGTTTGACAGGCGGTACATACATCACCTTACGAGTCCTGGCTTTAAAAACCATCAACTCGCTTTTCCTAGCATTATACAATAGGCCGTGGAATTTAGCATACTCCTCGCATATTGAGATCAGCCTTCTTAGAGCAGCAACTGACGGGCTCAGCAACACCATGTCGTCCGCGTAACTGATGCTGTTTACACAGAGACCATCAATGAAACAGCCGACACTGGCGTTGCCAAGCCTAACAATCAGCTCGTCTATATACAAATTAAAAAGCGTCGGGGAGGTCAAACCACCCTGCCTCACCCCACACTCCAATCCGTACGCATCAGAGAGCTGATCCAACCATTTGACTTGGTTAGTCTGGTGGCCATACCAATATTTAAGAATATTTATAATCTCACCAGGAACTCCTGAATTTTGTAGTTTTTTCCACAGGATGTCATACCTAACCAAGTCAAACGCCCTGGACAAGTCAAGAAAAGCCGCGTAAACCGGAGTCTTCCTATCCATATAATACCTGACAGTATGCTTGAGAGCCAGAATGGCGCACTCAGTTGACAGTTTTGGCCTGAAACCGAATTGAGCGTCGTACAGAACCAGGTGACGCTTGAGCTGTCTCTCAACCAGACCGTCAAGTACTTTAGCTGTGATGGTAGCTAATGAAATCGGCCGATAGTTGGTCTTGTCGGATATATCTCCAGTTTTATTCTTAACAATAGGAACAACGACCGATCTCATCAAATCTGCAGGCATGTATGAGTGTCTGATACAGAAAGTAAATAGCATACCTAGTAACCTCGGGAGGTGCGGCCCAGCATACATGAAGTGCTCAATGCTGAGGCCGTCATGACCCGGTGACTTGCCTCTTTTCATACCTTTAATTAACTGTTCAACCTCTTTAGCTGTCACACGTTTTGGTACACCAGATACGATTACCTCAACATCAGCACCCCGTGCATTTAGCTGCGACTGCACCCTAAAATGAGAACTGAACAAGTTAGCTATATCTCTGGGGTCTTGAATACCCTCAACGCTAACCGGTACGCTAGGCTTCGGACTTAATTTCCTGGTGTGTTTCCAGAAGCTTCGAAAATCTTTATCCTTGTGATAGGTAGCTAAAATATTAATTTTAATTAATTCTTGATTTTTTTGACAGAATTTTAATTTTTCCTTAAAATTTTTCCTAGACCTATACATATCATCATAAATACGACCTTGTGAGGGTCGTCCGTACCATACCCAAGTCAAAAATGTTTGCCTAGCGTCCTGGTGAGCGTCACGTACATATTTATTCCACCCGGCAATGGGTCGACCACCCCTCTTATTGCCTCCCCCCTGACTGTAATTAAAGCTAATCTCCGCGGCCTCTTGGAGTGATAAGATTATATTATTGTAAAATTTGTCAATTACGTTAATGTGCTCTAGGCTCAAGTCATTACAAGTTGAATCACAACACTTCTCAAGCTCATGGGGAAAGTCAATTAATTTTAATTTTTCGTTACAAACTCTAGTAAAGATTTTTGTTTGTTGCTCATCACGTTCCCCCCAGATTACTTTATTTAAAGTGGCCTGCGGCAGCCCCGTCGACTGTGTCAAAGTTTTAATATTGCACTGAATTTCTAGTGGAAAATGGTCTGACCATAATACATCATAATGCACCCTAACGTCAGTAACGGAACTACGGGCGGCCTCAGTGATCAAACAGTGGTCGAGCCAGCGCCGACTGCCATTAATTTCACTAATATATGTGTATGTGCTAGAACTATGACCTAACGTTTTTAGATCTATGCACTCCCAGTTTTGATCGTTACAAAAATTTATTAGTTCTTTACAAAAAAGCTCCCCTGGGTGTGCATTAAAATCTCCTAAAACAAATACAGATTCAATGTTATTGTTCTCTACTATAGCCGCTATTTCGCCTAAGCATTCTACATACTCTACAAAATTTTCAGGCGAATTAGTAGGCATATATACTGAAAAAACTAGCATTGAACGACTCATAACACAAAGTTTAATTGCAACTATACGATCGCTCGCGCACGGTATCACAGACACACACTCAAATTTTGAGCTATTCCATAAAAGAGCCACCCCACCATATGGTCTTCCTCGCAATAGTCCTGATGACTTATCAACCGCTGACTTGCCAAAGTATCCGAAAGCTTTGTTTACATTGCTCAGTTCCTGAATTTCATGGGGTAACAGCCATGTCTCCTGTAGCGCAATAATATCAGCTCTTTGACTCATTGATCTGACGCAATCCATTGATCTTTTGAGAGATTTACAATTGAATGAAATAAAAGTTGTACCTTCCATACTATTTATAATTTATTTGTACCGCTGAGTAATGGAGTCCCTCTATTTACTTCCCTTTTATGAAAGTCAACAAAGCGGCGGAAGGAAATTCCGTCTGGCCACAAGTTACAGTTTAAGAATAAGTTTAACTTATGCTTAGGAACAAACACCTTGTATGAACTGTAGTCCCTTTGCTGCTTTGTTTTTATTTTTTGTAAACTTACTTGAATAATACTCAATGTGTGTATAATTTACGCGGTAGAGCCAAACTTAAACTATATTATGGTTGTAGCACGAATGGGTCAGTTCGACTGGAGAATGATCTCGCAATCCACAATACCAGCGTAAAATAGCCGCTCAATGTTGCTATGGTTGTATGGTGAGTACGTTGAGTGTAGTGAACCAGAGACCATTTTTCATCTTAGTCCTCAGAGGTTACAAGGCATCTCCATTTTTATTCTTAATCGAGAAGATGTAGATGTTTATGGACCACAGCATCTACTTACCATCACGTGGACCGTGTGCTTGTTAGTCACATTGGTGTCACCCTTGTTATTTAAAAAAGTGCTGTCTAACAAAATATTATATTATGATGCGTTCATGGCATGAGATAACTCAAATAAACGTATAATTTAAAATTTCAAAGAACACGAGCGTTCTTTTCCTGATGATTTTTTTTTACTTATGCACACTATGATATAATTGGTATTTTAGTATTAGTATTACTCACCTAGAAATAAGTTTACTAAAATAATGACAAGTTAACATAAAAGAAAATATGTTAAGGTTTTGATAAGAATTTTAATGAGCTTAGAATGAGATAGTCGTTGAAGTCTTTTACAGGCAAATCATGTAAGTTAAAAAGATTTTGTTTGCTTCATAATGATTTTTCGGATACGGATTTTTAACGTAATAGTAGTATAGCTAAGTCTTAAGCTTGAGTTGTTTGCCCATGTACATACTGAAAAAAAACTTCAAAGAAGAAATTAAAAGTAAATATATTTCCTTCTGGTTAATTTTCAGAACAACGATTAACTAGGCTGAATATTCTAAGAAGACTAAATAATTCGTCCGAATCTATCTGTGTACAATGTAATGCTTAGGTAAAATTTGAAGGTAGCCCTACAAACATTATGACAACCATGGCATAGTAAAATGTGTGCGCCGCCAAAAACGGCATATAATCGATAAATTTTATGTATGTATGTAACAAAGATTATAAATTGTGAAACTGGGCTAATTTTTATGAAAATTAACCAGGTTTTATTGACACAATTATTAATCGACACACACACACACACACACACACACACACACACACACACACACACACACACACACGCACGCACGCACACACACACACACACACACACACACACACACACACACAAACAATGTTATTATTCGAATCTATTGACCTTGAACTCTTCGTGGGATTATTATTTGTACTTTGGAAAGTCGGAGCCATTTCAATTTCATTTCAGACCTGGAAAATTAGTTTGTCTTTTTGATTCAATTTTGGCTTCAGCGGGGATTTAACCAAGGATAACCGACGTAGTTGAATGTAAGTCACGTGATATTTAGATTGGGACTTCTCCTTCTAGATTTCTTCAGCTCTACTACTTATCATCAGCATTCATCTTTTCATCAGCGTACTGCTATCCACTGCTGGACATGAGCCTCTTTCGCTTACGGAGGATTTTATGGAGGATTAAAGTAGTGGGAGGTGACTATGGGATAGGTCAGAAGAATCGTACAGCTCCCGACAGATAAAAATACCCAGACCAGTGAAATGTCTGTTTTCTTTTTAGACAAACGAGCATACATTCCACCTGATGAGAAGTAGATATATATACATCTACATCATTCCTCGATTAAGAATCAAACCGCAGATGCGTTGTCACCCGTGAGGACTAAGATGGAATGCCTCTTATCCAGTAAAAAAGGTTTTCCGGATCTCTACACTCACGAAATACGAAACACAGCAGCATTAAGCTGCTATTTTACGCTGGTATTCTGGGAAAGCGTGGTCCTTCCTCGGTTGAGCCGGTGCTCATTTTTTTTTGCGCCCGAAGCAATTAACGGCAACCCTCCGGTAACGGGGGAGGGAGGTGGAGAATGCTCATAGCATACCACGCAGCCAGCTGCGTGGTTATGTGGAGACTTTTACCAACTAATCTCCACCTTTAGGGATTGGCTTACTGATCTGACGAGAGATCTTCAAGCCGTAAATGGAGACGACCCTCCTTGGCAGAAAGGTGGGCGCAGCCGGTGCCTATTTGTGCTACAACCTTTATATAGCTGTAGCGTGGCTCCACAACGTGTAAATGTTTGGTACTACGATTGTCAATCCACCTGCAAATCTGAAATGCTTAAAGTTGATTTTTCACTTTTCACTAAATTACATTTGTAAGAGACAGGTATAGAGATAAATAATACTTAAGTAAGCCTAGGCCGATAGGGATTAGAATAGATTATATTTCCATTACTATGGAAATGTATTACACATGGAAATGCGTTCCATAGTTTATTTTTAAAAGCTTTAAAATATTTGTGCAATACTAGATTTAACCATGGAGAGTTAGGAGTAATAATTCTAGGGACAGGAGTAACTTTTGACACTGCGCTCTTCAGTCCGTTTCTATAGTAATTATGATATTTTTCGATTGTTATTAACCATTACTTGATTTCTATCATACATGATGGCTAAGACTTAGTTAACAAATTTTTGCCTTTTCAAAAACTTGAAGACACAATATAATCGAATAAAAAGACTGACTCCAACAATGTCTAACACTAAGTCTTAGTTGCAAGAGTGGCTGAGCAAAAAAAAACTTTGAAGAAAGCTGGATTAAACTAGTTTCATATGCGTTTATTTAAAAAAAACCACCATCGGTTTATGAAATCGATGAAATGCTAAGACAACACAACTCCTCTTGGATTGCCTCCGCATCATTGCGACTGAAACCTGGCAAATTAATTCACGATCAAGCAAACTACTGGGTTCGGATATAATGGTGTGGCAATAACGAAGGTTTGAAGACTGACCCAGCGTCTTCTTGCCCGATGGTGGAAAGAAGAGGAAGGAATGATGTCATGCTATTCCTGCGCGTACTTAATTAAAAAGAAACAGTTAAAGTAAAATGTAATGCATTAACTTTTAGCTTTAGAAGCTTTTATAGTTTCTTCAGTTTCATGGTTTGCTTTGTAATTGCGTCAGACTTCAAGCAACTGTTGATTATAATGTTTTAATGATCAATAGTATGTCTGCAGTTTGGTGATCGGGTCTTAACCTGTCTAATCTTCATCACTACGTAATTCCATTTCCTTCCAAAGACGTGCAATATGTCGGAGGCACACAAGATAAAGTATCTAGTAACACATTCTACTGGAAACTAGGCATTCTATCTTAATCCTCTGTGGTGAAAACGCATCTGCGTTGTGATTCTTAATCGAGGATTCATTTATCATCGGGTACCATTAAAAAAGCAGAATAAACATAAAGTTAACTTTTTATATAGGAGGGTCAAACGAGCATGCGGCTGACCTGATGGTAAGTGATTATCGCTGCCCATGAACAACTGCAATACCAGAGGAATTGTAGATGCGTTGCCAGCCTTTTAAAAAGGAATAGGCTATTTTCTTTAAGCTCCCTAAGTCGCATCAGTCCGGAAAAATCTCTGGTGGTAGTTGATTCCACAAGGAAGTTGTGCCAGGAAGAAAACTTCTTTTAAATCGCTCAGTGGTGGACCGCGAGTCATCCAGGTGGTATGGATGGTATCGCAAGTTTTGTCGCAATGTGCGATGGTGAAATTGTGTGGCTGGAATTAATCCGAACAATTACTTAGAGCACTCCCCGTGGTAGATGCGGTAACTACGCAAAGAGATGCAACAAATCTTCGCAATGCCAGTGAGTCAAGCCGATCGGAAAGAGTTTGGTCGCCGACGTTTTTAACTGCTCTGCGTTGGATGCGATCAAATGGAAGGAGTTGGCACTGGGAAGCATCAGCCCAGAGATGGGAACAGTACTCCTACAGGGGAGAGTTTTGAAACTGAGGAGATATGACGAAGGGGTTCTTTTTAGCGGTGCGCAAACTGGTGTCTTCTGGGGATTAAACTGAACTAGATTTAGTCGCCCCCAGTCCGAGGTTTCGTTCAACAAAGTCTCGAAAGAAAAGAAATAAAAGAAACAAAAGACGTGCGACGACGAACGTAGATTAAAATGTAACGGTTTGAGTTTAATAATTTAAGGAAGATATATAGTACAATACTGGTTTTAATTTTTCCGATCCCCCTATTAAGTAAATACCTATAAAATCTGCCCACTAGTTCGGAATGGCGTAACGTATTTATCCTGCCCGGCTCGCCACTATCGAATTATTTACTGTCTCGTACGAGTGCGATTACCATTTAATCGATATTCATATCGCGAACTCGAACTCGAATGAACATGAAATATAATAATTTTCGACATTTTTCATTTCTGTACCTGCTTACGAATCGGTCTCAGGCCATTAATACTTAACTAACCTATTAACCGAAAATAGACTTTGAACGGAGTCAGGCATCCCAAAACTATAACGGTCAACTAGTTCTATCGTTTTTGTTTCCAATATGCAATAAATAGGGCAATAAAGATGGCGCGCGCGCCGCCTCGGCGGGGGGCACTGTTGGGCCTTTAATTGTTTGTAATTAGGCACGATCTCGGCTTGCATTTATTGACTGTTTATTGCTTAATATGCTGCAAGCGATGGGCATGATATTGAGAAGTCTATTTTGTAGGAACATAATGGCCGTATGGAGCGCCGACAGAGATTCTCCGGCTATTAGAGACTGTATTAATACGTCGCGGATGGATATGGTGTGGAGCGTTTACACGATCTTTGGTTTGATATGGAATCAACCGTGAGGTAATAGTAGTTTTAGTAAGGATTATTTTTAAACGTGTAAGTGCGTGTTTAGCTTGTTTTTAGGGTTCCGCTGTCAATCAAAGAGCCCTAATTAATTTATAATTTGGGTTTGCTCGTTTATAGTTATGCATGGCTGGAGTTTTAGTTTAATTAGATAAAAATTGTATAGTGGGGATTAAAGAATATCTACTACGCTATATCATCCCGTGAGTGTCGTAAGAAGCGTCAGATGGAAATAAATTAGGAGATGAGCAGCAGCGTCTTCTCAATAACGACAAAAAAAATAAAAACTGCGGTTGCCAACCAGTTCACCAAGCGTGGCAACTATGGCAAATAATGAGACAAATCCCTTATAAGAGACTATATGTGTGTGTGACCGGTGGACAGCGGCACTGGATTCAAGTGCATTGGAGTTTAACTGGCTGTGACGGTAACGGTAACAGTTAGATGTATATTGTACTAGCTTGCCAGGCAGACGTTCTGCTCTTTTCGACGACCCTTTGTCATGTCCTATTAAAAATCCTTATAAGCAAAAAAAAGTGGGTCAGGTATGGTTAAAAAACTATCCTATCTCTCAAGATAAGCTAAACTGCACACGGTGTGCAAATTTGATTAAAATCAGTCAAGTAGCTTAGGAGTCCATTGCGGAAAAACAACGTGACACGTAATTTATATACAAAGAAGCGACAACCGATGGGAAAAATAGGTTCTCGAGTATCAGCCTCGTACCGGTAGGCGTAGTGTAGGGCTACCCCCCACTAGATGGAGTGACGACCTAGTAAGACATGCAGGAAGTCGATGGATGCAGGTGGCTCAGGACCGTGTTTTGTGGCATTCCTTGGGGGAGGCCTATGTTCAGCAGTGGACTTGTGAAGGGCTGTAATAATGATGATGATGACATATTTTTCCTTCATATAAACAGAGAATGCACATGTTGCCGTTATACCGCGCATTGAAATCAAACAGTTTGCTGCGTCGTTTGTGATGCGTGCACCAAACGACTGGAATGGTTTACTGGTATCTGTATTTTCACCCGATTACATTATTTTCAAGACAAGAGTGAATAGAGTTTTGTTGAGCATGAGATAACATCACCACTAATCATCAGGTGGGATATTGATCAAGCAATGGCTCATAATAGTCAGAAAATTAAAGTATTAAAAATAATTATGAGAATCCAAATTTAAAACCTAAGCTGAATGAGGCCGTTTAGTAATTAGGTTAGGCTTAGGTTTTCAGATAGCAGCAATCTAAAAGAGTGTAATGTGAAAAATATGTTAACAATAGCCTTGCTTATCTTTCGATTAGAATTATGTCAAACGCCAACGAAGTCCAACATCACTACAACTTGAGCAAACATTAGCTGTTACGCTCTAGGCCGTTTTATATCAATAAAACTACGGGAATAAGGTAAACGTCAAGTAAAAGAATAACAATGTTTTAAATTACATTATATGATAATAAAATCTATTAAAAATAATGAAATAGTTACGTATAATTCAGGTTCATATGTAGTTAAATTGTAATTTATGACAGCAAAGCTATAATCCTATAACAGAATACGAAAATTAATTAATTATAATTATGGGCGTAGTTACGAGTATTTATATAAAATAGAGCTGCTGTAATTTAGGGGCTAAGCGCTTCTTGTAGATTCCACAGTAGGTGGGTGACCTGAGTTCCGGATTAATTGCAATTTTAAGTGTTGTTATAACACGTGCTCTGTAGTGAAGATAAACATTGTGACGTAACAGGTTTCCTGAGAAACTAAAAGAAATAATTCGGAAACATGTTAAATCCGCCAACACGCTTAGAGGTCTGCAGGGGCGTAAGTAGTAAGTTTACTGTCAAAATTTTAATTCAATACTTTTAAATATTTATCTTAAAAAAAACTTATTTAGCTATAATTTTACTGCATTTTTATATAGGTAAATCGTAAATACTCTTCAGCGTAAAAAAATTATTCTTCCTTGAACGAATGTAATTATACCTACGCGTATAGTGTTTACAATTTTATCTAATGTTATTAGTATTCCTTTCTCCGCTTCCGGGTATATTGTACATATAAAATATATATGTACAATATACCTTTTATATTACAATATATATCTGCAATTCCCTTCTTGCTGTGAAAAGAATCAGAGATAAGAGGTTCTTCCTTTTATATTTAATTTAGACTGCCTCGTTGGTCTAGTGGTTATAGTAATGCGACTGCTGATCATGATGAGGTCCTGGGTTCGAATCCCGGGTCGAACCAAAAATCAATTATTGAGATTTTCTGTCAAGAAATTCTCAGTAGCTGCCCTGAGTCAAGAAGTTGGCGGTGTCTCACCCCCGTGCCTCGGAAAGCTCGTAAATCCGTTGGTCCTGCGCCTGATCTCTCTCCTGACGGTTTACCGTCCCATCGGATTACGAGAGTGTGGGAATAGAGAGTGCACCTGTGCTTGCGCATACACTTGGGTACTATAATCCTGTCCTGCGCCGATGGCTAACCTCCGTTGAGGCAAACCACCGTAGCCGAAATTCGGTCTGGAGGACATTATTATTATTATTATTAATTTAAAATCACTAGGTAAACTTAGATTTGACAAAGGTAGCATAACATATGTATATGTAATAACATCAATAGCATAATTTTATCACCGAGTTACGGAAAATATAATAATAACCAAACACTTCTTATTAATTATTGTCCCTGTATATATACGTATGTAAAAGTTATCCACAGTTGAATTTATTACAAACTGCAAGTAAGTTTAAGTTTTTTTTTTGACTGGGAGCTTACGTTAGTGACGTTAACACACTACACACACATTGCCATTGCATGTGAGTGACGTCACTGTAAACAACTGCCGGCTCCGCCACGCCCAGCCACGCCTCGCTGCCGGCGGCTGCAATCGGGAACCCTTCTTCCAACTAGTCTATAAAATGAACCTAAGCAGCCACAGAATAAAACTCAATTTTATTTGCACTGATTATCATTGGAATTTGCTCTCAAACTCTCAATCCACGAAGTATTTTTCAATGCAGTCTTGTTTATTTTTCTTTTTATTGCAAATATCAATGTGTCATCTCGAAATTTCTGAGATGTTTTGAGTGCGTTTAAAGATTGATGTTTTGGCTTATTATTATACAATGTATTTTTATTTTAATCTCCGAGCCCGTGTTAAAGTTCGGTATTATTATCTATTCAAAAATACATGTTCAAGGTAATTTTTAAGGTTGGTGAAAATAATTGCATTGATAACACAAGTTCCGTTCCGTAAATAGAAACTTCTTATTCTGTTGTACCTACATCAGAACAACGTGTTTATATTTACTTATATCTAAGATAAAACCAAACTTAACTGTAAATAAATATACTTTATATCGGATATATAAGAGTAGATATATAAAAGTTAGAAAATAAAACAAAACTATTTCACACAAACATAAGAACTATCTACTTAGGTGTGCCGTAATGTAAGATCATAATTATTTTGATTTGGCCTTTATAAAGTGAAATGGTTAGGTAACTGCCATTTCATCTGTTTTGCTGGAAATGCCCATAATTTCTTTGAAATGAATATTATTTGCATGACTTGATATAAAAGTTCCTATACTAAGTACTAGCGATCCGCCCTGGCTTCGCACGGATGATTTCCGGATCTTGTCAACAGCGCCCCCTACCGGATCTAAATGAGTTTTTAAACCTTCCAGGAACTGACTTAAATACAAAGCAACATTATACAGATTAATTTTATTATTCACTATAACCCGAACAATGTTTTAACCCCCCGCAATGCCCCGTTTAAATTTCATAAAATCCGTTTGTGGTCATTTTGACAAGATTGAATTAAAACTTTCAAACAAAACAGTCAGTTACCTATGTTAAATCAAAAATATGCTCATAAACGGAGCAAATATTCTTTGTACCTACATTAGTCTTGGATATCGATAGCTAATTTCTCGCTCTCCACCATTTTCCTTTTGTATATATCTCATAAAGAAGATATATAAGTTTTATGTAAACCAATAAAACTGTGGCAATAATGCAGACTGACCAAAAACATATTATTGCAATACTTAATATCCATGTTGAAAGGCAAGTTTCAAAGCGTGATCCCTTTGTGCGTTATCGACATGCATTTGCTCGATGCAGTCTCTTTACGTGAGAATTCCCTTTCCACACCAGCCTGTGGGATAGCTTAATTTTCATATTCCTAGCTTAACTATTGGAATTAAATGTAAAGATGCCCGTCGCATGCCCTACATCTGTAAGAGTCGGTTATTTTAAGCCACGAATTATAATAATAAGCCACAATTTTTTAGATAACATTTTTTTAGACTCAAATAGTTACAGACCCATAGCACTTCTACCAAGCTTGTCAAAAATCTTTGAAAAAGTTATTCATAATGAAGTCATGAGTTTTGTTAATGTTAATATAATTTTAAATCTCAATTAATATGAATAATAAAAGGCAAAAATACACCAAATTTAAAATAATGAAACATATTTGGGATGAAATGAACGAAAAAATCCATGTTCTGCCATTTTCTTAGATGTGACAAAAGCATTTGATTGTGTTAATCAAATGCTTTTGTCATATCTGAGAAAAAAGAAAACAAATGGAAAACATTGGCATTTGTGGAATTGATCTATAATTGTTTAAATCATACCTTGAAGATCGATGTAAAGCAACTATTTTGGATGCATATAATAAGAAAACTACAGCTAATGAAACAATTAAGTCGACATTTAAAAAAATCAACATTGGTGTAGGTACCTCAAGGAAGTATATCTGGTCTTTCTTTGTTTTAAATATATATCAACGAAATATTTTAAATCAATAAGCATTTAACAATAATGTTTGCTGATGATGCTACAGTCTTTTATACTAGTAAGCTAATAAATAATTCAGAACTTGAAAATGTAATTAATAAGTCCATAAAAAACATAGTGTCCTGGTTAAAGTCTGTTAAACCTTATAGTTAATATAACTAAGACTCATATTCTCCAATTTACTAATTATAATACCAATTTAATCCATTTAAAAATATCACTTGATGGCTCAGTCGTAGAGGAAGTAGATAATTCAAGTTTTCTTGAAGTTAAAATTGACTCTCTCTTAAATTGGAAATCACGGGTAGAAAAGATTGGTCAACCTCTGAATCTGCATAGGAATGCATACTATGGTTATATATATATATATATATATATATATATATATATATATATATATATATATATATATATATATATATATATATAGTTATTATATGGCGTAATTTTTGGGATACTTCAACTAACATAAATTAAACGTTTATATTAGTTCATATACCGTATCATATACCGTAGGACAAATAGAGAAAGCCTGAGGAATTTATTTAAGGGAAAACGTTTTTTAACTTTATCTGGAATATGTTTCTTAAAATTGTGCATATTTACCCTTGCTATGAAAACGATCTTTATCCAATAATTTCAAAAGAAAGGATAGGCCCGGCCCATCTAAATATTTTACTCATAACTTTTTTATACAAGAAAAAGTAGCGCATCAGCTATTATGACAATAGAAACGTCATATCATAACACGACGTAACCAGGGTCGGATTTCGA
This sequence comes from Parnassius smintheus behrii, assembly GCA_036936625.1. Classification (NCBI taxonomy): domain Eukaryota; kingdom Metazoa; phylum Arthropoda; class Insecta; order Lepidoptera; family Papilionidae; genus Parnassius; species Parnassius smintheus. Next base: position 10,328,750 of record JAUPFT010000016.1, on the reverse strand, counting down.
AGTATAATTATTATCCTAATTGTACAATTATTTCATAATTTGTAGTATGTAGCAATCCTAAATTATTACGATACTACATAGTATTAACTAAGCGAAAATACCATAATTTTACCCAATGGTCGACTTGTGTTATTATTGGGTCCTTTTACTTTTTAATATTAATCCTACGATATCGAGAATTTCTGTATTGTACATGAGTAGGTACTGCGTTTTTTTAATCAAATTAGAATTAGCTCCCTTTCTGGCCAATCGGTGCTTGATCGATGCATTTATGTTGCATCCTTGATACAACTAAAATGATACCACGATAAAAACTCTTAGCTCTAAGCAATCGGTTTGAAAACAGAATTTCAAAATATTTTATGAATCTGATTTTCAGATTCAATTGAGCAGAATATGGTTTCTTTTGTACTCTTTTCATTTTACCCTTATTGAATATAAAATATATTAGGTACCAATATTCAAAATTTAATTTACACTAAGTTTTTTAGACAAAAATTAAACAGAAATAAAAATAAAATCGGCAAAAAACGAAACGTATAGATAAACTAGACGCGTGACGCCAAAATTCCGGTACATAGGATTAAAGAAACATGAAACGTCAAACATGATATAATGATATTTTCCGTGTCCAATATTTTTGAGGGTCTGAATCAAACCCTGGCCTAATCATCGTAACGTAACTAAACTAACTGTAAAATAAAACTTTAAATAATATATAATAATTTGATATTGAAGAAGCACGAGAGTAGAATAAATGCAGTAGAAATGCGGTCGCTAAGGAGTATGTTAGGGCTGAATCTGAGTGACAGGGTGAGAAACTGTGTGATAAAAGAAGAATGTGGTTTGCAAGATGATGCAGTGACCAGGATTAAGAAGAGTCGGAAAGGGACGTCCTAGGCGGAAGTTTGTCGATCAAATTGGCGATATACTAAAAATAGGCCAAATTAAGAGTACCCTTAACCAACGAGCATGTATGCGTAGGTATATGGATGTGGAAGAGGCGAGAGAGGTATGTCAGGATCGTGCTAAATGGAAGTCTGTAGTCTCTGCCTACCCCTCTGGGTGACAGGCGTGTTTATGTTTTATGTATTAACAAAATGAATATAAGATTATTTAACCGATGATACGATAACCCATGTTCCTATTTAATCTTTGTTTCGTAATTTCCCCTTTTCCCTTTTTCCACGCAACTAGACATATTTATGACAGGCAAATCTGTCTTGCGCGCGCACCACTGTTGACCGAGTCGCGTTGGCCCTAAACTGTAATTTTAGGCCAGCGCACTGGTCCGTTTTAGTCGTTCGGTCGACCCGTAATATATAAGTCAATGTCTTTATCTAACTAAAATTAAAAATAAATTGTTTGACAAAAGTGGACACATAACAGCAAGTAAAGTATTCGAACACTTACCCAATAGTATTAAAACAATAAAAGGGCCCAAATTCAAACATAATCTTAAAAACTGGTTAGTGTATGTATATATATATATCATTTAGGGTATAATATATATTTATACGCTAAATGAATTCTATATTTTTAAGAGTTAATACCGTGTTCTTTATTCTAATAAGCATTTTTTTAATATTTCATCTTATAAGTTTATTGTAAATCTTGCAACTGTTAAACTTAATTTGTAAAATTGTAATCTGTTAAATATAAATGTAAACAGTATATTTAAAATGTAAATTGTAAATCTATTGCACGAATGATGAGGCAACTGTTGATACCTGAATTAATTTTACAAAACATTTTATGATAATGTTGTACACATTTTCTCCGAGGAATATTGTCCATTTTTGTTTATTTATTCGCTTTTAAATTATCTTAATTAACTATTTATATAGTAATTTCAGAATTCACTTTGGACCCCAAGAGTCTTTTATATAGGGTGACAAAAAAGCAGACAGTCTACGTGATGGTATGATAAGTTGTTGCTGTGGGCCATAGACATCTACATCTATCCTCGATTACGAATCAAAATGCAGATGCGTAGTCACCCGTGAGGGCTAATATGGAATGCTGCAATTCCAGTAAAGGGATCTTCAGTTCTCAACACTCACCATATGAAACACAGCAGCATTAAGCTACTATTTACGCTGGTATTCTGTGAGAGCGTGGTCCTTCCCCGGTCGAGCAAACCCATTCGTGCTACAACTATACTACTTATATAACTGCAGCATCTTCGTATAAATTTATTTTCCGTACCGGGAATCAAATCCGAGCTTCCTGGGTGAAAGCCCGGTATCCTAGCCACTAGACCATTCGGGATTAACTTTCTTCTGACTTGAAGGGTACCTTCAGATTGTAATTGGAGGGAGTGGCGACGCCAGCAAATTATTCTACTCATTTTCTGTACGTACACATTACAAAGGACGAACCAAATTTGGTTCGAATGCATGGAATATCAGCCACTAAGGGTAAATACTCGCCGACCGCCTGTTTGGCCGATAGTGGAAAGGGGAGGGAGCTATTAAGACATGTAATAATCAATAGCACCTATTATCACTGTTTACGTAATTTCCAACTATACTGTTAAAATTGACTACTTGTATAGTAACAAAATAATTAAACAGTGACCTTTAAACTGCTTGATATATGGCTAAATTACAAGAAATGTTACAAGAAGATCGGTTTTTTTTTAAATATTAGTGTGATAAATGAAATAATAGTCTACTTGATGGTTGTTACTTACTGCTGACTGCAACTTTAAATCATTTCTGTGATTATAGAAAACACCTCGTTTGAGGGAGTAAACTCAACGGGGCCCGAAAACTAACAATATGTATTTTTACATAAATGTTTTCTCGAACCAAAGACCGCATTATATATATATATATATATATTGCGCATATATTAATCTATAACACAACAAGGCTTAAAACTGCCAATCTGTTTTCTTACACAAATGTATGCTCGAACCGTGGACCGCTATTTTTATACGTGTTTTTTTTGCGCAGATATAATTCTTCAACAACGAAGCCAAAGAACTAACATTACCCCTATGTCTTTTCACGCAAATTTTTTCTCGAACCCAAACCCAAATCACAATTTTTTTAGGAATATAATATATATTATTGCGGAGACACAAATCTATAACACAACTAGGTCAAAAAACAAAAGTTTACCAGTACCCGATACCTTCTTTTATATATATTTTTGCGCAGATGTGAATCTATATACAACGAGGACCAAAAATCACCAATCTGCGCAAATATAACTATTTAACACAACAAATCCCAAAAACGAACAATTTATTAATTTACGCAATTGTTTGTTCGAGCCGAGGGCCGCTATTTTATATATACTATATGCTATATATGTATATAGGTATTTTTTGCCCAGGTGTATCTTTGATATTTTTAACGAAGTAGTTTTAGGTTACCCATAAGTACTATACCTTCTTTAATATATACTTTTTACGCAGATATGAATCTATAATACAACGCTGACAAAAAATCATCAATCTGTCCCTTTACTACTATATCTATATATATATATACTATATTTGCTCGAACCCGCTACCGATATTTTATAAATTTTTCTGCAAATATAAATTTATAACACAACGAGGCCCAAAAGTCTTCTTTTCATCCAAATGTTTTTCGAACCCATGACCGCTATCTTTACATAAATATTTTGCGGAGATATAAATCTATAATACAACGAGGTCCAAAAACAAACAATTTATTCATTTACGCAATGGTTTGTTCGAATCGAGGACCGCTATTTTTACATATATTTTTTGCCCACGTGTATCTTTGATATTTTTAACGAAGAAGTTTTAAGTTTATATTATAATGCAGAAAACACATAACGTAATATAAAACAAATAAAAAAATACCTACGTGGCACGTATCCTTTTCTGCGTTGGGGTTCTTCTAGGTAGAAACCCCCCTCATTCCTCACTGCTAATTGGTGGCAGAATATGGCAGAATAGGTATTCTGCCACTAAATAGCAGCGCTTACAGTGTTGTGTTTCGGTCTGGTGTGTCAGTTTCGGTGTAGACCTCCAGTATAATTACAGGCTGTTAGGCATTCCATCAAGTGACAGTGCATCTGTTGCCCGCTTTGTTTGGTGTTGACATTGCATTGTTCATGAACTACAGTGGTCACTTATCGTCAGGAAAGCTGTAAATTCGTATGTCAGTTAACTTTTATAAAAAATATGACTTTTCTTTTTTCAATCAAATCAGGTTTGAAGGCCTTTCAAATAACCTAAATAATCTTAAAATTTAATTTCATGGGTGTTTGTGTTAAATTGTATTCGTTTGGAGTTGTAATTTTGCGGTTATTAAACTTTTAAGATCGTTTGTCGCGTTCACTGGAGGTTATCAGAATGTAACCTCGTGTAAATTGAATGGCAAAAATGTTATTGATGTTATATTCTGTGATTAATTCGCCTCTAATTCCACGCTTGAACGATGTGTAGAATGAAAAAAAACTCACGCTGTAGCTATACACAGATGACTGAAATGAAATGAAATGAAATGATAGCATCTTCTACCAATATAAGCTAAACATAATACTGGACTACAATCTTACCTTGTGTTAAGTGGTGTTAAAGCTTGAAGCTCTCGATGGTAAGTAGCATTGTCTTACGATACCCAGATTATAATCGGAAGGAAAAGAGATACGTTGCTGTACGCATTATGAAAGACAAAACCCACAGTTCTGTTTAAATTCGTGGAATATCGACAGCAAAGAACTGAAGACACGCTAACCATCTCATTGTCCGATGATAGAAAGAGCAGGGAGGAATGAATCTGCACACGCTCTTTGCTTTGGTATTAGGCCAAGTAAGCCAGGTGATATAATTACCAGTCTAGGCACGAGTGACTGTGACGTGTGGACTAATCAGAAAAATACTTCTATATTTTTCTTGTCATCACGTAGACAGTCCACAGCTGAACATAGCCCATTGGTAAAATTAAACCTTTAATGTCACTGGTCTGCATATTAGTCATCTGACCTAAATGTGACATAGTCTTACGCCATCCTTCAGTGGCTATAAATTTTTTATAAGTCGCCTACTCTCACTATCGACAGGGTGAAGAGTTTAAAAAGAAATAAAGGTTTAATAACGAGCACATAGTTCGTCTGATGAAAAGTAAATGCTGTAGCCTATAGACACCTACACCTATACTCAATTAAAAATCAAAATGCAGATAAGTTGTTCACCCTGAGGACTAAGATGGAATGCATCGTTTCCAGTGAAAAGAGTCTCTGGTTCACTACACTCACTATATGAAACACAGCACCTACTGCGTTTCTATTTTACGCTGGTATTCCGTAAGAGAATGGTAGTTCCCCGGTCATGCCGACCTACTTGTGCTACAACCATAAAATAGCTACAGCGTTGCTCTATCACGTTCTTTTTAAACTTTGTTACGTTGACACCACACGTCGAAAAACTGAAAAGTGAAGTAGAGAAAGATGGGCAAGACGGCGGGTTGATGTGATATAATACTGTTGGATGAAAAAAATGAGTAACCAGAAACAAAAAGTACATAAATGTTGCGTTAAACATAGAAGTATATATAATATACTCGCGGAAATAAGGTTCTATTGTAGTACGGAGGGTAGATAAGGAACTGTGCCTAGCTTCCCGCCATAGTCTACCGAATTAGTACTAAAGCGGGATTTGTTTCTAGAGAAAAAAAAGTTATTCGATTTTGGTCTTTTAATAATAAAACTTTATTTTAGACAGAGGTTCATAGATTGGTTGGTAACATTACATTATTTTATATTCATTATTAGTTAAATTGCTTAAAATCTAAAAAAAACATACACTTTGAAAACAATATCAAAAGTTACTAAATTGCTGAAAACTGAAACTCCATAAGATGAAAATAAAAACGGATTTGTAAAATGAGTTCCTAATATAGCCTTCGAAAATAATAATCGTTTCCATATAACTTCAAAAAGTAATAAGTACTGCAGCGTAGCATTAACGCGACTGGTTGTTACTGGTGATAAACGGAGGGCTAATTGTATTGGTTACTGAGGCTAATTACCATATATATCAACTATAATAGAAATTCATAATTTAACGATAAATACTTCACTTTTGAGAAAACACACTTAAAGATGGAAAGTGTATTTTTTATATTACGACACCGTTCTCATTTAATAGAACAATGGTTACTGATTTCAAACATTGCCCTGTTTGCCCTTCTTCGTTTTACTATTTCGGAAGGCATACCGCTGCTCGATACTTTATAATTATGGTTTTGGATTGTATAATTATCAATTTTACTAAATAATTTACGTTATGTACACAAAAGCAAAATTTTTGCATTTAAATATTAGAATAAAAATGGCAATAATGGCACAGAGCACGTTAACGTGCTTAGTTGTAACTGTAATTATGTATTATGTACCTAATTGTTTATTTGACTTGCAGTCAACGTTTCTCAATTTCAGCGAAATCCTAGCACATTCCCTTAACGTGGGCAACCGCAAATTGACGGATGGTCGTCGTGACCCCCGTCACCCAGAAAAAAACCCGAGAGCGATGCGTGAATGGTGTGAAGCTCTCACCAACATCCTGGGGCCGCGTGGTGCCCCCGCTGAGTCTTTGTGTAGGCCGGCCCGCTGCTCACCTCGCTGACACACACGTTATTTATCTCCAACGCCTTTGTTGCCCAGTTGGTTTTGAAAACTTAAAACACCCAATCGAGGGGCGTTCGCGCGAAAACAAACAAGTATGCCACTCTAGTCAATTTGGACGGTTTGAAGTTGTACTGAGAGATGTACGTAAATCCGGCTACGTGATTTCACGAAAATCACCGCCTCGAATACAAAACGGGAAAGGAGATCGCAATTGGAAAGATTGCCGACTGTTATGGTAATTCGCTTGAGGGGTGGGGGGGGGGGGAAGGAAATATTACTCGTTTGTATTGTATTGTGTAGGGAAATGATTGCGCGTGTTTGTGTACACTACAGAAATAGTAATGTATATTTTTCTTTAGTACTGATTTACTTCGACTGATTTATTGAGTATCTAGCATTTTTGATTAAATAACAGTTTAATGAGCTAAAACTATTTAACAATAAGTAGTTACTTATTTGTTCAAAAATGGCGTGGTAACGAAGATAACGATAGGTAATTTTACTAACCACATAATATTATTAGTAATAAAGAGGTTTTCAAAAACATGTAAATTTAGTATTATTTTACAATTGTCATTGCTGACAGTTTGTCAATTACGAATTGTTAGGTGTTTGTGTTTGTTTCTGCCTAAGGGTCCGTTTGGATTGATTGGCCACACTCTTATTACCTACCTATTTATTTTCTATAACAGTTGTCAAATAGCATTGCACAAACTGCTGTGTTTTGCTTTTGAAATTTAGGGCATGTGCCTGAGCGAATGAGCTTTGCTTGGCGTCAAAAAAAATTTTCACACGGATGAAACCTATCCAGGTTATCTATCTATCTATCTATCATACATTTATAGAATTAGGGTGACAAACGAGCACAAAGTCCACCTGATGGTAGGTGGATGCTGTGGCCCATAGGCATCTACATTTAAGAATAAAAATACAGATGCGTTAGCACCCCGAGGATTAAGATGGAATACCTCGATTTTATTAGAACGGATGTCCGGTTCTCTGGTTCTCTACACTCACCAAACGAAGCACAGCAGCATTGAGCTGCTATTTTACGCTGGTATTCTGTGAGAGCGTGGTCCTTCCCCGGTCGAGCCAACCCTTTCGTGGTACAGCCATAATATATGTATGTAGCTGCTTCGTGGTTCTACCAGAATCAATATATCCATAAATAGTACATGAAGTGTTCACTTAACATATGGGGCTACACGATGTCAAGCAGTCTGTCTTATTTCACATGTTAACAACCGTTATTAATAACCGTTTTGGGAGTAGTTTGTAGGTTTCTTGGGTTGCAGGCCACTTATCATGAAGTGTACCAAAAATGTGTCAATAAATACAACGAAAACTCGGTAATCGGTAAATTGTAAGAGGCGATGCGATGAAGAGAAATGAAACTGAGAAAATTTTCACCAGAGACCTACGTATATTTTGCAGTGCCCTGTTTATAGGCATAAAAGGCGACGGTCCACGCGTAATACAAACATAATATCAGGGTCAATATTTTTATACTAGCGAAGTTGTACGCTGTCGCTATCCTCCGAATAAAACATATTGACTAAAACTCTTACATTTGTTATTATAAATCCAATCGTCCATAAAATAAAATCAACACACTACGCACTAAATACGGTTCGTTTAAATTCGTGAATAGACGCGCAGTGGGCGCAGGGGCCGCGTACGCCGAACTTAATCTTACAAATACATTTATCATGTTCGAGCGATAAAAATACCATTGAGATCCGTCGCACACAATGAGATACAAGCTCTTCTTACCTGATATGAAGCCGAAAGTCAATTATATTCAAATATAAATCGGATTTGCGAACATAAGTCCGGGACAATGACGTGGGCCGGCGCCGCGATGCCACCTTTTGGTGTACCTACTTAATAATGGGAGTGAACAATGCCCAGTTAAGTTGCCCACAATGCGGAACCAAGCTTGAGCCTTCTGTGTGCCTATATTACTTTATTTGCTGTTCCGGGTTGATTTTGGGGACTGTATCAAAACCGCCTATAATAGACGTAATAACTTATGACGTGGTAGTTTAAAAAGTATTTGTGTGCCCATTGTTCTATTTTACTTCCTTAGTATTTTTAAAATTTACACTTAATAAAACTAAAACCATTATATAATATGTAATAATTTAAATTTACACGACACATCTTGTCGTCAAGTATACCTCAAACTCTGAAAACTAGATTGTACAAACAGTGTGTGCTGCCAGTGATGACTTACGGATCTGAGACGTGGTCCGTCACTGTTGGCCGTATGAGGACGCTCAAGGTCGCTCAACGAGCTATGGAGAGGGCTATGGAGAGGGCTATGCTCGAGGTTTCTCTGCGTGATAAGCTCAGAAATGAGCATATCCTCAGTAGAACCAGAGTGACCGACATAGCCCAGCGGATTAGTACCCTGAAGTGGCATTGGGCCGGCCATATAGCTCGAAGAACCGATAACCACTGCGTAGTGGCGTAGTGTAGGGCGACCCCCCCCCCACTAGATGGAGTGACAACCTGGTAAGACATGCAGGAAGTCGATGGATGTAGCTCAGGACCGTGCTTTGTGGCATTAATTGGGGGGGGGGGGTCTATGTTCAGCAGTGGACTTGTGTAGGGCTGTAATGTTGATGATGATCAATAATATAAATTATATAATAATTTAAATTTAATGTAAATAAACATTAAATCCAAGATCTTTCACAATTAGCACATAAAACAATGCCTAAAATCAATACGGAAACCGTTTTATGGAATAATATTTAAGTGCGTGAGTGAAGAGAGTTCGGCGGGGCGTATGCCGTGGTAATTCAGTATTCCGTCCGCAATTTCTAAGTTATATGGAAAGGTAAAATCTAGCAAAACAAAACACGCAGCGAAACCTTATTGATTGTACTCGTAAAACAAAAGCGTGTGTTTATGATTCACGCCTATCGCTCCGAACTGCCGCACGCTCTAAAAGAGGGGTACATCTGTCGGATATTGCAGCGGGTTTCTACATTATGTATTAAAATCAACAGTTAGAACATTATTTCAAGCTAAGACGTTGCTAACACAATTGGAGACACCCTGTTTAATCCTATACTAAACTATAATAATTGTAATCTTCACTCATATAAAAAAATAGAAATATCTGCGTAATATCAAAATAACTGCCCTTTATTAAACTAAGGGGGTTATTAGCATGCCATTAAGATACCAGTAAACATTTTTGTCTGTCCAGGCTTATCTTCGTAACGATGGAACCGATTGTAATGATTTCACAAACAGATGAGAGCAATGCTAAGAGTGATCTCGAATATAACTATTCCTAAGAACTTTGAGTTATTTTTAATGGAAAAATTAATAAAATGAATGGTCCTTGATGATTATCTTAAATTTAAATAACGCTGAGTCAATCGACGGATCGAACTCGCCCAGCTGAGTTGGATCCGTCGATTGACCTCTCGGTCCATGTCACACTTATGCCGATGGTTGTTGGGAGCACTAGCTTGAAATTGTTGACGAGTACGTTTACCTGGGACAAACAGTCCGACTAAATAAGTCCAACTTCGTCCGAGAGGTGATTTGACGGATTCAACTCGGCTAGGCAGCATTCGGGAGATCACGACACATCTCGTCAGGTATACCTCAAAACTTCAAAACAAGATTGTACAGTGCGTGTTGCTAGTGATGACTTATGGATCTGAGACGTGTTCTTTCACTGTAGCCGTGTGAGGAAGCTCAATATCGCTCAGCGGCTTTGGAGAGGGCAATGTTCAGAGTTTCCCTACGTGATAGACTTAAAAACGAGAATATCCCAAGTACAATCAAAGTAACTGACATAGCCTAACGGATTAGTAAGTTGAAGTGGCAATAGGCCGGCCGTATAGCTCGAAGAATTGACAACCGATGGGGAAGAAAGGTTCTCGAGTGGCAGCCCCGTACCGGTATGCGAAGTATAGGGAGAGGGGGGGGGGGCTTAAATGGAGTGACGACCTGGTAAAACCTACAGGAACAGGGATGGATGAGGACCGTGCTTTGTGCCACTCATTGGGGGAGATCTATGTTCAGCAGTGGACTTGTGGAGGGCTGTAACGATGACGATTATGAAGAAGAAGAAGATGATGATGATAATGAAATAACGCCACACCAATAAATCCATACATAAAATAAATAATCGACCGTAACGAACAGATATATTTAAATTATCACAAAACTGGCAAAATTGGTTATTTAAACAAATTGTAAAATTATTTTAAATAAATTACCAAGCGTTGTCGATCACCGATTTACACGGATGTTTATTACGGACGTGTTCAGAAACGGTTACATTAAACATTACTTCAAATTTGATGAAGTTTACTGTCGGATCTTTTGGTTTCGTTGGCATTACTAACGCATCAATAACTAATGTAATAGGTTAAGAAAAAGTTAAGTAAATCAATAACATTTATTTTTTAAGGTGCTGTAGTTAAAAAAATAAGATAATTTCATAATATTATAACAACGTGTTACGAAAATACAGTTGAAAGATAATTTGCTACTTTTACCAAATGCTTTGCCATAATATGTAATGAGTACACATGATACATGCCGCTAGGCTTCCCCGAATGAACTCAACGAAACGTGACTCTTAATCCACATCTTAATCCACATCTATCAACTTTCTGTACGTCTTAGGTACCGTCTGTACTCTATTTAGTTTATGATGTACATTCGAGTAATGAAAACATTAATAGATTTTTGTAATTTATAAATCACATATATATATATATATATATATATATATCTCCCTTTCTATATATATATATATATATATATATATATATATATATATATATATATATATATATATATATATATATATATATATATATATATATATATATATATATATATATATATATATATATATATATATATAGAAAGGGAGAGAGAGAGAGGTCACCTAAATTAATGCAATAAAAAACACCACGCTATGTTATGTTATAACTTATAACATATCATAGGCAGCTATTTTTTGTTAAAGTTTATCCAAAGCTAGGTTTTCTAGTTTTTACAAAAAGACCGAGAAGGCAAATAAAGATTCTCTAGATTAACTTTTTTTGGTACTTATGGAGAAATATAAATAAACATTATCAGCAGGTGCGGATTTGTAACAATTTAAATTCTTAAATTATAAATGGTACGAATGCGGTCTATAACAAATTTATTAAAAATCTGGATGTATGTCCTTGTGCAATTTATGTACTTGTAAGCTGCCTCCACAGATAGAAGAAAATGCTAGTGTGAGGGTAACGATTAAAAAAATATTAAGTAACAGTAAAGCCTATTACGTCCCACTGCTGGGCACTGGGCGCTCCTTATTTCTGCGAGGGTTTTAGGGTAAGGAAGTGTCTACCACGCTGCCCCAATGCCTGTTGGCGAAATTCACATGTCTTTGACATATTTCTTTTCTTCATTCTCAGACATGCAAGTTTCCTCACGATGTTTTCCTTCACTGCCGACCACGTGGTAAATCAGCTACTTAAAATTGCCATTAACAATTCCATTGGTGCCGGCGGGGATCGAACTCGATTATCTCGCGTACCTACTGTGAAATTTACAGCGAGCCCTAACCATCCGAGCTACCACTTAAAAAATATAATTCTTTCCATAGGTATCGTAATAGGTGGCTATGAAGTCAGAAAGATGGTTTCCGATTGATGTAGGTGTCTCATATACGCGGAACGACAAACGCCCTGCCAACCGTGGCAAAATAGGGTAGTCCTTCGTACAACGGAGAGGTCAATGTGCAACTGTGGATCGACCCGTAAAAACTGTCTGATAAAGAAAAAAATAACTTTTACTTAATGAAATTATTTTCAAAATAGAATCAAATTGTCATTCATACGTTCACAGATTGTTTTAAAAGGGCTCAGTTATGTGTATCGTAAAATTGTGAAACAGTCACGCCCATGTTAAAACCAAAGTTAAAACATGGTATGGCTTTACCATGTTTTAACTTTGACTTTGTTCGTGGCTCACATGCAGTCAGGATTTATTTTAATAACACAAATCCAAAAAGATTTATAGGTCAAAAAGCAGGTAGGAGATACTTCAAGCGTTTACAAAGCCGTCATATAAAGAGGTGTCACGCATTAGCATAATTTTAAGCAAAGGCAGAATAAACAAACCCTTCTAAATGTCGTGTTAAATATACTCAAACAACGTCATTATGCGCGAGTAGCTCGGCTAGCACCGGGTGCGAGAGAAGTGTCACAAAAAAGACAGACGTCAAGCGAAGACCGGGGACAATGCGGCCACCGGGGCGCCATTATGTGCCCCCTCAATGGGACTCTTAAGAAATTTGTTACGAAAAGTTTGATGGGCACCACATAGGGTGACTAAGTAACCAGGTGGGGTAGGATGGATCCTTCTATAGGTCCAGGAATCTTACAAACATTGTTTAAAATTAAAAATAGCTGATTGAGAGCTATTAAAATATTTTATTAATCTGTAATCTTGTGCGTGGGAGACAATTAAAACAATGTACTAAATCACATTTTACAAACGCTTATAATACAACTGAGTTTTAGTATTTGCGAACTTTTTCACTCCCCTTAACCATCGTAGACGTGAAGCCATACAAATATAAAATATGTACATAAAACACGTATAATAAAATGGTTTTTCAAATCACGCTGAATCAGCCAACCCTTGTGCGACTGCCGCAATTTGCACCGGGGCGTTACTTACTACTTGACGGGTGTTCACGGTATATTTATTGCTAACAAAATACTGTAAATTTGTTTTGGGGTGTCGGTAACAGCATTAATATTGTCTCGTATTGTTGGCTAGTTCTAGCCCGGTGCTACATCTTGCCGCTATGTGAATACGACACGGTTGTTATAGAGCGGGGATAGAGTGAAGATTTATTATAGTACTGTAAACTCGAGGGCTTTTGATCGCGGAATGATACAGTCATTGCGTATTTAACTTTATAAAAAAAATACTCTTCTTTTAACCAAAACGAGAATGACGCACGGAAACGTTTCCAGGTTTATAAAGGATTTTAACGATCGATTTGAATTTTTGAAATATCTAAATAAGTACCATTTCCATTAAACTTACTCGATTAATTTAGGATCATGTGCTCTATGTATGCATAAAATATTTCGATTTATATTAAGAATCGGTTATTTTCTTGTTTGATGCCTTATTGTTTAAAATCTTTGTAATAAATCGTAAATTCGTAAATCTAAGTGCTAATAACATAGCGGTATGTCTTATGACAGTTCGATTTTGTACTCACAGTTAAATATAATCGTCGTGGATAATAAAATCTATAGTATGTAGATTGTAGACGCTTAAACTAAGTACCTGTTATTTAATGATTAACGCTAATAGGCCGTCTAATGATCTACATCCAAAGGAGGGCATCTTACCTCTCGGTATTCTATAGGATGTATTTCGGAAAGTGTGCGCAGGAATTACGCGCTTTAAATCCTCCCTTTCCTTTCCACCATCGGACAACCAGACACCCGGCGGGTCTTCATCGTCTTCTGCGTAGTCGTTACCACAAGGGAGTTGTGCGAGAAAGATAACTTCTTCTAAATCGCACAGTAGTGGACCGCCAATCATCCAGATAGTAAGGATGGTATCTCGAGTTCTTTCGCGATGTGCGATGGTGAAATTGAGATGCTGGAATTAACACGAACAATTCCTCTGAATACACCCCGTGGTAAATACTTACGACAGCATTTGCAAAGAGATGGAACATCTTTTCGCAGCGCGAGTTAAGCCGATCGAAGAAGCTGGCACTGGGGAGCCCCAGCCCCAAAATGTGAACAGTATTTCATGTGAGGCCAAACCTTCGCCTTGTAAAGTTGCAGGCGGTGTACTGGCATGAAATACTGTCACGCTCTGCTGAGCACGCAAAGCTTTTTAGAGGCCATTTTGGCATTCTTTTCCAAGAGACCACGAAACTGTACGTTCGTTCGGTATGTCGACGCTGAGGATTCTAATACTGGCTGAGGCAACATGGAAGTGCCCTAAAATTCAGGAGATACGACAAAGAGGTTCTCTTTAGCGGTAAACGCGAAAACTTGTGTCTTCTGGGGATTGAATTGGACTAGATTTAGTAACCCTCAATCCGAGACTGTTCAATAATGTCTCGACTTCAGACATAAGTTCGTACCGGTACTCGGTGACGTTTTCCCTGTGTACAAAGCATCATGCATGCATGGGCATGGATGTATGAGCATGGATGTATAAAGCATCACCAGTGCTGTCGTCCGCATAGCAGTGAACATTACTAATATTATATTAGTGCACTTCCCACATAAAAGAGTGTTTCGCTGGGCGTGCAGTCAAACAACTTGAGCCGCCGATATTATATGATAGCGTGTTATTTATACACATGACTCGCGACGCTTACGAAAAGCAATAGTATAGAATAGACCTAAGTAGTGAGATTTCGACAGCGCGTAGCGGTGCGTCCTTTGTACTCGATATGAACGCTACGCGCTCTGCACCGCTACATGCTCAAGCAGTAACATAGACGTAATAAGTGGTGTACTAGAAGAGACGTCGAGACTTGCTCTTTTGCTACGCATTCGAGCCCATGGGCTCAAACTTAGTCTGTTTCAAAAAATGGTACTCGGTCTTCCTTCCACGCCTCCCGCACTGCCTCACAGATTTTGTTCGCGGTGTCTGTTCCAGTGTGTACATGTTAGTTCGATGCATAATCATAATGTTTAATGCAATCAAATGGTAACAATAGATCTGATGTTTTATAAAAATAGTCCGCATTTGAACCCAATTTGGACGTAGCAATAATAAAATTATTAAATTACCTTATTAAATATTATTAAACAACAATATTAGATTTCATTAATAAGTTGCATTATCGGATTATATTATTTGAACATTCTGTAAATTCAATGCAATTAATAATCACAACGTCAAGTAAAAAAAAACTAATATAGCAGAATAGCAGATTTTTGGAAGTTAGTAGTGGACAGGATGTCAAACCTAACACTCAGCTATTCTAGATACTGTTTCGTAGAAGTTGTTACGATTATTAAACGGACCATGTTACTATACTGCCGTTAAAGGTAACGTTTAAGGATAATGAACTCTAAATAATAGTAGGCGTAAGTAATAGTTTGCAATAACCCTTTTATAGCACGTAAATACTGGTGAAATAAAATAGATATTAAATTCAGTCGCACCATAAAAATTTGACTAAATCAATTTGGCCAACGTTTGATTATAGCGACACGCGAATCAAAGGGGGTGTTGTGTTTGTGCAACGGCTCTATTAGATTACCCGCTTCCCCCTCCCCTTGGCGAACGATCAAATCAAATAAACAGTATCACGCCCCGGCTTTGTCCGCACAAACACATGTAGCTCAGTACAATTATTGTCTAAATAATTTCATTTTACATTGCGGTTATTTGGAACTTCGTAGCGGGATTTAAATTTTAATAGAGTTATGAAAAATTTATTTGCTGTCAATAAATTACATTTTCAAACAATAGGTACAGCCAATCAAGTTTAGTTAACTTTAGTATTCTTCCTACCTACACGACTGTGTCGTAAGCTTAGTGGATGTAAGCGCAACTGTTTCTGGGTTCCATTCACGGATTGTGTCATAACCAGTTACTGTGCATTTTGTGAGGCAACTTAAAAAAAGGAATAGAATAACTTAATAAAGGATTTTGGCGCTGGTTCACCCCCGTACCTTTAAAACACGTTAAGCATTAGGTCCTAAAAAGCCTCATCCTTCCACGGTTGCGTTGAATTTGCGTTTCATTGGACTGCGAGAATGAGGAGATAGAGTGTGCAAGTGTTCCTGTGCACACATTCGTACTCTATGATCTTGTCCTGCGCAGATGGCTAGTCTCCGTTGAGACTTGAGACAAAACGCAATTACCGAAATTCGGTCTGGAGGACATTATTATTCCTAAAGTTACTTATCAGCACGTGTTTATTAGACGATTACGTCATAAATCGGTCGTTATATAAATAGTACACATAACTAAGCACTTACAGCAATAAAATTTGTAAATAAAAATATTAATTACTTCGCAACCGTCCACTAACTAAATATAATGATGTGTCTTACCTGGATTGAAGAGAACCTCCCGCCCTCCCTCAGTTTTTTTTATAGAAGAAGGGGCAAACGAGCATGCGGCTCACCTGATGTTAAGTGACTACCGCCGCCCATGATCAACCGCAACACCAGGAGAATTGCGGGTGCGTTGCCGGCCCTTTAGAAAGGAGTAAGCTCTTTTCTTGAAGGTCCCCAGGTCGTATCGGTCCGGAAAAATCGCCGGTGGTAAACTATTCCACAGAGAGGTTGTACATGGAAGTAAACTCCTTGTGAAACGTACAGTGGTGGACCGCCAAACATCCAGATGGTGTGGATCGTATCGGGACGTTAGCCGTGTTGTGCGTTCACGAAATTTGGCGGCTAGGATTAATCCGAACAATTCCTCAGAGCACTCCCCGTGATAGATGCGATAAAATACGCAAAGAGATGTAACATCTCTTCGCAGCGCCAGTGAATCGAGCCGATCGGAAAGGACTCGGTCGTCGACGATTCGAGCCGCTCTGCGCTGGATGCGGTCAAGTGGAAGGAGCTGGTACTGGGGAGCCCCAGCTCAGAGATGGGAACAGTATTCCATGTGCGGCCGAACCTGCGCCTTGTAAAGTTGCAGTCGGTGTGCCGGCATGAAATACTGTCCCGCTCTGCTGAGCACGCCAAGCTTCTTAGAGGCCAATTTGGCCTTCCCTTCAAAGTGACCACGAAACTGCACGTCACTCGATATGTCGTCGCCGAGGATTCCGATACTGGCTGAGGCAACAAGAGGAGTGCCTTGAAACTGAGGGGATACGACAAAGGGGTTCTTTTTAGCGGTTAACGCCAAACTTGTGTCTTCTGGGGGTTAAACTGGACTAGATTTAGTCGTCCCCAATCCGAGACTCTGTTCAGCAAAGACTCGACTTCAGACACAAGTTTGTCCTGGCACTCGGAGACGTTTTCCCGAGAAATATTGGCTCGGCCGGTGTAAAGAGCATCACCAGTGCTGTCATCTGCATAGCAATGAATGTTACGGGTATGCAACATATCATTGATATGTAGAAGAAACAGCGTTGGCGATAGCACGCAGCCCTGTGGAACACCAGCAATAATTGGCTTGCAATCGGAGCTTGCACCGTCTACAACGACCTTGATGCTCCGATATGCAAGAAAGCTGGTGATCCAATCGCACAATTTCTCGGGAAGCCCATAGGAAGGGAGCTTCGAAAGAAGCGCTTTGTGCCAAACCCGATCGAAGGCCTTCGCAATGTCCAAACTAACGGCCAATGCCTCCCCCTTGAACTCTATTGCCTCCGCCCATCTATGAGTTAGGTAGACCAGAAGATCACCAGCTGACCGACCACGGCGAAAACCGTATTGGCGGTCACTAATCAGCTGGTGATCTTCAAGGTACCTCATGAGCTGGCAGTTTACAATGGACTCCATTGTTTTGGAGAACAAGGAGGTGATGGCGATTGGCCGGTAGTTGGACGGATCGGAGCGGTCGCCTTTTTTTGGGATCGGGTGGACGTAAGCCGTCTTCCATGATTTTGGGACTACGCCTAGGGAGTAGGAGTACCGGAAAAGACGCGTTAAAACCGGTGCCAACTCTGGAGCACACGTCCTCAGCACAATTGGGGGGATTCCGTGAGGCCCACTCGTCTTGTGGATGTCCAGGGAGAGGAGTGCATTGCGAACCGAGGGCTGTGTGAAGTGCAGTTCCGGCATGGAGCACTCACATCGCGGGACGGTCGGCGGCGAATTCCCCACGTCATCGAGAGTCGAGTTAGACGCAAAGAAAGAGCCTAGAAGATTGGCTTTCTCCTTTGCGGTATGGGCCAGTGAGTCGTCCTCCCTGTGCAGAGATGGAAGAGATGGTTGACAGAAATTCCCCTGGACAGCCTTGGCGAGAGACCAGAATGCACGGGTTCCAGAAGGAAGGCGAACTAGTTTCTCGCCAATTCTGCCTATGTGCTCTGACTTTGCCTTGGCAATGACTCTTGAAGGATCTAGAGGCGGAATTATACTTCTTTCTTAGAGCCCTGGTGTTTACATCGCGGGACGCTGATGCATCAGCCCAGGCTTCGTAGCACTCCTGCTTATAGCATGATGCTATTTTACAGGAGCGACCAAACCATGGCTGAGATTTGCCTCCAATGGGCACCACAGAGGGAGGAATAAAAAGTTCCATACCCTGAAGTACCACATCAGCAACAGAATCCGCAACGACGTTGGGATCATCCGGCGAGAAGCAAATCCGCCCCCAAGGGTAGGATGCAAAGAAAGACCGCATTCTATCCCAATTGGCTGACCTATAGTGTCAAATACGGCAGCAGCCTGCAGAATGCAACCGCCATTTCAGCGTGAGTGGCACAACACTCCGGACCAGACAATGGTCCGAGGAGCCTAAAGGGGCGTCGACGGAAATCTGATATCCGTCCGGGTGAGAGGTCAGCAGAAGGTCCAACAGGGAAGGTGCATGATCCTCCACATCTGGAATCTACGTAGGCGAAGTAACCAGTTGTGTCCGACCATATGCCAAGGAAAAATCATGAACAGATCTCCCCGCATGATCGTTTAAACGTGAACCAAGCCATTTGGCGTGATGGGCGTTAAAGTCGCCGAGGATCAAGATCTCTGCGGAGGGGATCTGCTGTAGCAACGAATCTGCAGCCATTTGGACGTGGTCGAAGAGTCGGTCTGTTTCGGCATTACCGCTATGGGACCTATAGAGGCACCCGTAGACGCGCGGATGGTCGTCGCTGTCTACGCGTAGCCAAAGGATGGACAGGTCCGAACCTTCAAGTACGCCGAGGCGTCGAGAACAGATGTCCTCTCTGACGTAAACGCAAACTCCAGCCCGAGGCACAAAGGAGTGTTCCAGTTTGTACCACGGGTAGGAGAGATACGAGACATCAGCCGGAGAGAACACCTGCGACTAGGTCAGAAAAAGCAGAGCTGGCCTCGCCGTCTTGAGATGGTAGTGGATGGCGTTTAGGTTAGAGTGAAGTCCCCTGATATTGCAGAAATTCACGGACAGCGTGGCAGGGGTCGCCTTGGTCTTGTTGCTCCGTTTGCCCCGAGCAGTTGTAGTCTTGAGCGGAATTTTGCCCCCCTCCCCCCAGAATATGCGGGGCAGCCTGAGCACCCACGCTCAAAAGAGGAGAAACATGGTCGCGGATGTTCAGCGAGGGATTCTCCAGGGGTGCTGGTACCCTCCTGGGGTAGTCTATCATTATTTAATTCCGCTACTATGTTGATGGGGGGGGGGGGGGGTTTGGCCTTCGGCCGCCTGCACTCACCAGACGAAACGCGGAAGCAGAGCTTCCACTTCACGCCGGTATCCTGTGAGGTCGTGGTACCACCCCGGTTTGAGCCGGCCCATACGTGCAACAGCAAAGCTGCCGCGTGGCTCTACCACTGTGCGACGATAATACGACACGTGTTTCGCCTCTACACGAGGCATCCTCAGGTGATGTAGAGTCTACGGCGGATGACCGCTAAGTACTTTATAACTAAGAAACACGTGTCGTATTATCGTTGATGGTGTGTTTTACCTGGAATAGTGGTGTTGGAAGTAATGGTGCCGGGAGTAGTGGTGTTGGGAGTAGTGGTGCTGGGACTAGTGGTGACTGAGTTAGTGCATGCAATTGAGGGAGGGCGGGAGGTGCTCTTCAATCCAGGTAAGACACATCATTGTATTTAGTTAGCGGAAGGTTGCGAAGTAATTAATATTTTTATTGTAATGGATTTCCTCAAAGCAACGCCTGATTCTTTCAAAAACATTTGTACTTACTGTGAGACTGAACCACACGGGTATGATTTTCATATCAGTTATTCGGAACTCATGTACTATATCGGACTCAGGTAAGTTACAACAAATTTATGCCATTTTGTGAGCTTTGTACTGATAACGAGCTTTTATTATTAGGCCTCTGGGCTAACAATACACCGATATTTTGACACTTTCTTTTTTTATAGAATAGGGTGACAAACGAGCACACAGTCCACATGATGGTAAGTGGTTACTGCGGCCCATAGACATCTACATCTATCCTCCATTAAAAATCAAAATGCAGATGCGTTGTCACCCGTGAGGACTGAGATGGAATGCCTCGTTTCCAGTAAAAAGGGTCTTCGGTTCTCTACACTCACCATACGAAATACAGCAGCATTAAGCTACTATTTCACGCTGATATTCTGTGAGAGCGTGGTCCTTCCCCGGTTGAGCCGATCCATTCGTGCTACAACTATACTACTAATATAATTGCAGCATGGCTCTACCACGTATAAAGTATAAACTTGCACTAGACATACCCCATATACAGAAACTATTGAGGTACATCTATTGCAAGCTTTGCACCATCCATGAGACACCAGTTTAACAAGTTTTATTGGTTATAATATTTTACACTTATAAGATTAATGTTTTTTATCAGAAGAAATAACTTGTGATAAGTTATAGCGATATTGTAATAGCATAGTATGTACTCATGTATATGTATGTAACAAAAAAAACAGCACCTAAAGAGTACAGTACTAATTCTTTGCTGCACATATCATTTATCACCCTTACTTAAAAAAAAAAAACACATGTGTCACTGTTTTATACATTTATTCGTCATCATGTATATTTGATTCACTGATTGATTGATTGTTGCAATAAAATGTTTCAACGACATTATACATACTCATAAAAGACCACTGGTGGTTAAGGTCTTCCCAAGTTGTAAGGGGAATTTACTACCCCATACATACCACATTAAACTACCCCATTGTAACGCAGCAAAGTTGCTGTTGCCCATCGTTAGGCTTAGTATATTTTAACTGGTGTAAACGAGATTTAAGAGATGAGAGTAATATCGTCACCTAATTTTCTTTTTTCGGAAACCACATACAACGCTGCTATATGTCACGAAATTAATATTTTAATGTAGTTGAAAGAAACGATTAGCCTCTTAAATTGTAATAAATGTTGAGCATTTTAAGCTTACTGAAAATAGAGATAATCTGCACACACACCAAAAAATACGTCATAATACTACATTATTCCACATTACTATATTATTGATTTATTCATTCATAGACTACAAAATACCACGGCTAAACATATTAAGACCTTTCGCATTGGGTGGACGGGTTAGCAATCGAAGTTTTTTTTTTAAATAATTTGAGCTGTAATACGAAACTTTAAAGGAGGGAATATAGGGTGTAACATTTCTGACATTAAGGCTATGCTACCTCACCGATTTCGTTTATGTGATTTATCTATTCGACTAATCTTTCATCATATTCATCATTTCACCTCATTTATTTTTATAAAAGAAAACAATAAGGTAAATATTACTTCACTTTTTTATAATATACTTACTATAGATATACCTACATACATTTGTGCTTTGAGTATTCGCGAAGCATTTCTGAAAGAGTTTTAGCAAGGTAATGTCCACTGTGTTGCCCAAAACGTGTTGGGTTGCGCACATGCCATAAGTTGTCAGCATCTCTTGTTCCATCCGATTACAGAAACGGAAACAGAAACATTTTTATTAAATATAGATTATAAACAAGTTATTAAAAGTCACTTTTTTAATTTACCACTGGTTCAGAAAAAATCTCTGTCCTGGGAAAAACCAGCAAGAAACCCGGAGGAACTTTAAAAAATAACAGCTTACAATCATGCATAGGTATTACAATCAACAACACTAAACAAAATAGAAATAGCATGGTAGTGATCACCTTTCCCAGGGGCTATTATCATCAATAAATGACTTAATAATATAAATAACCATTTTTATAAAAACTTGGTTTAGTAAAGTTATTAAATATTGTGCTGGTCAAATGTTGTATATTTTCTGGGATATTGTTGTAAAAGCGTATACATCACCTCAAGATTAATTTACTGACTCGGTGGAGTCAAGTGTCTGGTACTGTTGCTTGTATCTGAAGCATCTTGTAGCATTTACTTTACTTATTTTTGTAAAACTACTTTTATTTTTGTGTACGTACATTACATTTTTATAAATGTATTGAGAGGCCAGAGTTAGTATATTAAGTTTTCCCTAAATTTTTGACTAAGCGACTCTTTAAGTATTAATTCATAGATCGTTCTTAAGGCCCTCTTCTGTAAAACATTAGTAACACAAAAATTTTAGTGTAAGTCGCGTGTCTCCATAGCAAATGCTGTGGAAATATCTAAAGAAAATAGTCTAGCTTTATTTTCTTTAAAAAAAAGTTACCTCCACACTAGAATTTTCTCCTATATCGTAAGGGGCAGTTTACAAACATAATTTTCACAAGAACAAACATCCAGACCCGGGACAACATGAAACAAATTTACTATTTTTTGCAGTTCGCTCAACAGATAGACTCATAATATCTTTATGTTCATGATAATAATTTACTGGTTAAAATTAAGGAGCCACCTCTTAAAACCGTTTCTCTATTGAAAGAATTGACCACCTAGTGATTACTGAAGTTAAACATTAAGTTATAAGCTTTTAACCAATGTTCAGTAATACGTAAAATATGAATATTGTTGTTATTTAGGAACAATTTAATTTCTAGCTCTTTGTCTATCATGCCTTGTATTTTTTGATGCATCAGGCGTAAACAATTTTTATTATAATTTTGTAAAATTGTAATTATTAAGTAAGCTGCATTCTAAATTATTATAAGTGCTAGAGATTACCTCTATTGTCTTCCAAACTGAATGTAAAGTCATTATGCTGCTCAATAGAAGCAGATGTCTGGGTAGTCCTTGCCTGAGTTTCAAATGTCGACGTCTTCAAGGTAAGAGTGAATAGTCTTATTTTAAGGCAGTTCACTTTAATATCATCTTAATATCATCAGTAGTCAAGTACTGGCTTAGAATAGTCAAAAATGTATTTGTTTTTAAAGTTTCTCGTACAAGCAGGTTTACACACAATGTTTTCCTTCCCCGTGGAGCACGAGAAAAATCAGCACTTAATTCGTAATAAACGTTTCCATTGATACCAGTGGGGATCATTTCCATGTTCTTCACGTAATGTGAAATTTACAGCAAGCACTTAGCCCTGAACTACTGTCACCCGGAGGGGTAGACAGGCACTATTTAGCCCGGTCCTGCTATACCTACCTCATCTCCTTTACATCCATATACCTACGCATACATCCCTTCTCGACTCAGCATAGCATTTCTTTGTCACTCTTTCCTCGTTCATTTTTTCTACATTACTAAATCACCGAAGCATTTGTTTCTTAATCCGGGTCATAATATCATCTTGCAAACCACACATTTCTCCTATCACACAATTTTTTAGCTTGTCATTCAAATTCAGCCTTAGCATACTCCTTAATGACAGCATTTATTCTACTCTTCACCAGACAACTGACATCTTTACGGATCCACACGGAGCCAAACCAGTCTGAGTCAGTCAGTCCTATAAAGGGACTTTAATTTCTATGTCAACCTAGCACTCAAACGAAATGAATTCAGTATAAGCCTTTTCCAAGTCCAAGAACTCACAAAAAACTTTTTAGTTCTTGGCCAAAAACTTCTTCACAGTCATGTGCATGGAAAAGACTAGATCCGTACGATTTAATAAAATAATTGAATATTTCAAAAATTACGTAAATTTTGAAACGGCAGTGAGCTTCAAGGTTTTAATAAAATTAAATTACTTTTCAGTTTTTAGCACCAAACGCTTATTTGGTACTTTGGTGCTGCTTCCCATAGCTGGGAATGGAATTATAATAACTGGAATTATAGTATTGATCTATGACTACAATATCGTCTGATATGTAAGAGCTTATGTGTGTTAAGAGTCGTGGCTCTGTCCGTCCGCTGGATTGAATGGTGGGGCTTTGAAAATCAGCGATATTGTAATTTTCGGTTAAAATTCTAATATAAATTGAAATATACATATTAAAATAACTTTTTTATTATCAGACGGAGCACCGCACTTGTTGCGCGTGCGGGGAGCCGATTGCGGACCGGTTCCTGCTGGAAGTGGGCGGCGGCGCGTGGCACACGGGCTGCCTTCGCTGCTGCGTTTGTGCGGTACAGCTGGACCGACACCCCTCCTGCTTTCTGCGCGATCGGCAGGTCTACTGTAAGCAGGACTACGCCAAGTGAGTCGGTGATACCGTAAACTGCGATTTAAAATTTTGGCTGGCAGCGAATCATTTTTCTATACCGCTATTAGGGCTGAGTGAAGCGAATACGAGACATATCCTTTCCAGAGTAGTTTAGTGTATTAAGACGCTTACATATTATCTCGGTGGCCGGACTTGCAGGCGCTATATCGTCGCTTATTGATTTCAACGATGAGCTACAAGAAACAGCCTACGTCTAGGTCTAGGTGCCTTAAAAAAAATCCATGTGTTATATGTTTTGTCCTCTTCGATATCCCGCTGACAAATATTTTTATTTAGAATTGGGGGGACAAATGAGCATATAGTCCTCATGATAGTAGGTGGACGCTGTGGACCAACAGAAACCTATATCTGTCCTTGATTAGATCAAAATGTCAAATCAAAATGTAGATGGCAGATAAGATGTCACCCCTGAGTATTAACACTGGAATAAAAAACTATTATCTTTTTTATTCCAGTGAAAATATAAGGAAATAAATATAAATAAATAAATAAAAATATATAAATAAGTAAGATATGACTTTTTCTAAGGAACGATTCAGGTGCCTATGTGGCGAATTCAACCTTTAAGCAACAAAAGAATCCATCAATATGACAGATGTAGGGTGTTGCTTTCTGAATGATCGAATTTCGTCTACTAAACAATCCCATTGCGTGTAGTAAAATTTTACTAAAAATATAACAACAAGTCAAGTCAATCCTCTAGCTTTAAAATTGCTAGTGTAGTACGGACACTTATAGTATTATAATTTTATTTTTTCTGAAGCCAATTGATTCGAAAAAATCAAATCCATCATTTTTACAAAGTTGTATTATGTTATTATTTCTCAGTATGTATAAATAACACTTTATTTATACATACTTAGAAAAATAATTATAGTGACCACACAAAATAAACTTACGTCAAAAGTATTATATTTAAACATCTAAAGAAATCATCACGAGAATTTAATTTTAACCATCCATTTATTTACTTCTAAATACCCGACTGCTCCAGAAGGAAGGTAAGGTTTTTTTAATGTTCTCCTTAGTTACGGAAGTGACATAAGGTATATTTCTTATCTTTTCTGTAAACATTTTCATGCAATCGGGTTTTTTAAATAACTGTTATAACAATTAAGCTTGTTCAGTTAGTTATTCACGCGACTTACAGAATAAATTTTCATAAGAAACGTGTAAAAATACATAGACGAAAGTTGAACAGTCCCCCGAAATCCTTCATGCAACATTTACCCACAGTTTGAATAAATTTTATGTTTGCCGCTGACAAATAATTTTTACAAATACAATTCATATAAACTTTTAACATATTATATTTTTCAATTAAAATAAAACACATAGACGTCAAAAGTATAACTTTAACCTTAGATACATTTATTTGGTTTTAATTATAATAGATAATCGTGACTGACTTCGTAACGAACTCTTCCACAAAGACTAAGAATTCTAAGGTCTGCGATTCTCTATTTTCACCGTTAGAATCAGCTTACTACCGTAAAAGCTGCTTTTTCCGAGATTTGCGAGAGTCGGTTGTACATGCTTTGATTTTGATAGGACTGCTTCTGTTGAAATCGGTCATAAAAATGCATCAATTTTTGTATGACTGCTTGTCTCAGTAATGACTACTGAGACAAGCTTTCTATTTTCACCGACTTATTGGTATTTTTAATGAACCTTGCTTTATTATTATTTACTTTATGGCCTTTTTCTCCGCTGCAGAAATATGGAATGCCCCATAACTCTCCAACGCATATTATTGCCATTTATCACGTAAAATGATCAAAAATCACCATTACGCCACTACTTCTTTATGACTTTCTTTACTTATCGAAATGCTTATCACATATTATTCAATCTAAATCTATATTATTGAAGTCCACAAGTCCACAACGCATTTGCAAGACTGTATTTGTTAGGGGTTTTCCGGGGATGCGACTTACCGTAAGCCATATGCTTGTTTGCTAAAATGTTTTTACCTATGTCCGTTACAAACTTTGATTTTGATAAAATTTTTGTGTGTGTTTGAATGGGTCTCTAGATGGTTTATACACACATTTGGACCCAATAGGTGGCGTTGTTGTCAAGATCCAGAAATCACCCGTGCAAAGTTAGAGAGGATCGCTAGTATAAATATTATATTACTGCATATAGAAATCAAAACTATCAAAGTAGGACGGAAAATACGTGGTAAAAATAAGAACCTTTTGTATTAAGGTCAAACAACATTTTAAGTTCATAGCGACAGAGTATAAAATAAATTAGTTAATTATTTAAAATTTACTTGTATTTAAACATGTCGAGGAAGGTTTCCTACTGTAAGCAACCATTAAATAAAGAGATAAGCCATTAAAATTTTATTTATTAGGACGAAAGCTATCGCAGTACTCAACGTGTCGGCTTTGAAATAATACTAGTTTTTACGGAATTTATCGCGTATATTTAACTTTTTAATACCCGACGTTTCGAGAGCTTTACAGCACCCATGGTCACGGGTAGGACTGAGATGTTTAACGTCCAGATGTCATAGTTAACCGCGGTTACCATAGATTAAAATTTAACTTTTGTTCCGATCTACACAGTATGTACTTATGGTATCATGAAGCGTCAAAGAACATATAGCTGATGTGAAGAATCGACGCTCCGGGAAGTCTGCAGTCTGTGAACATGTACAGGATCGCCCCCGTCACTACATCAGATTTGATAGACCACAAATCCTCGCTAAAGAACACCGATTCCTTCCAAGGATGATTCGCGAGGCTATTGAAATCAAAAAACACCCTAATTTCAATAGAGAAGACGGCTGGGTGCTACCATCTACTTGGGATCCTATAATAAATAAAATTAAATCCCAACCCAAGCATACAACTGCAAGGCTTCATGATACCATAAGTACATACTGTGTAGATCGGAACAAAAGTTAAATTTTAATCTATGGTAACCGCGGTTAACTATGACATCTGGACGTTAAACATCTCAGTCCTTCCCGTGACCATGGGTGCTGTAAAGCTCTCGAAACGTCGGGTATTAAAAAGTTAAATTTACGCGATAAATTCCGTAAAAACTAGTATTATTTCAATGTGTAGTGTTCGCGTAAATATAAGAAATCATAACGTGTCGGCTATTAAAAAGATCTGACTTTACCACGTGTTTACTTATAAATTGGATCAACTAAAAAGTTATAATAAAAAACTTTTATTATCCTCAAATATAGTTGAAACTTTTATAGGACCCATTAAAATCTTGCAATAAAAATCACCAACAAACATAGATAGGTCAAACTCAAAAAGGAATATTGTTAAGCATATTTGAATATCAGATATCATCATCTGTTATATCATTTTTTATTGGTTTAATGAAAAAACATGTTAATAAAATAACGAATATTATTCAGTTTAAATGGATAAGAGTCAAGTAATTCAGCTATTGCTTGACTTTTAATTGTTTAAAAAATGTAAAAACTACGAGTCAGATTGCTCAACGATATTTTAAAATTACGAATAAAATATTAAATGCGGCTAAAATAATCTTAACTCTGCTTCATTGCGTGGGAGGGTTGAACACATTTCAGGTTGAGCCTCTGATTGTATATTGTCCACGCTTACTATATTATGAATGTATAGAATAAACTTCGTTTTAGTCGGACATCCCACTACGTTTTTTATATTTATTATATTCCCAACGATCGCAGTTCTAAAACCCTAGAATTTCTATGTCGAGTTTTATTTATAACTGGGCTTCGCATGTGTAAGATTTATCAATGCGGCGTTATTTAGAGGTAAAATAATTATTAAAGATCATTTTTATTGTACCAATTTTTGACAACTCAAACTTATCTCGAAGTTTTTCAAATAAAATACGAGTATAGCCTAATTCACTCCTGGCATTGCATTCTACCTTCTACCAGTTGTCCCTTTCGCTGTCGCTTGCACTAAATATAGGTCACTGCTATTGTTTTACTATTGTGTCTGAAAACCGGACAGTGAAAGTTATTAAAAGTTAATTTTAATCAGATCAGCCATTCCGAAGATTTTCTGGGCACACAGACAGACAAACAAACAATAATTTTAAAAATTGTTATTCATGTCCTAATGACATGCACATATCCCCTTCAGCCGAACAAATTGACAATTCAATTTTATTTTATGTAGAGATTTAATAACATGTTTGTAAATTTATTTTTTGCCACTTTGTTTATCAGCTCCTAAAAGTTTATGGATACCTACTTCTTTTGTTGTATAGAGGATTTATGTTAATTGCAACGTTTGGTATACATTTACTTGGTATTTCTTGGCTTATTCTTCGTGTAATGCTGTGGACTGTATTATTACATAGAAGTCACGGTTTTCCGACTGTCCTCTAATATCGGCTATGGCAGCCTGCAAATAGTATTGGCTACCACCTCAATTCACAAAATGTGTGCTTGAAGTATTCTTTGAGGCCCAGCACCTTTCATGATAGGAGCTCTGCTGATTTATATCTTACTACCTGACTTTTACATAGGTTAGATAGTTCTCAGCCCCAGGATAATTTACGGAAACAAAGCGTTTTTTTTTCTTATAGCACTTCATTGACTGAGATTGGTGACAATGTAAGTTGTCCCCGGTAACGACTTTGTATAGCCAAGGATTTTTTTGGAGTTTATTGGAGTTTACTCGTTAAGAATATTTTATATCGCAGGGCGTGGAAAAAAAAGAGTAATGAAATAAAGTGTTAACGAAATTGAAGCTGTTTATTTATTTATTTATTTTATTTATTTAAAACTTCATATACACAAGTGGTATATAGGCGGACTTAATGCCTAAGGCATTCTCTCCCAGTCTACCTTGGGATGATGCAGAGATAGAATAAAGTAGGTGTAATAAAAAGTTAATATGCGAATACTAAAATAAAATAACAAAAAAAATGTAATACATGGAAATAAAATACATAAGATATAAATGGTACATCGCAAAAAATAGATAAAATTATATTAATATTCATACACATATATGTACATAAAATATATAATATACATAATTACAATAAGAACAATAAGAATATATATATATATATATACATATAAACATACATATATACATATATATATACATATACATACATACACACACATACATACATATATACACATATACATACATATACACATGTACAACTAGTGCTTGTTTATACCTTGAATTGATTATTTATTCAATTGATTACCTTTATACATTTTACTAAATCAATATAAATAAATATACTTCTCATCAAAAAATCGAAACACCTTGCAAGTTTATGTTTTGTAAGTATTATCAGTTTTTTTATTATTTACAAATAAATATCAAATGTCGCTTAATAATGAGTTTTATGAGGTTTTCAAATTCTAACGTTATTGTTCTAAATTCAAATTAAATTTTCATAGGTTTCATGTTTTCTCTAATGAGTCATTTTTATTTTGTATGGAGAACGAAAGCAATGAATGAAACAACACACGTAGGTGAAAAAAAACTGAAACACTTATTAAATAACGTTTAATAACTAGTGTTCCCTCCTTAAGCTCTTATCACCGCTTCCGTCCGGTTTTTCATCGATCGGATTAGAGTTACGATGCCATGCTGTGGGATGTTGTCCCATTCTTCCTGAGTGGCACTTTTCAGCTGGTCAAGTGAGTCTGGGGCAGGATCTCTCGCTCGGATTTACCTCTTTAGCTGATTCCAGAGATGTTCAATTGGATTCATGTCTGGGCCCCTTGCTGGCCATTCCATTATGGAGAGACCGACATCGGTAAAGTAATCACGTACGACGCTCGCGGTGTGGGCCCTAGCGTTATCGTGCATAAATGTGAACCCGTAGTTGATAAAGTGTGCATAGGGCATCACGTGAGGCTCTAGACACTGTTCCACGTACCGATGACAGTTCAAAGCAGGTAGACGTGGCTCAGACACGAAGGCAAGCTCTGTCTTATCGTCGGCTGATTCCTCCCCAAACCGTCCACGAACCACCACCATAACTTTTTCAATGCAGCATTGTGCAAAGCGTTCTCCATCTCTTCTGTAGACCTTATTCCTTCCGTCGTCAGCATAGAGCATGATTTTACATTCATCAGAAAAGAGAACTTTGCTCCATTGGATGTATGACCAATTTAGGTGCTCGCGTGGAAAGTCAAGGCGCGCTCTTCGATGGTCTGCGGTTACTTTCGGTCAATTTGCTGACTTGTGTGGTACCAGTCCACGTTCCTTCAACCTTCTTCTAATTGTAGAGTCACTTACAGCGATCCTCCGTACAACTTCAAACCGCTGCTGCAGTTAAAATGCAATAAGGCGCCGGTTTCGTAAAGAATTTGATACAATAAATCGATCATCTCTCTCAGAAGTGACCCGATTCCTGCCAGATCCAGAACGGCGCGTAAACGTACCAATCTCTCGATAGCGGTTGTAGACTCTATGAACAGATGACAGTCTTAGATGCAATGTTCGAGCCACAACACGCTGACTAAGTCCAGAGTCCAGCAATGCCACCACTTGGGCGGCTTCTGTGGACGAAGTATCCATATATTTTAGGAAATAAAACTTTTTTCAGACGTCTTAAAGTCACAGTAAACGAATCAAAAACAAAATCGTTAAAGATAAACGCAAATTTTTAGTTTTTAAACGTGGAATGGCCTCCAACTGTAGACGCACATTTATCTCAAAATAGTGATTCATTTCATTTAGAGGATAAACAAATGAAATTCTTACTTCTATAATAACGTTTTTTCCCATGGAATGAAAACTCTTTTGTATTAAACTAGGTGTTTCAATTTTTAAAAAAATTAAGTTAGGTGTTTTGATTTTTTTGATGAGAAGTATATATGTGTTCATTTTCTTCCTTTGCCTATTATATATATTTTAAGATCGTTTTCAGGAGTAAACTCCTGCCACGCGTTGAAGCTGATAGGCGCAATTTTTCTCCTAGATTAAGGGTGGCAAACAAACACAGTCCACTTGATGGTAAGTAAAGGCTGTGGCTCATAATAATAATAATAATAAAGCCCGTTTTTAATTCCGATTAACATTTTTGATACAGTTTAACTTAATATAGAGTGTAATTAGTACTTAATTCATATTTATTATTTATATACATACACACAGACATGCATACATGCATAAATACATACATACACACATACATACATATATATACACACATACACACATATATATACATATACATATAAATATATATATATATATATATATATATATATATATATATATATATATATATATATATATATATATACATACACATACACACACATACATACATACACATATATAAATGTAAGTTTAATTTTACTTTTAGTTTATTTATTTTTGTTTTATTCACTATCATTATTTTCTTCACCATTGATCGGAACCCCTTCTCGGGTATAGGCCTCCTCCAGCATTTTCCAGACCTTTTTATCCTTAGCTTTCTTTCGCCATTCGTTTCCTGCTGTCGCTTCTATATCGTCTATCCACCTTGCTCTGGGGCGCCCTCTTTTTCTTCTTCCCTCTGGACCTTTCCATATGATTGTCTTTAGTGTCCATCTTTTGTCTGTGTACCTTGCGATATGTCCTGCCCGCTGCCATTTCTGCTTTAGTGCGTGATGTAAGGCGTCTTTAATTTAGTGGCTCATAGACGTCTACATCTATCCTCGATTAAAATCAAAATACAGATACATTGTCACCCCTGAGGACTTAGGTGAAATAGCTCGTTTCCATTAAACAAAACACGGGTATTTTACTCAGTTATTCTGTGAGAGCATTGTCATTCCCTACGGTATACGCGATCCATTCGTGCTGCAGCCGTAGGCTTCAGGGTGGCTCTACCACGTGTGATCGAATCAAGCTAGAATTAAAAGCCAAACACTGCCTCTTAAAATAAAGTAGCTTAAATTTAATTGTGAAACAAAATAGCCGGTGCCGTTTTATGTACTGATTTATTAAAAGCAATGTTCATCTAGTTGTGAAATTCGCCGTAACTCGTTCAATTTTTTAGTTTGTATAATAAGCAAACAACACAGTAATCAATAATAAAACACAAATAATATATGAGATAAATAAAATAAACTCTTTTTAACTGTTTTTTTTTCATTTCACACTTCATAAACTATTTAGAAAGAAACATTTGAAATACAAACAAATCACAGCTCATTCAATCAGTATTTATTTTTCACTTTATGAAATCAGTATTTATTTTTCACTTTATCAACAATATCTACTCTGTGCGACTGTTTGACCACATGCTACTAAGTGTTTGACATTGACAGTATGGACGTAAATAAACTGTAGCTTATTGTGTCTGACATTGGCAGTACGAACGTAAATAATGGTTGTTTTATTTGCTTATTTTTCTTATTATTTAAAAACATACTAGCAATTCTATTAATATTCCATTTAAGCATTCCTGTTTGCTTGTGTTAGGAGCGGATCACGACAGTAGTCAAATTAAATTTCATGTATTTAACGCATGTTAAATATAAATTTTAACTTCCTGCAATCCTTTTCCATAAAATCCTTGTCTACGCCAAATCTCACCGTCATCCGTGCTCGCAATATGCTTAAAAAGGGGTACGACGGTATGAAGTTTCGTCCTGAGTATGGGAGCT
Source organism: Parnassius smintheus behrii (assembly GCA_036936625.1). Classification (NCBI taxonomy): domain Eukaryota; kingdom Metazoa; phylum Arthropoda; class Insecta; order Lepidoptera; family Papilionidae; genus Parnassius; species Parnassius smintheus. The sequence continues at coordinate 10,295,345 of JAUPFT010000016.1, read as the reverse complement.
TTGTAGACTTCTCAGTTTTACTAAAGTGCAGGGAGGAAATTAGAAAAAAAACACATTACAACACTTTCAGTGCTTTCATTTTGACTTCAACACATATTATATCTTAATACATGTAAATTACGTGTCACGTTGTTTGTCCGCAATGGACACCTAAACTACTTAACCGATTTTAATAAAATTTGCACACCGTGTGCAGTTTGGTCCATCTTGAGAGAGAATAGTTTTTTTGCCCATGAGTGACCTACAATTTTTTTGCTAATTTAAGAATTTTAGAGGGCACAGTAAAGGGTCGTCGAAAAGGGCAGACCAACGTCTACCTGGCAAGCGTATATATATATATATATACACATATATATATATATATAAATATATATATATATATATATATATATATATATATATATATATATAAGCGTATATATATATATATATATATATATATATATATATATATATATATATATCATCATCATAGGCATCCCCCAAGGTATGCCACAAAGCACGGTCCTGAGCCACCTGCATCCATCGACTTCCTGCATGTCTTACCAGTTCGTCACTCCATCTAGTGGGGGGTCGCCCTACACTTCGTCTACCGGTACGAGGCTGCCACTCGAGAACCTTTTTTCCCCAACGGTTGTCGGTTCTTCGAGCTATATGGCCGGCCCATTGCCACTTCAGCTTACTAATCCGTTGGGCTTTGTCGGTCACTCTGGTTCTACTGCGGATATCCTCATTTCTAAGTTTATCACGCAGAGAAACTCCGAGCATAGCCCTCTCCATAGCTCACTGAGCGACTTTGAGCGTCCTCATACGGCCAGCAGTGAAGGACCACGTCTCAGTCCCATATGTCATCACTGGCAACACGCACTGGTTGTACAACTTAGTTTTCAGGTTTTGAGGTATACCTGACGAGAAGATGCGTTGTAATTTCCCGAACGCTGCCCAGCCGAGTTGAATCCGTCGATTGACCTCTCGGTCGAAGTTGGACTTACCTAGCCGGACTATTTGTCCCAGGTAAACGTACTCGTCAACAACTTCGAGCTTAGTGCTCCCAACAACTACCGGCATAGGTGTGTCATGGACATTAAACATGATCTTTGTTTTATCCATGTTCATCTTAAGACCTATCCGTTGGGAGGCACTATTGAGGTCATTGAGCATAGTGCTTAAGTCCTCCAGCGATTCTGCCATAAGTACTATATCGTCGGCAAATCGAAGGTGAGTGATGTACTCGCCATTGATGTTAATACCGTATCTTTTCCAGTCCAGTAGCTTGAAAATGTCTTCCAATGCAGCGGTAAAGAGTTTTGGGGAAATAACGTCACCCTGTCTTACACCTCTCCGCAGTTGGATGTGTTTCGTACTCTGGTTCTGTACTCGGATAGCCATCGTAGCCCTACTATACAAACATTTCAGCACTTCGATATACCGACAGTCAACTTGGCACCGCTGAAGAGACTGTAGCACCGCCCAAATTTCGACGGAATCAAAGGCTTTCTCATAGTCCACATACGCATATATATAAAATCATAAAAAATATTTTAACCTATGTTCGTTATAAACTTTGATTTATTGATGAAATTTTGTGTGTGTTTGAATGGGTCACTAGATGGTATATTCACAAATGGTGGCGCTGTTTGCTGCTGTCCGTATATATATGTGTGTGTGTATAGTTTGAGTGATGCATAAAGATCAACATTAAAATCATATTCAAAACTATTTAAAGAATGTGCACGGACAACATGGATTGGAATGTTTATTCTCGTAAGTTCAATTTAAAAAATATTTATAAGAAACAATTTCACGTTCACTCGTCATATAATCGTTTAGTCGGCCCGCATTAATTCCTTTACAATACGCTGCCTGCGTCCAATTAACCTTCGACGTATTAGAAATATCCAAAGTCATACTCATTTTCCTAGTCATTCGTGGTTGTATAATACGGCTGAATTTGGGAGTGCCGTAGATGTTTGACTCGGGTAGACATGGGATCATGTGATTATATTGGTCGGATAATGGGTGGTATGTGTAGTAGAATGTTGGCAGGGTAGGCGGCCCGGTGTGCAGATGACCTGTGACCCACTCGCTGTGTGGCCGGAAAGCACAATCTGCGTCATCGAACCGATCGATTTCAATCAAGACGGCAACGTAAAGAAATATTGTAATAGATATTTAAAGGAATTTAGAAAACAGTGTAATAAAGTTAACTAGACGTAAGTTGCGGAAAAATTACACTTCTTCTTATTTTCGTTTGTATTTTTTTAAGAACAAACAGAAATAAATAAAAACAAATAAAGCTCAAGAAAACATGTAATTCATGATCCAATCCATTTCGGCCTATTAAAAGTATATCGCTGTACATTTATGTGCTATGAGAAAATTGCAAAATTCTGTAGGGTAATAAATACTAAATAATAAATTTTCATAGTACATTAAATGTTATGTTAGTTAAGAATGTTACTCATGTACATAATGAGTCAACTAAAATATTAACATAAAATTAGTTAAAGTTTATTTAAGTCGATTTGTTCGTTAAAAGTCGTCAATAAGACTTCCGTTTTTTTACACTTAAATTTTTAATTTCATTCACATTATAAAACTAGCTCCCCTATAATTAAAAATATATCGTTAATTGCTTTAGTTTACAATGTACCTAAGTAAACATCAAGAATCTTTACACGTGATAGAACCCTGTTGCTACAACATATTATATTATCAATACAACATATGATATTATATTATCGTTGTAGGTTTTAGGTCAGCTCTACTGGGGAAAGACCATGCTCTCACAGAATACCAGCGTAAAATAGCAGCTTGACGCTGCTTGTTTCGTATGGTGAGTGTAGAAAACCGGAGACTCTTTTCATTGGATACGAGGCATTCCATTTCAGTTCTGCTCTTAGCCCACTTACCATAAAATGGACTGTGCGCTCGCTTGTCACACTTAAATGCTTAAAAAATTACAATGACATATATTCTCAAATGAAATTTTTAGAAGCTGCCAAATATATTATCAATAAACTATATCATTTGATTGTCCTTAGGATAAATAAGTGATGTAAATAACAGGTGCGTGAGAAGCGGACTCGATAGTCAAAAGTAAAAAAAATGAGGCCAATGTCCCTAAAGCGGTATTATTGAAAACCACCGCTCGAGAGTGGCACAACAAAGCGGCGACGGGGAACGTTGCCAACGGAAAAAATATACCCGGCCATGTGCGCACCATGACTTGCGATATCAACGTTTTCATTTGTCATTTATTTTGATTGTGATAACTCGGTGCGACGTGAGACGATATGTTTTAATCGAAACAGGGCTATGTGGACCGTGGTGGACGGTTGCGACCACCTCGGTAGCGGATTCGGTTTTGACGGTGCAGACGGAGTAAGGAAAGACTATTAATTTCAGATTAAAGAATACATGTATCTCAAAATATACTTACTGTGGGCCATTGAAATTTCAAATACGTATTATTATTTTTTGTACTAGCCAGTAAACTCACACAAACATACACGTATATAGCTAGGCATGGGCTTCTCCTACAAACTTACGTTGGCACGCTGATTATCGAGCCTATCATCAAGTCTTAAGCATTGGACGTTCTCTTCATAGGTCTTTGTTTTTGATTTCTGGTATATTACGAGATGACGTTAAGGTACAATTCTGTAGCCGACTGCAGACAGCTGCAGCAAGCGACGTGTCGTCGCGGCACAACTGGTTTGTATGTAGTTCTATGAAATACGTTCCGTAGATATAAGCGACACGTCGTTTGCCTAGAGGCAGACGACACTGTAGACCGACCGCAGATCAGAAGTGCCGCCAAATCCCGACCGGCAAAACGTTAAACTTTTCTTAAAAAATGGGTTTCACCGATTCCGAGGAAGAGAAACTGATTTACCAGGTGGCCCAATATCCCGCACTGTACGTTCCCTCACTTCCTCTGCATTTCAAAATAGGACGTGTATCTTTTTGACTTTTCTGTTTATACTTTATAATAAAAGCAAGTCATCATCATCTTCCTCATCTTATAACAAAATATATAAAAATAAATCGTGATCGCTAATTTCAAACACGTCAGACATCGTATCCCACTGAATACTCGGAACAGACTGGGTTGCTGCTGCGTGCAGTCGGCTATGGAATTGCACCTTTAGAAGTTATTTTAACGTGCAGTTGCGGTGTAATAATAATAAGAATATCGTCCCGTTGGTGTCGCAACTGGTGACAGAATGAAAATTGCAACAGCAGACACACTCTTCAAAATTTAGGTACTCATATCGTGTACAAAACTGAAATGCTGGCTGGCTACTTTGCACTTGTGTTCGAGATTGGTGAGACTAATGTTGACTAGATTCAAGTCATCAATAAACCTCTCAGTACGTTATTACATTGAGTCTAAAGCTGCTAGGTTGTATTTTGCAGCACTAGTCCATATATAGCAGCAATACTTCATGCACGACCGGTATTGCGGTATTTGATCGTATAAAGATCGTGCGATTGTTGCACATTTTAGAATCTAATCGAGGTGTGAAGCTAAAACAAAAGAAATGTTTTCGTAAGAGTGTCTGTAGTTATCTCAGTTGTCAGCCTTGTTATCTGCCTACTTAAAATAAAATGTGTTACTAGATAAAACAGGAAAAACATTTCTACCTATATTGTTTTTTTGTTTTAAAAATAATTTTAACAATGCTATAAACATTACTAATATTCGCCTTAACCACTCCTGGTAAGCTTAAATTACGAGCTTGTGTTACGAGTGGTTCACGCAAGTAGTCGAATGGCGGATTCGAGTCCACGACCTTTTTGAGTTCGCAGTCCGCGCCCTGACATTACGCTACTGTCGCTTCATATATGTTATAAACTTTAAAACCATCCAACCGATTTTGTCAAAATTTTTGTGTGTGTTTGAATGGGTCCGTAGATGGCTTATATTCACATTTGGACCCAGTAGGTAGTGCTGTTGTCAAGATAAAGAAGATCACTCGTGCGAAGCCGTGGCGCATCTATTGTATGTCCATAAATGACAAAGTCCGCTATAAAATTTCTTTAAAACAATGAGAATGATGAGACCATTTCACCACCCATTATTCTTATGCAACTTTATCGATTTACGCAGCATTCTTGTGAAAACTCTCAAGAAACACTATTTTTCAGAAAAAATATTAATTAATTATACAACAGAACTTTCCTCATGAATAATTTTATCTATTGGTGAAAATCGAATGAAAATCGTAACTGTAGTAGTTTCGGAGATTAGCGCGAACATATTACCAACAGAGACGCTGCGCGGCGCGGCGGGTTGATATTATCTATGGAAAATTAAAAATAAATTCCAGCGTTGTAAATATACTTGACGTATTTTGGTACTTATCATTTGAATTGAATGCTCGTGGAGACAAGTGTCTTCAATAAGCGTGTATCAGAACTATAGATTCCACTAACAAATGAATTTGACGTGTGCCTTTACAACGATGGGTCATGGCGTGTCAAGTGGCGTGAACAAAACGCGAGCGGCTACGTGGCCATCGTCAGAAGATTCTATCCTTGACATTAAGTGCCGATGATGCCACATACTTGAGTAACTATCTATATTTACCGCATATACGTAATTAATGTCTTTGTTGCGAGAACATCTCGCTATTGAGAGTGAAACGGTTTTTACTGTTTCACGAAATCAATAACGTTAGGGTCTTCTTAGGATTTCTTTTCGGATCAAATTTATTTAGAGGATAACACAAGATAAAAAAAAGTAAAAAATACAGTTGTATTGATAAGTTCAATTGTTTACCTGAATTATTATTTATATGATGGATAACTTTAATAATCTGACGGTTAAAAAATCAGCCCCCACGTCCATGTCAAACGTATTTCTGAATGGTCTGAAAGGAAAATATAATCGTCTAGGAAAATATAATCTGGAAAACGAGCATACAGTTCACCTGTTAAGTGCTCCTCATGACCAACCGCAGCTCATGACCAACCGCAACACCTGGGGAATTGCAGGTGCGTTGCCGGCCCTTTAGAAAGGCGTACGCTCTTTACTTGAAGGCCCCCAGGTCGTATCGGTCCGAAAAAATCGCCGGTGGTAAATTATTTCACAGAGAGGTCGTACGCGGAAGAAAACTCCTAGTAAAACGTACATTGGTGGACTGCCAAGCATCCAGATGGTGTTCGCGACACAAGTTTGCCGCGTAGAGTGCGTTCATGAAATTTGGCGGCTGGGATTAATCCGAACAATTCCTCAGAGCACTCCCCGTGATATATACGATAAAATACGCAAATATATGCAACATCTCTTCACAGCGCCAGTGAATCGAGCTGATTGGAATTGGAAAGCACTCGGTCGTCGACGATTCGAGCCGCTCTATGTTGGATGCGGTCAAATCAAAGGAGCTGGCACTGGGAAGCCCCGGCCCAGAAATGTGAACAGTATTCCATGTCCAGCCGAACCTGCGCCTTGTAAAGTTGCAGGCGGTGTGCCGGCATGAAATACTGTCCCACTCTAGTGAGCACGCCAAGCTTTTTAGAGGCCAATTTGGCCTTCTCTTCCAAGTGACCACGAAACTGCACGTCACTCGATATGTCGACGCCCAGGATTCCAATACTGTCTGAGGCAACAAGGGGAGTGCCTTGAAACTTAGGAGATACTACAAAGGGGTTCTTTTCAGCGGTTAACGCGCAAACTTGTGTCTTCTGAGGGTTAAACTGGATTAGATATAGTCGCCCCTAATCCGAGGCATTGTTCAGCAAAGACTCGACTTCAGACACAAGTTTGTCCTGGTAGTCGGAGACGTTTTCCCGAGAAATATTGAATGTTGCAGGCTTACAACATATCATTGATATACAGAAGAAACAGCGTTGGTGATAGCACGCAGCTTTGTGGAACACCAGCGTTAACAGGCTTGTAATCTGAGCTTGCACCGTCTACAACGACCTTGGTAGTCCGATCAGCAAGAAAGCTCTGATCCAATTGCACAATTTCTCGGGAAGCCCATAGGAAGGGAGCTTCGAAAGAAGCGCTTTGTGCCAAACCCGATCGAAGGCCTTCGCAATGTCCAAACCAACGGCCAATGCCTTCCCCTTGGACTCTACTGCCACCGCCGATCTATGAGTCAGGTAGACCAGAAGATCACCAGCTGATCGACCAGAAAACCATATTGGCGATCAATAATCAGCTGGTGATTCTCAAGGTATCTCATGAGCTGACAGTTTACAATGGATTCCATTGTTTTGGAGTACAAGGAGATGATGTCGATGGGCTTGTGGTTGGAAAGGTCTGAGCGGTCACCTTTTTTAGGGATCGGGTGGACGAAAGCCGTCTTTCATGATTTTGGGATGGCTGGGAGAGCGGCTTTCTCCTTTGCGGCATGGGCCAGTGAGTCATCCTCCTTGTGCAGAGATGGAACAGATGGCTGACAGAAATTCCCCTGGACAGCCTTGGCGAGAGACCAGAATGCACGGGTTCCGGAAGGAAGGAATAAAAAGTTTCATACCCTGAAGTACCACATCAGCGACAGAATCAGCAACAACGTTGAGATCGTCCGGCGAGAAGCAAACCCGCCCCCAAGGGTAGGATGCAAAGAAAGATCGCATTGTATCCCAATCGGCTGACCTATAGTGCCCACTTTGATGACAATAGAAATAATTGTTATAGATTTAGACAAATTAACGGTTTCCGTACATTATTTATCCATGTGACGATGTATATAACAGGGTAATATATCTTATTATATTGAATATTATAAGACGTACGTGAGGGTAGGGTACGTGATGGTAAGTGGATGCTGTGGCCTATAGACAACTATATCTATCTTCGATTAAGAATCAAAATGCAGGTGAGTGGTCACCTATGAGAACTCAGTTAAGAATTCCTCGTATCCAGTAAAAAGGATCCCAGGGTCTCTATACTCATCATACAAAACACAGCATCATTGAGCTACCATTATATTACGACTAGATCTATAAGTTCTTGTACGAGTAGAGCACAACACAGAGACTGCGATGCAATAAGTTTGTGACAATCGACACAAACTTATTGCATCGTAGTATCTGTGCTGTTTGATCTATTAGTACGTATAAATCTAGTCATAATATAATCTAGAGTTCTAAAGTGAAATTATTGAGCCAATTCATTATAAACAATTTAATATCGACTTAAACAGCATTTATGGAGCTTATTTTTCCGTGATAGAGAGCAGAAGTTGCCAGTGTTTCCATTTCGAAATACTAAAAGCAATTGGGTCGTTAACCGCGTCACATTTTAAATGATGTCTGTTTGGTGTGCATAACGAGCGGTGTTACCAGGTACGTAAATCGGTGGTTGCCGACGGCGTCGCCCGTAATTGCTTTTGTTGATATATCATCTGTTCATTGTTTATTTAGTGGGCCTTTCCGACTGGAAGCTCGAGTGCTGCCACGTAACTACCCTTTTTGTATTGGCATAATGTTTGAGTGTTGCTAGTAATATTGAATCAATTATGTCAATTATTAAAGGCATTTAATTGTATAAATTTAATAATTTAATTACTTAGTAACCTCATAAATTATGCGTTTTGTAATATTTTAAAAACAAAAATGTTATTGAATAACACGAGTACTTGCTTTTTGAAGTCGATTTTTGAAGACCGATAGGTATAAGCTGAATTTCTTGAGTTGAGATATTAAAACACCTGAAATAATATTAAAAAATCTCCCTTTTTACTTAGCTATATATTTTAACGAGAAAATATTTAATATTCAATTAACTTATTAGTTATGTGACTAACTTTATGGAAAAGCTCACACTAATGACATTTTGTATTACTTCCGGGTTTTAATTGATTGATATTTAGTAATGAATATCTTAGGAATTTTTTCATTCTTTTAACAATAAAATATAAAAACAAGAGTAGGAATTAATAAATTATTGCGTAAGCGAAGGTAGGCGAAGTGTAGGGTGAACCCCCACTAGATGAAGTGACGACCTGATGAGACATGCAGGAAGTTGATGGATGCAGGTGGCTCAGGACCGTGCTTTGTGGCGTTCCTTGGGGGACCTATGTTCAGCAGTGAACTTGTGAAGGTCTGTAATGATATAATGATGAAAGCAGTAAGAGTATTTTTCCAGTTATCACATAAAAAACTTGCTTTAGACGTGAAGTTGCGGAATATATCCCGTTAGGAATACATACATACATACATAAACACTCACGCCTGTCACCCAGAGGGGTAGGCAGAGACTACAGACTTCTGACACTTCAGATCCTGACACGCCTCTCTTGCCTCCTTCACATCCATACACCTACGCATAAATACACCACCACCCGTTGGGAACTATATTATTGTAGCGCGAATGGGCCGGCTTGACTCGGGAAGGACCATGCTCCATGGAAGACCAACCAGAAGCTTTAGGCTGTTGTTTTGTATGTTGAGAGCAGATAACCGGAGACCTTTTTACTGTTAGTTGATTAGTCTTCAGGGCTGACAACACATCTCTTTTTTGGCTCTTAATTGAGGATAGATGTAGGTCAATGGGCCACAGTAACCACTTACCATCAGGTAGAATGTGTGCTCACTATTCACATATCACCCGTATTCTTTAGTAAAAGGCGTTGTATCGTGCCGGTGTAAGTAAACTCATTACCTCATTTCATCCTGTGGGTGTCAAGTTAGAGCTGATGTGATCTTTTAGCTTCCGATAGATAACGGATAAGAACCATCATCTTTTATGACAGTTAAGTCAGATTAAGAAATTTCGATAGGTGATTGGAATTTGTACGTAATTTGTTGCTATTACGGCATACGCTGCCTATAAAGGGAGAGCGGAGAGCCTCACGGCCAGCGTTTAAGTAGATGATGAAGATATTTCATAGTAAATTTGTTCTATTAAACTTCTTGCATATTTTTTATTGCAAAGTATAAAATTGGAGTCAATATCCGAAACTCGTATCGGGCACCTCTCACGCGATGTAGCGCCCACACTGTTCTCTCTGCAAATGCACGTGCCATGTCTTATGTAAATGCACCATGTCGTCTCTGAGTTTAATTAATCTTTAGTCACATAAATAAACCTTCCTTTAATCGATTCACTCTGAATATTAAACAATAGGGATTCGATTCGCGGCAATCATAAGACCGACGCGGACCCAAATAGGACCACGTTCTCGCTAGAGGTGGTTTCAATTTTCATAAGTTTGATACATTCTTATATCAAACTGATGCCGAGTTTTTTTTTCTGTAGTACAGGTATTCGACGTCAAATATTTCATTTTTGAAATAATACTAGTTTTAACGGAATTTATCGCGTATATTTAACTTTTTTACCCGACGTTTCGAGAGCTTTACAGCACCCATGGTCACGGGAAGGACTGAGATGTTCAACGTCCAGCTGTCATAGTTAACCGCGGTTACCATAGATTAAAATTTTAACTTTTGTTCCGATCTACACAGTATGAGCTTATGGTATCATGGAGTCTTGCAGTTGTATGCTTGGGTTGGGATTTAATTTTATTTATTATAGGATCCCAAGCAGATGGTAGCACCCAGCCATCTTCTCTATTGAAATTAGGATGTTTTTTGATTTCAATAGCCTCGCGAATCATCCTTGGAAGGAATCGGTGTTCTTTAGCGAGGATTTGTGGTCTATCAAATCTGATGTAGTGACGGGGGCGATCTTGTACATGTTCACAGACTGCAGACTTCCCGGAGCGTCGATTCTTCACATCAGCTATATGTTCTTTGACGCGGGTTTTAATTTATCTTTTAGTTTGTCCTATGTAGGAGAGACCACATTCACAATCAAGCTTGTACACTCCTGCATCTTGCAGAGGGACGTTACACTTGACTGATGGTAAAAACTGACCAATCTTCTTCGGCGGCTTGAAGTATGTTTTGATGGAAGCGCGCTTCAAGATGTAGCCAATCTTGTCAGTGACTCCTCTAACATATGGCAGTACAGCAGGTACACGCTCGACTGTGGCTGGCTTCACTCGTTCTCTGTGACGTAGGCGTGGGACCCGAAGCTTGTTGTCATGCAAAACTTGCTTGACATGTTGGAGTTCGGCAGCCAGGTGTTTACTGTCACAGATCCCTCGTGCTCTCTGAAACAAAGATTTACCCACGGTAGCTAACTGTGAAGGATGGTGGTGAGAATCACCGTTTAAATATCTATCTGTATGGGTCTTTTTTCTATACACAGTATGGCTCAAGGTGTTATCAGGATTCCGAATTACTAACACATCTAGAAAAGCTAAGGAATTGTTTGCCTCTGACTCCATTGTGAACTGAATTTTAGAATTTATAGAGTTAAGATGGTCTAAAAATGCAGTTACTTTATCTAAAGGTAGAATTGTGAAAGTGTCGTCTACGTACCGCTTGTAGAATCTTGGATTTATGGGAGAAGTAAGCAGGGCTTTCTCCTCAAAGTCTTCCATGAATATGTCGGCGACAATGGGAGATACAGGTGAGCCCATCGCCACACCATCTACTTGCTTGTAGAACTCCTCCTTCCACAATAGGTAGCCAGATGTAAGGCAGTGTCTGAGTAATACTGCATATTCTACGGGCATGTTGTTTTCTTCCAGCCTTCTAGTTACAATTGAGATGCAGTCTTCAACAGGTAAGCATGTAAACAATGACTGCACATCAAAACTGACCATAGTTTCATTGTCTGCCAGACGTAGGTCTTTAATCTCGCTGACAAAATGGTAGGAATCCTTTATGTGTGCTCTTGTATGTCCCCTGAGCGGTGAGAGTATTTTCGCTAAGTGTTGAGCCAATCTGTAAGTTTGGGAATCGATTTGGCTCACTATGGGGCGTAATGGAGCATTGGGCTTGTGTATTTTTGGTAACCCATACAACTTTGGTGATTTGGCGCACGTAGGTATTATCCATTTTACGTCCAGATTTAATTTTTCGGAGTGTTTCTTTATGAGGTCACTAGTTGTTTTTAGTGTGCTATTTGTTGGGTCGTTTTTAACCTTTTTATAAGTACTTACATCCGACAAAAGTTCTTGCATTTTAGAATTATAATCTGACGTATCCATGACCACCGTGGCGTTTCCCTTATCTGCGCGGAGAATCGTAAGTTCTGATTTATTGCGTAGGTTCTTTAACGCTATAAATTCGTCTCTGGGAAGATTTGGTTTAGGCACTGAACATCGACGTAACATAGACGAAATGTCTTGACGTATCGCCTCCAATTCTTCTTTCCGCATATTGTTTTTAAATAAACAGTCCTCGACACTACAGATAATTTCTTCGTACGGTAATCTGCTAGGAGTTATAGCATAATTTAGTCCTTTGGATAAAACCTTTATTGTTGCATCATCCAGTGTTTGTTTTGACAGATTATAGAACGCGATTAATCTATGATCTGTGTTTGTCAATGGTTGCTTTTGGTTCTGGCATTGATTCGGATGTTTGACATTTGATTTGGCCGTTAATTTTTGATATTTTTCTATATGTTTGTTTTTGCATTCGTTATATTTACTAATTTCGCGTTTATTTAATGTTTCCATGCAAAAATTATAATCAAACGTCGTTAAAACTTTCTTTAGTTCATTGGATGATGTGTCTATGGATTTATTTATGTCATATAGATCGGAGCGTTTTTGTTGGATTACCGCCCGTAACAACTTTTTACTTGCCTGATTTAAGATCTTAGCGCTTCCTCGAATGTCCTTTTTGGTGGATATTTTGACACACGTAGGAATGAGATTATGGTCTCGACATCTCTTCAAGAAATTTAAGGCTGTTAGATATCTTGCGCGCTTAGTCTTTAGATCTTCTAATCGGCGTATTTTATTTGCAATTACCAGTCCGTACTGGTTTACATAATGATTTCTTATATTTACGCGAACACTACACATTGAAATAATACTAGTTTTAACGGAATTTATCGCGTATATTTAACTTTTTTACCCGACGTTTCGAGAGCTTTACAGCACCCATGGTCACGGGAAGGACTGAGATGTTCAACGTCCAGCTGTCATAGTTAACCGCGGTTACCATAGATTAAAATTTTAACTTTTGTTCCGATCTACACAGTATGAGCTTATGGTATCATGGAGTCTTGCAGTTGTATGCTTGGGTTGGGATTTAATTTTATTTATTATAGGATCCCAAGCAGATGGTAGCACCCAGCCATCTTCTCTATTGAAATTAGGATGTTTTTTGATTTCAATAGCCTCGCGAATCATCCTTGGAAGGAATCGGTGTTCTTTAGCGAGGATTTGTGGTCTATCAAATCTGATGTAGTGACGGGGGCGATCTTGTACATGTTCACAGACTGCAGACTTCCCGGAGCGTCGATTCTTCACATCAGCTATATGTTCTTTGACGCGGGTTTTAATTGATCTTTTAGTTTGTCCTATGTAGGAGAGACCACATTCACAATCAAGCTTGTACACTCCTGCATCTTGCAGAGGGACGTTACACTTGACTGATGGTAAAAACTGGTATGGTAAAAACTATTTGTTGGGTCGTTTTTAACCTTTTTATAAGTACTTACATCCGACAAAAGTTCTTGTATTTTAGAATTATAATCTGACGTATCCATGACCACCGTGGCGTTTCCCTTATCTGCGCGGAGAGCACGAGGGATCTGTGACAGTAAACACCTGGCTGCCGAGCTCCAACATGTCAAGCAAGTTTTGCATGACAACAAGCTTCGGGTCCCACGCCTACGTCACAGAGAACGAGTGAAGCCAGCCACAGTCGAGCGTGTACCTGCTGTACTGTCATATGTTAGAGGAGTCACTGACAAGATTGGCTACATCTTGAAGCGCGCTTCCATCAAAACATACTTCAAGCCGCCGAAGAAGATTGGTCAGTTTTTACCATCAGTCAAGTGTAACGTCCCTCTGCAAGATGCAGGAGTGTACAAGCTTGATTGTGAATGTGGTCTCTCCTACATAGGACAAACTAAAAGATCAATTAAAACCCGCGTCAAAGAACATATAGCTGATGTGAAGAATCGACGCTCCGGGAAGTCTGCAGTCTATGAACATGTACAAGATCGCCCCCGTCACTACATCAGATTTGATAGACCACAAATCCTCGCTAAAGAACACCGATTCCTTCCAAGGATGATTCGCGAGGCTATTGAAATCAAAAAACATCCTAATTTCAATAGAGAAGATGGCTGGGTGCTACCATCTGCTTGGGATCCTATAATAAATAAAATTAAATCCCAACCCAAGCATACAACTGCAAGACTCCATGATACCATAAGCTCATACTGTGTAGATCGGAACAAAAGTTAAAATTTTAATCTATGGTAACCGCGGTTAACTATGACATCTGGACGTTGAACATCTCAGTCCTTCCCGTGACCATGGGTGCTGTAAAGCTCTCGAAACGTCGGGTAAAAAAGTTAAATATACGCGATAAATTCCGTTAAAACTAGTATTATTTCAATGTGTAGTGTTCGCGTAAATATAAGAAATCATTATGTAAACCAGTACGGACTGGTAATTGCAAATAAAATACGCCGATTAGAAGATCTAAAGACTAAGCGCGCAAGATATCTAACAGCCTTAAATTTCTTGAAGAGATGTCGAGACCATAATCTCATTCCTACGTGTGTCAAAATATCCACCAAAAAGGACATTCGAGGAAGCGCTAAGATCTTAAATCAGGCAAGTAAAAAGTTGTTACGGGCGGTAATCCAACAAAAACGCTCCGATCTATATGACATAAATAAATCCATAGACACATCATCCAGTGAACTAAAGAAAGTTTTAACGACTTTTGATTATAATTTTTGCATGGAAACATTAAATAAACGCGAAATTAGTAAATATAACGAATGCAAAAACAAACATATAGAAAAATATCAAAAATTAACGGCCAAATCAAATGTCAAACATCCGAATCAATGCCAGAACCAAAAGCAACCATTGACAAACACAGATCATAGATTAATCGCGTTCTATAATCTGTCAAAACAAACACTGGATGATGCAACAATAAAGGTTTTATCCAAAGGACTAAATTATGCTATAACTCCTAGCAGATTACCGTACGAAGAAATTATCTGTAGTGTCGAGGACTGTTTATTTAAAAACAATATGCGGAAAGAAGAATTGGAGGCGATACGTCAAGACATTTCGTCTATGTTACGTCGATGTTCAGTGCCTAAACCAAATCTTCCCAGAGACGAATTTATAGCGTTAAAGAACCTACGCAATAAATCAGAACTTACGATTCTCCGCGCAGATAAGGGAAACGCCACGGTGGTCATGGATACGTCAGATTATAATTCTAAAATACAAGAACTTTTGTCGGATGTAAGTACTTATAAAAAGGTTAAAAACGACCCAACAAATAGCACACTAAAAACAACTAGTGACCTCATAAAGAAACACTCCGAAAAATTAAATCTGGACGTAAAATGGATAATACCTACGTGCGCCAAATCACCAAAGTTGTATGGGTTACCAAAAATACACAAGCCCAATGCTCCATTACGCCCCATAGTGAGCCAAATCGATTCCCAAACTTACAGATTGGCTCAACACTTAGCGAAAATACTCTCACCGCTCAGGGGACATACAAGAGCACACATAAAGGATTCCTACCATTTTGTCAGCGAGATTAAAGACCTACGTCTGGCAGACAATGAAACTATGGTCAGTTTTGATGTGCAGTCATTGTTTACATGCTTACCTGTTGAAGACTGCATCTCAATTGTAACTAGAAGGCTGGAAGAAAACAACATGCCCGTAGAATATGCAGTATTACTCAGACACTGCCTTACATCTGGCTACCTATTGTGGAAGGAGGAGTTCTACAAGCAAGTAGATGGTGTGGCGATGGGCTCACCTGTATCTCCCATTGTCGCCGACATATTCATGGAAGACTTTGAGGAGAAAGCCCTGCTTACTTCTCCCATAAATCCAAGATTCTACAAGCGGTACGTAGACGACACTTTCACAATTCTACCTTTAGATAAAGTAACTGCATTTTTAGACTATCTTAACTCTATAAATTCTAAAATTCAGTTCACAATGGAGTCAGAGGCAAACAATTCCTTAGCTTTTCTAGATGTGTTAGTAATTCGGAATCCTGATAACACCTTGAGCCATACTGTGTATAGAAAAAAGACCCATACAGATAGATATTTAAACGGTGATTCTCACCACCATCCTTCACAGTTAGCTACCGTGGGTAAATCTTTGTTTCAGAGAGCACGAGGGATCTGTGACAGTAAACACCTGGCTGCCGAGCTCCAATATGTCAAGCAAGTTTTGCATGACAACAAGCTTCGGGTCCCACGCCTACGTCACAGAGAACGAGTGAAGCCAGCCACAGTCGAGCGTGTACCTGCTGTACTGCCATATGTTAGAGGAGTCACTGACAAGATTGGCTACATCTTGAAGCGCGCTTCCATCAAAACATACTTCAAGCCGCCGAAGAAGATTGGTCAGTTTTTACCATCAGTCAAGTGTAACGTCCCTCTGCAAGATGCAGGAGTGTACAAGCTTGATTGTGAATGTGGTCTCTCCTACATAGGACAAACTAAAAGATCAATTAAAACCCGCGTCAAAGAACATATAGCTGATGTGAAGAATCGACGCTCCGGGAAGTCTGCAGTCTGTGAACATGTACAAGATCGCCCCCGTCACTACATCAGATTTGATAGACCACAAATCCTCGCTAAAGAACATCGATTTCTTCCAAGGATGATTCGCGAGGCTATTGAAATCAAAAAACATCCTAATTTCAATAGAGAAGATGGCTGGGTGCTACCATCTGCTTGGGATCCTATAATAAATAAAATTAAATCCCAACCCAAGCATACAACTGCAAGACTCCATGATACCATAAGCTCATAATGTGTAGATCGGAACAAAAGTTAAAATTTTAATCTATGGTAACCGCGGTTAACTATGACAGCTGGACGTTGAACATTTCAGTCCTTCCCGTGACCATGGGTGCTGTAAAGCTCTCGAAACGTCGGGTAAAATAGTTAAATATACGCGATAAATTCCGTTAAAACTAGTATTATTTCAATGTGTAGTGTTTGCGTAAATATAAGAAATCATTATTTCATTTTTGTTTTATATTGGCTCGGTTTGAGTTCGTTTCCATTCGGAATGAACACGATTGTTTCTCTTAAATTGGACAGTTACTCTCCCTCAAATTCATATTGTTTGATTATCGGGTAAATTTAATACAATAGGAAAGGATCTATGACTTGTGTTTGTTAGTTATTTGATATTTCAATATCATGTTTCACATTATAAATTATTTTGTTTCATTATCCATTAATAATATCAATGAAACATTTACTCAGATCTTAATACGAAATTGGCATCCCTAGCATCAAGTTATCGCTACTTTTTTATAGGGTAGGGTGACAAACGAGCATACAGTCCACCTGATGGTTAGTGGTTGCTGCGGTCCATAGACATCTTCATCTATCCTCGATTACAAATCAAAATGCGGATTCGTTGTCACCCGTGAGGACTAAGATGGAATGCCTCGTTCCGGTAAAAAGGGTCTCCTGTTATCTACACTCACCATACGAAAAACAGCAGCATTAAGCTACTATTTTACGCTGGTATTCTGTAAGAGCGTGGTCCTTCCACGGTCGAGCCGACCCATTCGTGCTACAACTATACTACTAATATAACTGCAGCTGGCTCTACCACGTATAAAGCTCCTTAAATCGATTTTATCATTTTGTGTTAGCAAAAACAAAAGACATTCCGTCTTTACTAAACAATCAATAACAAAGAAGTCGCGCAAGTTGAATAACTCAATAAGTAAAGGCAATTAAAAAAGGTACGTAAAGTTATCAGTCTTCGATATATACGGTGTGAGTTTCGATAATAGATCGGCATTGTAGTCGCCCGCTCGATTTGTTGGCGCGTCGCCTGCGGCTTGGGGCAGTGCCACAGGGATTGTACAATACAAACAAAAGCGCATAATATTCCAATGTATCTTAGATTGGTTTTTGTATCTAAAACAAATAATTTAAATCATGTCGTCGGCTGAATGGTCCAGCTGAATGGTATTAAAATGTGAGGGGAAGAAGGTGAAGCGGGGGAAGCGGGTGTAATCAACGAATGTGGATTTACGGGCTGCGCCCGCGGCGGCATCCCTTATATGCTCTTTCGATTTTGTCAAACGCGTTCGACCATTTTTATTACGTATTTGATTTATTTTATTATGAATTAATTTTGGTACAATGTCTACTATGACAAACGTGCATCATATTTTAAATTCTAATAATACGATGTATTTTTTAATAACGTGTCTAGCAATTCTTTGCAATTCAGTTGTATTTAAAAATACGATTAACTTGGTTATAATCAAAAAAAATATTGTTGACCCTACAGGCCAACTTCCCGCTAATTTGAAATGAAAAGCGTTTCAAATTTCACCCGTTACGAAGTTTTTGAGGTCTTCGAGTTTTTTTGATTTTGATGCGGTTTTCGGCAATTGTCGCAGGTTTTTACGATTAACAATAACATTTATGACAACAAAAAAAATTATTTGATGAAATTTTTTCAAGTTTTATTGAAAAAACACGTTTTTGAGATTTATTTCGACAGGAATCGAATCGAATCAACCGATTTTTGTGATTACTTAATTATATTATTTATTATAATTTTAAAGTGGTAACGCCACTTTGCAGCTATAATATAGTTGTAGCGTGAATGTCATCATCAGTAGTTGCAGTTTTTGAGCGTCCCGAGCGTTCATCGTCTCTCGAGCTCTCACGGCCACATTTAAATTCAGCTGCCCGAAATTTCACTGTGGTAAATAATGGTGGAGGTCGGAAACTTTTCAGACCATTTTCCTGGTATTTCATCGTTTCCAGTAAATTACCTTTATCAATCTCATTCATCATTATCAGGTTTCACATGTTGTCACAAGCTGTCGTGTTTTATCAGGTTATCATCACTTAATTTGAAGGTCATGCATAGGATGCATGCTGGTACAGATTGTCGCAAACTCGAGAACCCTGGTCCTCTATCCGTTATCGGTTCTTTGAGCTGCAGGACCGACCATTTCCTGCTTGCTTTTTAATTTTACCTTTAATTTCTACTCTTCTAAGATATTTTATTGCATAAATAGAATAAACCTAGTCGTTCTTCGCAACTACGTGTGCCATCTATCGGCGGATAGCTGAAACTTCCTTTTTGATAATTTTTAATTGCACCATCATCCTATTAGGCGGTAGCTACAATTGCGGGAGTACGAAATTACTTTGAGTTCGAATAAAATCCGTTTGATTCTGAACTCCATTCTGTCAGAAGTAGAACAGCAGTTTGCAGCATGTCTTGACGTCACTCAAAATGAGCAACGTTCCAAAAATGGCGCTATGTTTGTTATTTTTAATTTTGTCTATTGGTTCTATGCGTTAGATTTTAATTTATTGCATTTACCACTTAATTACAACCGTTAATAGAAACTTCGCATGTTCCTACAAAATTCGCAATACAATTCGCACCATTTAGATGATTGGCGGCCACGTTTACTGCCTCGTACAACACTGTGAAAACTGCTGTCAACAGCGATTATAATATAGAACCAAGAAAACTTATCTATATATCTACTTAACTATATATATCTGGTATTGACTAATCTAGACTCCGGAAGTTGTACTGCGTCATTTTAGGTTGAACCATTGGTACCTATTGATGCTTATCCCCCTCCGTTAGTGTGTAACAAATGCTCCAATAAATATACCATTTCCACCATGTCAAAACCTATGCACAGAATGGAATTTCCGTAAAGCGGATCTCTGTGGCTTGTACACTGATATAAATGACTTGAACTGGACGGACCTAATGCACCAACAGGACGTAAATGTATCTTATATAATAAGCTTAATAAAGTCATTAGTAGACGAGTTCCCTATAAATCCTTAACTACCAATCATATATATATATATGTACAAAATGGTATACAAAAGAAATCATAAAATACAAAAACTTTGAAATATTTTAATTTATAAATGTTTAAAAGCCGTGGCTTGGAATTTAATAAGGCGTTATTTAAATATTATAGAACCAAAGTAAAAAAAAAAACTTATTAATACAGCATCTGTAAACTATATAATAAAAGTTGAAAATGATATAGCACGCGAAACTTCAAATTTTTGGAAATACTTGAAAGAAAAACGAGAGAATAGACAACAGAATAAGGAATTTGTGTGTAATAATAGAACTTTAGAAGGGCAGCAAGCTATTGATGTATTCGCGCAATATTTCAGCTCAGTTTTTCAACCTGATACGCCACTGTTAAATGCAGAGGCAGCGGAACGTGATGCAATGTATGCAGACTGTGTAAATAATGTCAGTATTAATATTATTAAAGCTTCAGATCTACGATGGGCAATACGCCGTCTTAAGACATGGGCAGCTTGCGGTCCTGATAATATACCTGCGTTTTTAATAAAGGACTGTATGGCACTTGTAGAAGAACCATTACTGTATGTCTACAATCTTTCACTGCAACAATGTCTCTATCCCATTGCATGGAAAGTGTCCAGGGTAACTCCTGTACCTAAAAGTGGTTCGTCCACTGATGTAACTAGTATTTGTCAAGGTGTTTGAATCCATTATAAACAATTCCATTTATAAACAAATAGGTGGGCTTCTAGATAACTGTCAACATGGATTCCGGCCGGAACGTTCTACTTTGACGAATCATATACAGTTTGTGGACTACGTGACCACTCGGGTACGTGACCAACCTGAGTCCCTTTTGAATGAAGCATTGAAATGAAATGAAGCATTAAATCTGAGCGCGTCTGCATTTAAATTCTTAATGTAAGATAGATGTAGATGTCCATGAGCTACAGCATCGTCTTACCAAACGATAGACTGTGACCTTTAGTCACCCTAATTCTATAAAACTAACTTTATCAAAGAAGGCTAAAGGAGCATCGTCCCCTCTGAGGACAATGATGGAATTTCTGTATTGCAAATTATGTAAATTGTACTGGTACCCTATAAGCCTCAGCATCCACTCACCATCAGGTGAACTGCGTGCTCATTTATCACCTTCAACAAGAATCAACAATACTTCCGAACAGTCGCCATTCAACAAGACATATCCAACACACAGGCGCTCAATAGAAGCGAGGACCACCGCCAGTAAACCTACAAATATATCTCCCGTTGTTTATCTCTTGTCACTATGCGACATCTTCATTACCGCCAAGTGTTAAAACTTGTTGATCTGTCACTTGGTTAATTATTATGCGAGGGTCGCCCTTAATTGATTCAGCGGGCGACAAAATGTTAATAAATGTTGATAACGGACGTGGGGCGACGGTAGCGCTGAGTCCACTAGCACAGGACTTTGAAATGCAAATTGTGCTTTTGAAACATTGGTGTGGATAAGGCCGATAAGGAGTATGAGGCAAATTAATATCAGATGCGCACGCGATTCTGCACCCTATTCAATGTTTTGCCGATAGTGTAGATTGAAGGAATCTCGTGGCGGTAGGCAATACAATTGTTGGATATTAAGTGCATCTGTTAGTCTCGGTGGATGTATCAAATCTTTTAAGACTGTAATGTATTTAAAGGACAATCAGGGATGTATTAACGATTTTAAGGTTTAATAGATTTATATTAACTTACTTTTAATGTAAATATCTGGTATCAAATACGTGTTTTTTTAGAAATTCCGTAATAGATTTCACAGTTATCGGTTTCTTTGTAATGTTTATTTAATCACAAAAGTATTTTTAAAATAGTTTATTAACACGATATTAATAGAACACTTATAAGAGAAATAAACTAACATTGGACTTGATAGTAAGTGATACTGAAGCTCGAATACTGCTAGTACTTTTAGAACGATTTAAGTGGAATGACTTACATTATAATATACAACCAAAAGGCTACTTAATAGAAAATTTAGAAAGTCAACGAAAGTGAGTCCGTATAGAAGAAAGAATCGTCAAGAAACTTACAAGTAACATCCATTCGATATAAGAAAAAAATATGCAGTTGAATTGATAATATCCTTTTTCTTTGAAGTTGGTTAAAACTCAAATGTGACAAAACTTGACAGATAACTTAGTTACCTGTGGCTTACTTTATTTGAAGTTGGATGCAGTAGTTCACACTGCACATACTGCAGTAGTTACTTACAGTAAGCGGATTGATAGCTACTCTATTATTTTAATATTACACAATACGCCTGCCTCGTTCGACTAGTGACGTGATAGAGCAATGCTGCAGATGTATTATGGTTGTGCACGAATGGATACCGTATACAAGGCTGCCAAGGGCAAGTTGATAAATGCATGTGTCCGGACTGTGATTTGTGGCATTCATATGTTTGGCAGGGGACTTGTGAAGGGTAGTGATGATGATAGTGATAATGATGATGAGATGAGCCATAGTAGCTCAGGCTATCAAAGGTTAAGCACTCACTTTAAATATTAAATAAAATGAGAAACCTTGGCGTGCTGCATCATGTAGTAAGAAAATGCACTTACCTGTATCACACCGTGGGCTTCGCTAACGATTATTTATTTATTTGTTTTGCCTGTGCCTTTAGAGGCGGTAGAGAGAAACTGAAACATAAGATGGGCAGAGGCATCTTCCCAATAACAGCTTGGTTATCACAATTAACTAATAAAAATACCTTCTATAAGGCAATATATGGGGCAGATCCATATGGACTTTGATAGGCCGTAATAAATTAATGGACGAAAGACCTAGGTTCACTATCGCAATTTGTCAATAGCAAATTAAGCGCTGACTTACCAATTGTTTGAATACCCAACAAAAACGACGACAAACACTGGAGTGTCTAATCAACAATAGCTTATTTTGTATTTTTTTCGATTGCGTAATTGCGTAAACAGGGTAGTTATTTTTTCGTTCCTTTCGAAGTTAGTTTTTGTCAAGACTACTAATGATTCTATACAGGGATTATTTTTTTATAGTAATAGTTTGACAAATGCGCACACAATCTAGCTGTTGGTACGTGATTTTTGTGGCCCACGATATCTACCTCTATCCTCAAAATAATCAAATGCACATTCGTTGTCCCTCTGTAGGAAAGGAAAAGAAAAAAGAAAAAAAAAAGACAGGACTGAGGATGTTTATTTCCAGTTAAAAGGTTTCCCGTTTCTCTACGCTCACTATACGAAATACGGCAGCATTAAGCTGCTATTTCACGCTGGTATTCTGTGAGAGCGTGGTCCTACCCGGTCGAGCCGACCCTTTCGTGCTACAACTACAACCACGTAAAAAACTTACTTTTTAATTGTACGCAGTACTAGTAGTAGAATAGTAGCTAAATGCTACTGTGTTTCGAATGGTGAGTGTAGAGAACTGGAGACCCTTTTTTACTGGAAATGCGTCATTCCATCTTAGTCCTAACGGGTGACAAAGCATCTGCATTTTGATTTGTAATGGAGGATAGATGTTGATGTCTATGCCCATTTTACCGGAAATGAGGCATTCCATCTTAGTCCTCACGGGTGACAAAACGTCTGCATTTTGATTCATAATGGAGGATAGATGTTGATGTCTATGGACCGCAGCAACCACTTACCATAGGTGAATTGTGTGCTCGTTTGTCACCCTATCCTATAAAAAAAGGCTTTAATTTTTCGATACGTAATGTCTTGGCGTCTATTTCAAATATACTATGAGAAAATGACAGAAAAAGTGAAATTATTATTTTAAAGATTGTATCTTATTTGTAAATAAAGGTTAAATGAATTGCATCAATAAAAGTGAGCCTTATAACGACTATGCTGCATATTTTGCAGTTTCTTCAATCAGATGATACAGAACACTATATTTTTAGTATAAGTAATGATTCTAGAACTTCCGCAGTGACGTACAAGTGAATTCTTCAGATTTGTACTAAGGTATTTTTACTATCAAGTGGCAGGGGGTCCACATCTGTATTTGAAGGTTAAAGTGCCAGTATAATAACTAATTAATCATAGTTCTCAAGTGTGCAGGGCATCAATGACCTTGTTTATTTGAAGTTACCGGTGCAGAGACCGATTTACCCACAGGCGCCTTCTCGAATTTTAATGATTCGAGAGGGCGCTGAAGAGCTTGTCATTGCAAGCCCCACTTATATACAGAATACAATTTAGTATAATATTCTCAATAAATAATGGATTGCTCCTTCTTCATTTTTGTACAAAAATAAATATATTGTTAATTAAGACTTATTCGGAGATATATAGATATGGTTTGGTACATTTTGTCTTTCGTTGACAGACGGGACGTCATTCAAAGATTTAACCTGCTCAAGCTCTCATCTCTACCTCTAATTTTACCAGATAATTTCTATGGGCTTTGCAAGAAATTGTGCAATTGGATCATCAGTTTGCTTACAGATCGGAGCATCAAGGTCATAGTAGATGGTGCATACTCCGACTACGAACCTATTAATGCAGTGTTCAAAAGGCTGTGTGCCACCTACGCTGTTTCTTCTGTATATCAATTAGATGTTGCTGTTACTGGTTGTAACACTGGTGATGCTTCTTCAAGAAGGGCATCAATAAACTGCGACTGCGTTGACCTTGTGAGAAAAAAATACTTTAACTTATTTAGTAAAAACGGAAATTTCATACGTAAAGCTAATAAAAGCAGTTAGGAATCTTTGTGAGCAATGATCAAACAACGAAATGATAGGCAACACAATAAAGGAACTCGCGAAAGATATCTTCATTCCAAGTGACCATGTAAAGTGGCCTCGGAATCCGCAATACCAAAAACAAACACGGCGTTTTAACGTCAACGGTGATATGATAGCGTGTTAATGGAGTGTTGCACGAGTTTATTTAATTAATTAAATATTAAGGGTCCGCAAAATGGTAATGAGCCAGTGTCGCGATAAACGCAAGCCGCTGTCCGCCAAGCCGGCACCTTGTAAGCATTAAATGTACCTTTTTTATTGTAACTTATCCATGTGTGTATCTGTGTAGCTCGGTAGTAATCCCGATAGTGTGCTGAAGTCTCAAATATAAATCCTTACCGTTTTATCATCGAATTTGACATGGTTAAGTTTAATTCCAATAGATAAAATATGTTCATATATTAAATAGAATAATTGTACGAAAGTTTTTGCTACTGGTTACTTGCGCCTATAGACCCCTGTTAACAACGTTATAGAATCACACTGCAGTTATATTATAGTTGCATCACGAATAGTCTCGACTGGAGAATCGAGATCACCTCTAACAGAATTCTAGCGTGAAATATCAGCTTAATACTGTGCTTTTTTATAGAGGAGGTGGCAATCGATTATGCAGCTCACCTGATGTTAAGTGACTACCGCCGCCCATGCACAACCGTAGCACTAGGGGAATTGCAGGTGCTGTGCCGGCCTTTTAGCAAGGAATAAGATTTTTTTGAAGGTTCCTAAGTCGTATCTGTCCGGAAAAATCGCCGGTGGTAAACATTTCCACACAGAAGTTGTATGAGGAAAAAACTCCTTGTAAAAAGCACAGTGGTGAACCACCAAGCATCCAAATAGTAAAGATGGTATCTTGAATTTTCACACGCTGTGCGTTCGTAAAATTTGACGGCTGGAGCTATTCCGAACAATTCCTCAGAACACTCCCGTGGTAAATGCGGTAGAAAACCAATAGGAAAATACAAAGGTATATAACGTTTTACGGTGAGTGTAGGAAACCGGAGACTTTTTTTCCTGGGTAAAAATATATTCTATATTTATCCACAAGGGTTACAACATATTTACATATTTTGATTTTTAATCAATGAAGGATTACCATCAGTTGGAATGTGCTCGTTTGTCAACCCTATTCTATAAAAAACCTTCAATCAAAGAAGGCTACAGATGCGTTGTCCTCTCTGAGAACTGAGATGGAATGCCTCACAACCTATAATGGAATGACTCATATGGCTTCAGACCAGAATACAATAGTGCTCGAAACTTACTTAAACGCACGTGCGATGTGGTACCATTACAGACTTCATATATTGTAAAAGAGTTCGATCCTCTCTGGCACCAATAAAATTATTGCGGTCGAATACTTGCAATTTTAAGAGCTTTTTCACGTGATCAGTGGTATAGTAAAATATCGTGGGGAAACCCGCATAGTTGAGTGAGCAAGGGTGAAAAACGAGCGCACATACCACTTTATGGTGGCTGGACGCTGTAGCTGAGTTTATGTCTAATTTTGAAGAAATGTGAAATTCGCCAGCACTCGGGAAGCGGCCTTCCTTCTCAAGAATAGCTCCTCCTTTTTTTAAGTTGAAATTATTGTGTCTATCACACAAAATATCCTATAAACCAAAAAAATGTATTCTATACTTGTAAAAAACTTAGTAAATTATTTATTAAGATCTTTAATAAAACTCTAAAAATAATAATAAACATATTAATTACTTCGCAACCTTCCGCTAACTAAATACAATGATGTGTCTAACCTGGATTGAAGAGCACCTCCCGCCCTCCCTTAATTGCAAGCACTAACTCTGTCAACACTAGTCCCAGCACCACTACTCCCAGCACCATTACTTCCAACACCACTATTCCAGGTAAGACACACCATCGACGATAATACGACACATGTTTCGCCTCTACACGAGGCATCCTCGGGTGATGTAGACTCTACGGCGGCTGACCGCTAAGTGCTTAAGTAAGACTCTAAGCTAAGTGCTCAGACTCTACGGTGGCTGACCGCTAAGTTCTTAGCGGTCAGCCGCCGTAGAGTCTACATCACCTGAGGGTGTCTCGTGTAGAGGCGAAACATGTCGTATTGTTGATGGTTAATTAAAAAATGGTACATTGCCTCTACAATTGCATAGTCAAAAATTACTTGACATTCTAAAAGTCTTATGAAGGCCTAATCCAAAGTAAACTTCTGTAGTCACGTCACGAACCTCTCGAAGATTAAAACAGGTTCTTATAATAATTTCGATTATTTTGATAAGGTTAGAATTAAAAGAAATATCTTAACTGAAGTAAGTAGATTAAGTAGCATGCACATAAATAATTGTAAATGAAGGGCATTTACAATTATTTATTAGCAAATGCCCTTCATTTACAATTATTTATTTGCATACGTTATGATATAGAAAAAACAATAAAACTTTTTTCCTGATATTTCTTTGTAGTTTTTTGCTTATAACGTTACTTATTTATTTATTCATTTATACATTTATTTTAATGGTCTCCCAGTGGTGATTTCCATAAAATTTAAAATTTATATCTTGCAAATAATTAAACCAAATGTAGGTAACAACTACTTACAGGTAAACATCACTTGCTAAGAAGTAAAGAGCTTTAGAGCTTAAAACTAAATGTATCACAATAAGAAGAAAAAAATTACTTTTTCATAAAAGTACTGTAGAGTTAGATGACTCCAAATTAATTTCCGGTAAGCATTTAAGGAATCAGATCCACTCTCAGAGTGTAAATAAAACAGTACTCTGATTCCTAACGCACATAACTCGTTACTACTCTGCTTTCTGAATTAGAGTGTATCTGACGCAATTTACCGGGCCGGGACTGGAGAGTTCAGTATTTCTAAGCGGGCCTCAATGGTAAACCTTCAATCCTAAGTCCTTGTTATTCTGAAAGCAATGCGTAGTCTAAATAAACCCCACCAACCATGAACGGGTGGTCATTCCAATTTATTTTCTAAAATTTTTAGGTCATCTTTGCGTCAATAAGATCAGTGTGTTTGTCTAATCTAACGAATGATAAAATGAAACTTTTTGCATGTATTCCAATCGTAATGGATAAACAGATTAATGTGGACGACACACTATGCTACAATTTTTTTAATATACTACGTAATAAACTTTTGTACAACAATTTTTAGTTACGTGTAGTAACTACGTTTAAGTATTTACTGTTTCTGAGTACAAAACCTAAGATTTTGGAAGTCTTATTGCTAATATTCTCAATGTGTGATAAGTAAATGTTTTATCGTATACTCCATCAAGATCACTCATTGTGTCTACCACCTGAATGACATTTCCGTTATATATATATATATATATATATATATATATATATATATATATATATATATATATATATATATATATATATATATAATCGGAATCTGGGTAAAGGCTCCAACGAGATCATAAAATTTAGTGTCCAGAGAGTTTCGGGGCAATAAATCGATCTAGCTAGGATTTATTTTTAGAAAATGTCCCTTTGTCCGTATTTTCAGGCAATAAAAAAACTGCTACAATATAAGAAGGTAAATTTTGACAGGCTACTAACGATCGTAATAGCTCAGATGGGATGTTTTTCGATCATGATATCGGTGTTCCGTGGTTCGCGTCCCGTCTTGAGTCCGACTTTTTTTACCATTTTTTTCAAGTTCCCTTCTTTTGTAAGAAAATCTACTATTTCGAGCCCTTTTATAGTATTTTTTAAAAATACGAAAATTTTAATTAATCTAATTGCACTCATGATTTTTTATTCAAATAACCAGTTCAGTTTTTTCTATTATGTCAATAAGATCAAAAACTATTATTCATGTAGTTTGTATATAAATGTAACTTAAAAAAAACCGGTCATCCGGGTACTTTGAATTAAAATTAAGAATTCGTTGACAAGAGCTGATTTCCTTAATTTGTATTTTTTAACATTAATATTTAGCGTGTGGAATGGGGATATTATATTTTTCCAACAGCTAACGAAAATAGTTAAGCATATTTTAAATACACTTGAAAAAAAATCTTTACTAAACTTATGGAAAATTTTACAAACTTTGCCATCGTAAACTAAACTGAAATAATTGGATCGCTTACGTTATGCGCTTGCAAGTTGCTTCCTCGAATTGCAACAGCTAATAAAATGTTTGGTCATAAAACAAAACGTTTGGAATTTAAAATTAAACGTTTACAATGTACAAGGACCGTCCGACATGCTATTACTTCAATTTGTATATATTAAAACTCGAAAGTACTATAAAATAGTTAAAAAAGCTTATAACAAATATAAGGAAACTGACAAGGAGCGGACTCGATACTCTTTTAATTTCAATTTACATAACGTATTTAAAATAATTGCTGTTAGTTTGTAGTTGGATATGGATAATCTAATTTTAATTGACATTTTATTGACCAAGATTATAGTTATACTCGTAATAAATGTTCCCATTAAACAACCATTTGTATTTCTTAATACCTTACGTTGTAGCGAAATATTCTGCGAATGTAAATTTATAATTGCTGTTTTTACTTTTGCATTTGCGAAATGGATATATTTAGGATTAAATTAGAAATAGTTTTAGCGTTTTTTATTTACAGCGTTAATTTGGGCGTAAAATAAGATTATTTACTTAACGGGAGGCTCATTGTTTACAGGAGCTTCGGCGCTAAATGCTCAAAATGCTGTCGCGGCATTTCTTCATCAGACTGGGTGCGAAAAGCTCGTGAACAAGTTTACCACCTGGCCTGCTTTGCGTGTGACGCCTGTGGCCGCCAGCTCTCTACCGGCGAACAGTTTGCATTGCACGAAGATAGAGTTTTATGCAAGCCGCACTACCTGGAGACTTTGGACGGGGGTTCAATTTCCTCTGACGGTGATTATTTTTCTATGTGTATGTTAAATTTTAGGATATTTCCGGTGTTACATCTGTTCGATAACTAAAATTTGTCATCAAAAATTTATACAGCTAAGCACAGATTTTCCCTTATTTTTGGGAGGGTTTTCGAGGTTTTCGGGTTTGCGAATGCACATGTTTTCAAAGTGTTATCTGATTTTTTTAGCTGATCATGTTGGGCTGTGAACAAGGACTTAAAATTGCACCCAAAATTTCCTTTTTGCTATTAGATATAGAATAAAGAACTCACTTACTGAAAGTCCACGTGCGTAAATTTAAAGCAAGCGCGTGTGAGCTACTACGGGTCCCAATTAAATTTTATTTTACATAGTACGTGAAGGTAATATGGTCATCCGGTTAATATGGTTAATTTCTTATTACGAAAAAACTACAGCCTTATTTGCATAGATCTCTATGTGATACAATAGCTCATCATCAGAGTCAATCATATTATAATAAAAGGTCAAAAGGCATAAACTTATTATACTACTGCGTATTAAAAGCTGCTTTGTCGACATCATGTTGACAGTTGACATTAAAGTAAATGTTTTAGTCGATTTTAGTATTGTGTAGTGAAGTTAGTTTTTTTAAGATAATTTTTCGAAGTGTTCCTAATTATTGCCAAAGCTTGTTTGCTATTATTTTCTTAATATATTAGTTATAGTATACGACTTTGTGTTTTTGTGTCTCTCCTCCACTCGCATACCTTATTAGGATTCCTTTTAGAAATCCGCCTGGCTAGCCACCATTCTCTAACCTATATCTGCCTCCAAACGACATTTCCTGCACTGCTATGTTCTCGTCCAAAGAGTAAAAGAGAGCTAGTATGATTACATACAAGGGGCATTCTATTTAAGTCTTCAGAGGTGACGAGTCTCTGTTGTTCCTTGCTTGAAATTGGCTGTAAGTGCACAAGTTTGTTTGTCAGATCAGTTTTATAAAAACTATATTCTACGAAAACCAGTATTTTTTTACCGATTTACAAAAACAAAAGGTGATAAAACAAAAGGAAACGCAAAATCTTAATTTAAGCCAAACAAAAACAATTAAAAACCTTACATTATTTGTTACATTTTTTTAAACACCCAGTTATTTCAATAACGCCTATTGCTTATATTATATTAATTTGCTTAAAATACAATTTCAGATGGCTGTGACTCCGAAGGTTATCACAAAAGCAAGGCAAAGCGAGTCCGGACCACATTTACAGAGGAGCAATTGCAGGTCCTTCAAGCGAACTTTCAACTAGACTCAAATCCTGACGGTCAGGATCTAGAAAGGATTGCACAAGTCACGGGGCTGAGCAAGAGAGTCACACAGGTGTGGTTCCAGAACAGTCGCGCCAGGCAGAAGAAACACCAACATACTGGAAAAGGGAAACAGAATCAACGTTAGTATACTGCTCGTAGATTTTATTTAGCTAAGTGCCTGATTCGTTTCAGACGTTGCGTGTGAACGAAATTATTTTTATTTATTATTTTATTTCATGTAGGCGAAGTATTTTCAACTTTTTGTGTTAGAATTTATAATACTGCAAATTTGCGAATTTTTTGCCAAAGCGAATTGTACACAAATGTTTATATGACGTTTTGTATCTTTTTTGAAATTGGAAACGTCTGTTGATTACAGTGATGTCGCGAGAAACGGATCCGGCGGGGTTTGGGCGGCCAATCAACCTCCACCTTACATATTCTTTCCAGAACAAGCCACCTTTTGTCCCAATAGGTGAGTGTTATAAGGTATCAATATTATTCTGGTCTCCGAAAGCTTTATTATTTTTTTACTTTTCAAACTAAAGTTAGAGAACTACCTAAGTACTTAATTATTTTCTGTGGTTATAAATTTCCATTACCTTTTAGAAAAAAGGTGTCACAGGACGTAGGGTAAAAGGTTCTCTTCACTCTATTGTGGGAAGTCAGAATATATCAACTAACAAAGTTAGTCCGAATGTATGGATCTGAAAGTTGGGTATGGCTGAAGGAGCATGTTAGAAAAATTAATGGTGTATTAACGGTCTTTAAAAAGTATGCAAGGGATGGCTGAATGATATGTTGAGAAATTGTATCATAAGAGACAAGTGTAGTATCCTTGGAATGGTGCATTTTTCTAAATTAGTGGCGGGACCTGAAAGAGACGTCTTAGATGGAAATGGAAAAGTTGCATTATTTTTATTGCCACAAATTTATTTATAATGAAAGTAATGATAATAAAGTAATACATTTAAAGCATAGTTAAATATTTTTTAATAACAATTCCATATTTTTTGTAATTATTAATAAAAAATAGTAAAATTTTTGAATGAAGAAAAACGAGGTGACTGCGATAGTATGAAATTACCTGAAAAATTAACTTTTTTTTAATTTTTACTAAAATCTCTAACGAAAATTAAAAAAAAATGCAACTTTTCTATTTATCGACGGAAGTGGCGATATATTGAGGATGGATTTTATAAAATCTGTAATGTATTGTCTTTTTTAGATGTGATCTGATATAAATATTTTTCTATTTTCAGACGGCACCTCTTTCACGGACTCTTCAATGGATGAACTGTCAGAGGACTCATCTATTCACTGCATGCAGAGTGAAGTTTGAACAGGCAATGTGTAAACATAAAGTATACTTGCTGATAAACATTCAGTACATCGCACGTCTTTAAGACAAACTTCCGGCTTGTGTGTGTTGCTTATTTTTAGCTGAAATCACAAAATTCTTCGGATATAATGTTTCAACCGCTTACTTTATCCTCCTTATCCCCTACATTATCCACTACTGAACTTCATGTTAACTTCAGTCTTAGAAAATATTAATAATTTAATCCGATGTATAGTAGTACCAATTTTTTGGTACCGTCGAAACTTGAGTATAATTTAAATAATAATTTCTAGTAGGTCGAAATTATCAATACAAGCCCTAATTGCTACTATTGTCAGTGCTTAGCATGACACCAACAGTCAGTTAAATTGATCAGTTGAACTGACGTAATTTAAATGTAATTAAAATTTACCGTGAGTGTGAAATCTTAAATTGGAATATGCCAGTGAGTGGAGAAATCGTTTTGGGTTATATGCGTTCTAACTGATCTGTTCAATTCAACTGATCAGTTTAACTGACCATGTGTGTCGAGCTTCATATTGTTGTAAACAATCAATTCATTTTAAATGTGCAACCGATAAGTTAGCTAAATATGCTTGTTATTATTCTTTTTAGAAAGTACCCTGACTGAATTTTATACTACAATAATTTGACTATATCAATATCTATGTCGTCGTGACGGAGCAAAATTCTTAAATATAGGTATGTAGTGACATAAAACTATTTTTCGCTTACAACAAAATGAATATTTACATTTAAATATCAGTTTAATCTTAATAGCTTCACATTAATTCTTACTGTTTTCTTATGGAAATAATAACCTGGCGAAGTCTTGATCTATCTAAATACATAAATATATGCGTTCTGCTTTTTACCAAAGAACTCAATAATTGTTTTCTTACATTACTACGAACAACTTTTCTACGTTTAGTTATTTTTGACTTTCGAGCTTACGCACACTAAAACAATGTGCGTTTGCGTTAGAGATCAACCCGTCATCGTGAGATGTATTATAATAACTGTCACGAAGATGAACTCTGTTGGATCGACTGTATTGTTATTTCTTTGTTCGTGTAGTTAAACCTATCATTATTGAATTAGTACATAACATAATTTGCAATTTCGCATTACTATTTATATGTATATATTAAATAAAATATACTGTAAATATGTTTATTTGACCACAGAAGACAATTAACATAAGTAACTTGTATTTTTCATCCTTAGTACAATTACTTGACAGCTCATAGAAAATATTTCAATTGACTTGAGTGTCAGCTACTTCTTAATATTCGCTTGATACAGGACGTAATTATGATATATTTTACAAAGCCACCAGATTGTTATGAGTTACTGAAAACATAAACTAAAAATTCATAGAGAAATAGAAATTCTCAAGAAAATATTGTGAACAGGGTTATTTTTCAAAACGTAGCCAAATTTTAAACTAAATTTCAAATAAAAAATAATGATATATCGTTATTGCAGTTTTTGAAAATACAAGTAAAGAAGTAAACAACAAATTGATTGTGATTTAGAGGCCATAACGTTTTCGCTAACCGATCGATCCTTATGAATGTGTGCGTGCGCAGTAAAATCAGTTAAAATTATGCATTACCACGCATTTTGATCTTAAAAGATAAAGAGGAGAGAATGTTTGAGATTTATTAAGTAATTTTTCTGCACCAATTGTCTATATTACTTATTCTGATCGTTCTCTGCAAATTTGGGCGATTATTGCAGAGTAACCCTGCAAAGCTTTTGACCAGTGAATGCTAATAAAAGAAACAATTCCTAGCTCTAAAAATAACGCAATGAAATTGAGCTACTGTAGTGTCTACCAATTGCGCTGTGAACTGGTTTAGGTCGCATACAGCCTATGCAAGTCCACTGCTAAACATCCTTCATAGATTACCTTATCAGGGGATTTCGCCATACTTGCCATTTTTGACGCAACTGGGTTGGCGACCACAGGTTTTTTTTATTGTTTAGAGTTTTTATCAGGAAGATGCTGCTGCCCATCTCCTGCCTGTTTCCCTCTGTCGCCTCTTACGATACCCTCGGGACAATACGAGATAGTGGATATTCTTACACCGCTGCTACGCGGTACATCACTATCATAATACTGATTAATTATAAAATTATACTTTTTATGCAACAGATGTTTTGTGCAAAAAATGTATTTGCATTGCACCTTATTATATAACACGTCCCTGGCGACGAGAGTGGATCACAATGGCTGTAGTTGTAAGGTGATCGCCGATGTAGGTATCAATGTGTGAGTTTGTTTAAAATATTGTTTTATATGTAGTAAATATGTATTATGAAAGGTTACGTGTTTGATATAGGTTATACTTTCATATTTTAAGGAATGGTGACAAATGAGCACACAGTCCACCTGATGGTAGGTGGATGCTATGGCCCATAGACATTTACATTTATCCTCGATTAAGAATTAAAATCCATGCGTTGTCACCCCTGAGGACTAAGATGCCTCGTTTCCAGTAAAAAGGTATCTGGTTCTCTACACTTACCATATGAAACACAACAGAATTAAACTACTATTTCACTGTAGTATTCTGTGAGAGCATCGGTCTTACCCGGTCGATCCAACTCATGAGTTCTGCTACCATAACACAGTTGCAGCTTGGCCACCACGTTATTACATTCCATGTAATACTGCGTTCACTAATTGTGAATACATTGATTAGTGAGTGATTGATGATTATAATGTGTGTATACATTCGTTTTAAGTGACGCCCAAACCATGCTCAACTTCTTGACGCACTCACACACCTTTCTTCTTTCTTTATCAGTCTGTACAGGCCCACAACAGCCGCACAAATATGAACCTAATACCATGTTGTTGTACGCAAGTGGTTTTAGTTGCATATGCACACATACACATATGCGTGAGTGTGAATTTGAGCATAGTTACGTCATGGTTTCGGCGTAATTTAAAATTTCATTAGTGTTCTGACCTATGTTTTGTATAGCTTTCTTAGTTGGTCTGAGTATATATTATGAAATTTATTAAATGCTTAAAAATTATCATTACATAATAAAGGACATTTATTTTCAATGATTTCTATTTCATGTACAAATCACACGTTAATTAATATGCTCGTATATATAAACATTAAATTAGCTTTTTTAAACATTGAATAAAGATATTTTCTCCTACATTGATTTTAGGTTATTTTTGTAAATTTCTAATTCTTATTGCATGTATAAAAATAAAATTTAATGTAACTACACTTGATAATATTTTAATTTAAGAACTTTAATGTCCGTGTTATTGTAAAAAAAAAATATATTTATTTATTTATTTCTAGCAACTGTGATAATATCGCTGTCAATTTATCGTTTTACGCTGCTATAATTGCGAATGAACTATGTGTATGTACCTATTTAATGTTAAGAAATATGTAGCTGAAATTTCGTAAGTACCTAGTGCCAAAATAACAGTCATGGAGCAGTTGATTTTATTTTGAAATGAGAGCCGGCATTCAATCTATATCGTGTATTTTTAAGTACCATAAGCAACTTATTGACTACGATTAGACATGGTAATGATATACTTAGTCGGAAGTATGTACTAATGTACACTGACTTTGCATATTAAAAGCTTATGAACTCTTCCCTTGAAGACACCTACATTGTGATCAGATAGAAAACAGATGCTGCCAATGATTTAGTGCATAAATAGATATATATATATATATATATATATATATATATATATATATATATATATATATAGTGCTTAAAACATATAGAAAGAAAAAGGTGTGTGTGGAATTTAGTTTTACAAGACTATCCTTTTACACCGTGTTTGCAAGTTTGATCTTTTTGTTGTTAAAATTCTGCGTGACATTTGTTGAAAACAGAACATGATATTCAATATGTTTGTAACTATGCATCGTAATGAAAGAACATACACACTAATATTATCTGGATATAATTTGGACGTCTCTAAATCGAATCTTTTACAATAATTTCCATATCGGAAATAATAATATTAATACAACCGACGTTAATTTCAACCACAAAATATTTTAATATACGTTAGAAGAACAATGTATTTAATCCTAGCATGTACTTATAAGCTTATAATTATAACCCTAGTCAAAATTCAATTAGAATCGATAGAGTTTACACATAACTATTTCGTGTATCGGCACTTTATGAAAATATTTTTCAGGATTCGTAAAAATGACCATAAAACAAACTATATCCTAAAACAAATTGTAAAACAAGTGAAGTTTTTTTTTCATTTTTACATTGTTTTTATCACATTCTTGAATTGTCATCCGAATTTGAACTTTATTCAGATTTTCAAGGCTGTTAGAAAGTTAGTTTAAAAGCAGTTACTAAATTCCCTTTCCTTCCCCAAGGTTTGATTACGATCAAGTGTACTCGTATGTATTGGTAACGATAAGTAAATATCTAATTTAAATTTGTCTTTTTCTAAAGATGTTAAGAGTTACTTTGCAACCATCCGCTTAATAAAATAAAATAATGTGCCTTACCTAGTTTGAAGAGCACCTCTCGCTCTCCCTCAATTGTGTGCACTATTGTGTGGGTGTAGTGGTGCTGGGATTAGTGGTGACGGGATTAGTGCACCTAATTAAGGGAGGGCGGGAGATGCTCTTCAAACTAGGTGACGACACATCATTTTATTTTAATTGAGCGGATGGTTGCAAAGTAACTCTTAACATCTTTAGTATAATTGATTTCCGTAAGTAACGCCTGTTTCTATTAATTATCTTGTCTTTTTCTGTTACAAAGGATACCTTTTGTCGCACCGGGCAGTATTTGTAAATTTTCCTTTGTAAAGTTCATTATTAATATATGTACTTACATATTGTATATTCTTGGGAGAGAGAGTTCATTCAACCATTAAAAAAGCTGCTCTCTTGAATGTTTATACGATATGTTAGAATTTTGTTTTGGTTTTCATGTAAAGTTAGAAATGTAATTAACTAATAAACTAACTAAATTTATTTATAATATTATAAACGTTGATATTAGTTACAAGCATTTAATTCGAACGTTATAAGTATAAGGACTACATTACATTAGAATTAAATGATTGTAAGCAATATCAATATTGTAAATAAAACTAATATATTTCGAGATTCTCTTGTAAATTTCATAGCGCTTCTATTTATGCCGTTAAGTATACTTTTAGTATAATTCCATCATCTCGTCATTACATAGATGTAATTAGATTTTAGATAAGTACTAGGTACTTAGTTTATTCTGTACAAATTATTAAAAATATTATGTTGGTTAATTATTAATGGTGTTTTATTTCCTCACAATAAATATAAAAACAAAATGTAAGCAACAGAATCAGAAACAGAAACTTTTTTATTCATTATAGATTTTAAATACTTAATAGTTATAGAAAGTCACTTTTATTTAATTTACCATTACAAGGGCATTTGGAATCCATAGAACTGGTAAGTAAAAAGTAGGCCTTTTTACTTGATAGAGTGACGACCTGGTAAGAGAATAAATACGTCGACGGGAAGCAGGAGGCTCAGGACCGTGCTTTCGGGCATTCCTTGAGGGAGACCCAACACATGGATGAAAAGTTTCAAACAGTTGCAATCATCATCATCATTTGAAACTGTTTGTTGTTTCTTTCTTCCTTTCTTTTCTATTGTTTCCAAATGGTTTGCATCAAGTAATTTGTTAAATGCAGGAAAAAATGTTTCTCTATACATTACTAGAAATTCTTACTACCTCCTTATTTGCTTCATCATGACGCTGTAATTAATTTACAATATAATAATTTAGATTTCGAAAGTTCGATCATTTCTCGGAATTCCTGTAGATTCAAAGCCCCAGTGGAGAGCACATATTGATAAACTAGCTTCGAAATTAAAATCTTTGCTATAGGAAGATTGCAAATCATTACGTGAACTTTTCAAGGATTTTGACACTTTCGTCGTTGTTTATTTTTCAAAACACCATGTATTTACGGAAAAAAATAAACGGATACGCTAAAAGTCCCTTAATTTTAGATAAGCAAAAATTAGATAGTCTTTATCGAATAATCCATAAACCCTATATTAAAAATTCTTAAAATGTGGTGTCACAATCATTAAATATATAAAAAAAATGTTAATGAAATTTTGGTTAAAAAAGGGTGTTATAAAATAAATCTATTAAATGAAGAAAATAATGTGAGGAAATATTTCTTACTCGTCACTTGCAAGTCCTTTGGCTACTGATATAATTTTTATTCAGACATTTTACATATTATAAATCAAATTAGTGTTTGTTAAATAAATATTTGGCTTTTATTATATTCAATGAGTATTTCTGCCTTTTTGTGTATTCGATTTTTTTGATGCAAAACGATTTTAATTTTTTTTTATCAATAGCATTTTATAACAAAATATGAGTGATTTTAAAATAAGGTGATAATACGAAGTTGCGGATAAAACCTAGTCTAATTTTGAGGTATGATTATTGTAAAAGAAATTGCAATAAGGCTTTCTAAAAAGTTTTGACTTGGGCTATAATTTGAATTGGACGAAAATATTAATAATAGGCTAAAATAACAATTAACCGATGCGCTTCGTTTAAAAATAATGATAATTTTCAACCACAAGTGCAGCATCCTACACCTTTAAACGAGCAATTCTTGTATATATATAATCTGAATCTCGGAAACGGCTCCAACGATTTTCATAAAATTTTGTGTGCAGGGAGTTTCGGGGGCAAAATCGATCTAGCTAGGATTTATTTTTAGAAAATGTATTTTGTCCGTGTTTTTAGGCAATGAAAAACTACTACAATATCGTTAGAATAAGAGGGTAAATTTTGACAGTTTATTAATGATTACAAATAGCTTAATTGGTATATTGGGCGGTCACAAAATTTTAATACCATGGTTCGTGCCCAGACCGAACGTCCAACCTTTTTAATTTTTTTTAAAGTTCCTTTCTTTTTTGAGAAAATCTATTTTTTCCAGCCCTTTTTTAGTATTTTTGAAAAACACAAAAATTTAAATTAAACTAATTGCACTCATGATTTTTTATTCAAATAATCAGTTTAGTTTTTTCTTTTGTCGCTAAGATCAAAAAATATTATTCGTATTTCATCAGTATGTAATTTGTATCTAAATATAATTTCCAAAACACACGAATTAAGAAAACCGAGGGAAAAATACCGAGCAAAGCTCGGTCAACCGGGTACTGGAATACTTATGAGAGATGCCTGTAAGTTTAATTTTATAGCAAATAATTGTTACAATCCTTTTTTTATTGTAAAGCCTAAATTTTTATGTCATAAATCAAAAGAATACATGTATTAATGTTTTTAAAGAATATTTCCTTTAGTCCTTCTGTACATATAATTTTAATAGTGCCATCTACCTCATTGTATAGGTGAAGTCATTCTATCTAACAAAAATTGATTGACTCAAGGTGGTACGTAAACAATACGCTAGATGGCACAAACACGGCTATCGGCATAGATCTAATATTATAAACTCCAATTTGGAATTAGTATAAACCATGGATGCTGGAGTTCAGTGGAGTTCATCATCATTACAGCCTTTCAAAAGTCCACTGCTGAACATAGGCCTCCCCCAAGGTATGCCACAAAGCACGACCCTGAGCCACTCCATCGTCACTCCATCTAGTGGGGGATCGCCCTACACTACGCCTACAGGTACGAGGCTGCCACTCGAGAACTTTTATTCCCCATCGGTTATCGATTCTGCGAGCTATGGCCGGCCCATTGCCACTTCAGCTTACTAGTCCGTTGGGCAATGTCGGTCACTTTGGTTTTACTGCGAATATCCTCATTTCTGAGTCTATCACGCAGAGAAACTCCGAGCATAGCCCTCTCCATAGCTCGCTGAGCGACTTTGAGCGTCCTCATACGGCCAGCAGTGAAGGATCACGTCTCGGTTTCGTAGGTCATCACTGGCAACACGCACTGGTTGTACAACTTAGTTTTCAGGTTTTGAGGTATACCTGACGAGAATATGTGTCGTAATTTCTCGAACCTTAGATATTATGTAGACATTATTATTTTTTCTTGCCCTGGAAACCCCTCAGAAATGAGCGGAGGCCCGTGCCCAGAAGCGGGACGTATATAGGATGTAACTTTTAAGTTTTTTTAGAGGGAGTAAAACTTTACAACATGCTGTTTTTTTTTAATTCAGTTATATAGTATAAGAATCAATTGCTGTAAATTAGTCGCGCTAAAACTCGAAAACGAATCGAACAAGCATTGAATACCAGCAGTGTAAAATAATAACTCAGCTGCTGTGTTTCGTATGATGAATGTGGAGAACCGGAGATCCATTTTATTGGAAACGAGGCATTACGTCTTAGTCGTGGTAGGCGTCCACAGCTTCTTCAGGTGATGAAAATCTCTGTCCACGTAATTTATTCTTTATTTTAGGGAAAGTATAGAAATCATTAGGGCTTAGGTCAGGGCTGTACGGCGGATGGTCTTATAATTCTATGTTTTCTTGCTCTAAAAGCTCTTTTGTTCTGTGTGCCATTTTGGAGACCCCAACTTCAGAATGGAATGGTTGATTCCATCGTATGAAAAAATGTGTCAAATTTCGCGGAGAATACTTCGAAAAGCAATAAATACATTTTTAAATAGTAATTTTGTGTCCATTTCTTGATTCCCTAAATTTTCAGTGCCATCCTCGTTACTGTCATCTTTCAGTTAATTTTTAGATGCAAAAACTTTTGCGGTATACGTATAACTAATAATGAAAGTCCACGACAATTACAAACAAACCCGTTAAAAGAATGAAAAATATAATATTTCGCATCAGACAATACGTATCGGTATTATATAGAAGTCTATGACTAGTCGAATTACTTGTTTACCGCAGTCTAGGCTAATCGCAATAGAGCATGTTACAACCGGCTGTCGGAATGCAACGAATGACCACGGCCACGTCATCAGGCCGTGATCATGCTGACGTGTGCTGTACTCTACGTAAACTAAAAAATTCTTTTCATTTGTCATTGACGTAGCTAGTGACGCCTCTAAGTTGGTTCTCATTCAGTTCTACAATACAGTTCTGTTAAAATAAGCACCCTAAATTCCATTTGTATAAAATTTTTGGTATTGTAGTTTTTGATTAAGGTTTTGGAAGACAAAATCACATTCCTCTATCTCTAATGTCCAATACTGCTTAGTAATAAATAAGAATTGTAATTTAACCAAACACCTAAATTAATAGTCGGAGATTCTGTTATGGATGCTCTGGTTCTTCTGATCGTGGATTATGTTTCTGTGATCGGTACTACAAATTTTACAATCGAATTTTTAGTTGTGCGATCCGTACCATATAGTAATAGACTATTGCTACAGTTAAAACTTAGTGATCACATTCTTTAGCACTGCGGCTTTTGTCATAAGCTTTATTCTTAACATAACAAAGATCATGAAAGGAGTTGATACGCCCCGGCTTAGCATAAGTGAAAATAGTGCCATCTACCGCGTTAAATTGTGAATTTAAATTGTCGAGGGATCCACGACTCCAACAACATTCAAACGCGCGCAAAAAAATTGATTGATCGAAATTGTTTTTTTTTTTATTAGGATAAGTGTGACAAACGAGCATACAGTTCATCTGGTAAGTGGTTGCTGTGGCCCACAGAAATCTTCATCTATACTCGATTACAAATCTAAATACAGATGTGTTGTTATCTGTAAAATGGATCTCCGGTTCTCCACACTCATCATACGAAACACAGCAGCGTTGAGCTGTTATTTTACACTGCTGGTATTCTATGCTTGTTCGATTCGTTTTCGAGTTTTAGCGCGACTAATTTACAGCAATTGATTCTTATACTATATAACTAAATTAAAAAAAACAGGATGTTGTAAAGTTTTACTCCCTCTAAAAAACTTAAAAGTTACATCCTATATACTTCCCACTTCTGGGCACGGGCCTCCGCTAATTTCTGAGAGGTTTCCAGGGCAAGGAAAAATAATAATGTCTACAAAATATCTAAGGTTCGGGATATTACGACACATCTTCTCGTTAGGTATACCTCAAAACCTGAAAACTAAGTTGTACAACCAGTGCGTGTTGCCAGTGATGACCTACGGAACCGAGACGTGGTCCTTCACTGCTGGCCGTATGAGGACGCTCAAAGTCGCTCAGCGAGCTATGGAGAGGGCTATGCACGGAGTTTCTCTGCGTGATAAACTCAGAAATGAGGATATCTGCAGTAAAACCAAAGTGACCGACATAGCCCAACGGACTAGTAAGCTGAAGTGGCAATGGGCCGGCCATAGCTCGCAGAATCGATAACCGATGGGGAAGAAAAGTTCTCGAGTGGCAGCCTCGTACCGGTAGGCGTAGTGTAGGGCGATCCCCCACTAGATGGAGTGACGATGGAGTGGCTCAGGGTCGTGCTTTGTGGCATACCTTGGGGGAGGCCTATGTTCAGTCATTTAAATTATCAGTAATATTATTATTAGTTCAAGTAAATGCATTAAAAAAAGAAACGGCAACAAATAACTTCATATAGGATATAATTTCTTTCGAAATACAACTTTTTTTATTCATATTTCAAGATATGAAGACTGGAAGATACAGTGCAATCGATCAGTATAATATTCAGTACCTATTGTATGCGCTGATCAATTACATTTTGTTCAGCAATGGCTTGCTAAATACAACATACTTTGAGCAATGCATTGATAGATAAGAATTTGCTTCTATAAATATCTTCGTAGTGCCAAAATATTGACCGTTACAACAATCGCCCATTAATGAAAATGTCCGCTTGCATTAAAATTGTACTGCGACCATAAAAATAGCTCAGATACAGATACATAATATACAGTATGGAGTGTGTCTACTGGGTCTGTTGTTTCTCGTTACATTTTGTTTTATACTAATATGATTTTCCCTGACATGACTCCCAAATTTATAAATTTGATACTTCAATGTAAATGTAACTTTGCAATTATCCCAAATAGCTTGTAATAACTACGCCTAATTAATTTATCATAATAAAGCAAGTAGGCGTAGTTAATAACTTGACTTCTATCCAGTGGTAGTGGTAATGTAACCATATTCGGTTAGTCGGTAAAGCGCGACGTTATATAATACGCATTCCGAATGTTAGCGAGTTGGTTCAAATGCGCGGTAATAAGCGGTGGGTTTCGTATTTAATTTTAAATAACTATTGCTTAATGTCGTAAATAAAACTAAGTCGTGTATTTACTACTTTTATTTTAATCTTTGCAATCTTTTTTTCGATAAAATATGTACAATATTAAACTTTATATGGTGTTCAAATGTTTGTTATGTTTTGTAAAGTTTTTTGGATAAATTGAATTATTTTTTAGGTTTCGACATGTTTAATCACATAGGATGTAAAAATATAAATTACTTATGGCCTAAAAATAAATCGCAGCGCTGTTAACAAATGTTTAAAATATCTTACATCAAACTTTTATTTTAATTACGTACTACACTTAAACTTTGTATGGAAAATCATAAGTCATAACACATTACATAATTAAGTTCCTTATATCTAGTGTTTACACCTAAAATTTTACCACGTTATTATTACACGCTTTCATATAATTTAACTTATATGTATCTATTTAGGTATATCTAATTGTAATTGAATATAAAAAAAATTATTACTTCCAGACGTCTGAACAATTTGAAATTAGGCAGACGTATTAGGAACCGATAACGACACATTATTATGATTTCTTTCTTGATTCTTGTTAGGTGTACAAGCGTTTGATCAATTTGTATAATTTAAATTTTTTAACGTTTACTAACTTATAATGTTATTATTTA
The DNA here is from genome assembly GCA_036936625.1 of Parnassius smintheus behrii. Lineage (NCBI taxonomy): Eukaryota > Metazoa > Arthropoda > Insecta > Lepidoptera > Papilionidae > Parnassius > Parnassius smintheus. The sequence goes on along the minus strand of JAUPFT010000016.1, from coordinate 10,251,399 downwards.
TTTCCTTCTAGATATGTAATGTACCCCATGTTTTATTATTTATCTACTCATTAACAATTTCAACCTTGACAATTACTTTGTCCAGCAAAGTCTAACCTATTCTAGGATCGCTATAATAAATTAAAGCTAACAGTGTTTTAAACTATCAACGTGAAATTTCTACAATTTATCCATAGTGTTAAGTAGGAGACCCATTTCCTGGTGAACCTCCTTTAGCATGACCTTCATTTGTCTCGCTGAATCCAGAATGTCAATGCTCTGTGTATAAGGATTGTATCTTACTCCAAAGTCACGAGGTATGGTTTGAGCGAATTTACTGCAAAAAAAATCAAACACAATTAACGATTTAAAAAAAATTATTTGATAATGTTTTATGAATGTAGTTAGGAATAATACAACAAGTTAAGACGTCAAGTTATTAGTGAATGTGAAGTTATTAATAAGGGGAAACTTTTTGTATATAGAAATAGTCCATGAAATTGAGTCATTTTAATATAGCGTTACACTATATCAAACATATACGCTTTGTGTTGTTCAATTTCTTACTTCTTTCTGTACTTTTGCGACCATTGGGCAACATTTTACTGTTCACGCCGTCACCATATATAACATATCATGTAAATGTTAATTTTTTTACTTATATAAATTTTTAAAACGTAAAAAAATTATATAAGATTAGCTGGTACCTGGCGTTTTACTGTCGCAGAAGAAATTATTGTGGAAATATTGTTTCGAATTTTGAAGAATAATTATAATTTAATAAGGAATTATAATAAATTCATGGAAATTGAGCGATAGAACTTTGAAATATTTTTATCGGTACAATACGCAGGGCCAACCTACTGTAATTTAATTGTACTATGCTTATTACCATTTGCAAGCAATAAGTTCACCGCAATCTGATGAACGGTTTGGCAGAGCATAAAATACGAACAAACAAACATAAATTTTCGTATATTTGATAAATTACGTCTCGCCACAAGTTATTTTCGTTTGGTATACTCCACTTCAACTTTGCGATTTAGTAATCGCCGCGTTCAGATCTTACCCGGACTGCTCACTAGCGCCGTTCTGAATAATTAAAAAATCACAGTCCACTTTTTCAACTGATGCCTCATAAGGGAGAGTCCTTACTTTAACCCTCCATAGCCTAGTACAACGACTGATTTTAATATTAAAAGTATTTTCTTTAGTTTAGCTTTTATGTTCCTTTTTTCATTATATGAAAATATATTTGGGAGGCGAAACGTAGTTCAATTATTTAGTATGAAGTTTTTATGTAGTTTCCTCTATTATATCGTCTGCTAACATTTCATCGATTTGTTTTTGTACCTCATTCTTTAGAGAATAAGGTATCCTATAAGGTTTCGTATAACACGGTCAAACGTTATCTTTTAATGAATTTGTATGTGTCATAATATTTGTAGTGGACAATCTAGCGCCTGGGAGATGAAAAACATCTGCATTTTTTACGCAAATTGTTCGATACTACGTTTTCCCTCATGATTCATATTGTTACGAGCTTGAGGTTCGTGACAATTAAAAATTGCCGATAAAATTACCTAAATTAACACTTTAATTTACTTTATACAAATTAAAGTTAAAAAACACTAATAGTTAAACACACTAATTCACTTAATTTCGCTCCGAAGCTTCGCTTGTGTCGCCGAGTTAAACTCTGTCTCGATCGCATCTTGCGCCACCTATTTATTCAAATCAGCAAAACATCCGGAATGTTCAAGTAAACACGCGCAAGGTACCGAGAAATCGAGTATAGATTTTCTAGAAACTTAGTTCTTCGGGCGGCGCTGTCGGTCGAGAGATCCGCGATGTCATTCTCTGCAAAGCCCCCCCCCCCGCTCTCGCTCCTGACACTAGATGGCGCTAGTTGACTTATTCACACAACACTGCCCCCTCCTAAGACATGCTCGTCCCGAGCATTATCGGTCCCATAATAACGCGCCAAGCGATCCACATGGACGATCTTAGGAGTCCCTCTTGCGCCTTTCTGTATCCGGTAGGTCACATCGTTGATCCTGGTTACAATCCGGTACGGGCCGTCCCATTTAGCTTGAAGCTTAGGAGATTTCCCTTTGCTGCGGACTGGATTGTGCAACCACACAAATGAACCTTCGTTGAACCCTTTATTGTTCATTTTGCGGTCATACCGGGTTTTCATTTTCTCAGACATTTGCTGGCCCGATTGTCTGACGTGCTCATAAATGTCATTCATTTTGTTCCGCAAGTCATATGCATAATCGGTTATACTGCGTGGGGCATCAGGTGGTATCCCAGTGATCAGGTCTGCAGGCAGCCGTAATTCTCTTCCAAAGTTTGCGAAAGCTGGTGTCACTGCTGTACTTTCGTGAACAGAACTTCGATATGACAACAAAAACGGTTGTATGTGCTTGTCCCAATCTCGTTGCCGATTGTCTACAACTTTTGCTAGTTACCTCTCCAATGTCTGATTAAATCGTTCCATCATTCCATCAGATTGCGGGTGATAAGAAGTCGTTCTTGTTTTATGAGTACCCATAACTCGGCAAGTTTCCTGGAATATTTGAGACTCAAAATTCCTTCCTTGATCGCTGTGAATCTCTAAAGGTACTCCAAAACGACAGAAGACTTCATGAACTAGTTTATCTGCAACTGTTGAAGCTTCTTGATTTGGAATGGCGAAAACTTCTGGCCACTTAGTGAAGTAATCCATCACAACCATGAAATACTTGTTACCGCTTTCACTCTCCGGAAACGGCCCCGCCACGTCAATGGCTATTCTCTCCCATGATGCACCAACATTGTACAACTTCAATGCACCTCTACTACGAGTCTGAGGTCCCTTTACAGCCGCACAACTTGTACATTTGCGACACCAGTCCTCGACATCGTTTCGACAGTGGACCCAGTAAAACCGTTCTCGGATCTTCAGTGGAGTTCGTTTAACTCCCAGATGGCCTCCTGAATAATCATTATGGTACAGCTGTAGAACATCCGGTACTTTAGCTTTAGGGACAACCATTTGTAAATGACAGCTGTCTCCCCGAACATTTTCCCATTTACGGCACAGAACTCCATCCTGAAGCAGCAAGCTATCCCACTGGGCCCAATAGCTTTTAGTGATCGAACTCATCGCTGAGACGTCGCTCCACTTGGGCTTGGGAGCACTGGCCTTCATCCATTCCAGCAGAAATGTCGCTTCTCCTCGGTTAGCTTATGCAGAGGTTTGGCTATATCTGCAAAGTTCTTCACAAATCGCCGGTAATAGGAGCACAAACCCAAAAATGCTCTAACCTGCGTCTTGTCTTTTGGAACCGGCCAATCCTTTACAGCTGCAATTTTCTCTGAATCCGTGCGGATACCTTCTTCCGACACTACATACCCCAAAAACTTGACTTGCCGTTTGAACAGTGAACATTTTTTCGGACTCAGCTTGAGATCGGCACTCTGAATCTTCATGAGCACGCGTCGCAGGTTTTCAAGGTGTTCCTCAAACGTACGGCCCACGATGATGATGTCATCCAAGTAGACCAGACAGGCATCGCCAATTAGCCCGGTAAGTACAAATTCCATCAGCCTTTCAAACGTTGCTGGAGCATTGCACAACCCAACGGCATTACTTTGAATTGCCACAGACCCTTTCCCGTCGAGAACGCAGTTTTCTCCTTGTCCTTAGGGTCTATTTCAACTTGCCAGTAGCCACTTTTTAGATCCAGCGTGCTAAACCATTTTACTCCTGTAAGCATGTCCAGCGTGTCATCAATTCTTGGCAAGGGATAGCTGTCCTTCTTTGTAACGTCGTTCAGACGGCGGTAATCAACACAGAACCGCATGCTGCCATCCTTCTTTTTCACCAGCACCACTGGCGAACACCATGGACTAGAGGAAGGTTCAAAAACACCATCCTTCACCATTCCTTCAATCATGGTTTCCACTTCCTTTTCACGTGCTACCGGCAATCGTCTTGGCCGCTGACGGATAGGCAACTCTTCACCTGTGTTTATTTTGTGTTGAACTAAACCAGTCTTTCCTATGTCAGCATCGTTCGACGAGAATACATCGGCGTACTCGAGTAACAACTTCTTCGCCTTGACCAATTCGTTCGGGGACAGAACACTGCGACAGTCTTCCAAAAGTGTGGTCACTCTCGTTTCTGCATCCTTGCTGGGGGTCCCACTCGATATATATTGGCACCGACGTAACCAATCCACTTCCTCACAAGTACCAATTAATGTGCCTTTTTCTATAATCTGGTCCCAGTCGCAAAGGTTCAGCACACGTACTCCTGAGATGTCCGTGGTCCTGACCAAGGTTCGAGCTACTTTCCATGGAAGGTCATTGTTTACCCTTTCCACAAGTACACAACGGTGAGCTTGCCCTTCGTTTCGGGGAAGACTAATCGGAACAATCGTTTCCGATCTCGGCGGAAGAACAATCTTCTTAATGCTGTACACGTTCCCTGGTAACGCACCTTCCATAAAAAGTTCCTCCTGTCCACATTTCAAAACACCTTGCTTAACGTCGATCTCACAACAATTATTCCTCATAAAGTCTAGGCCTAGGATGCAGTCGTCCATTATATCAGCCACGATGACATTATGCAGGTAGATCACGTTGCCAAGCTTCAACTCCATCTCCTTCTCTCCACGGACGGGTATACGCTGACCGGTGGCTGTTACCAAATTAATGCGTTCTCGGTTGTATGTGGAGTCCCCAAGGAACTGACTTATAAGTTGGGAACTAACAACCGTACGAGAGGCTCCAGTGTCTATGGTCAGTTTACACGGCATTCCGTTGACCTCGCCCTTGATGATTAGACTGTTCCCATCATGGGTTTGTGAGATCGAGATCCTTGGGGCTCTTTTAACATCAGCCAGCACCCGCCCCGCGGTTCTGGCTTTTACTCGTTTCCCTGCTGCTGCTGGGCGGTGCTGTTGGCCGCACTACCCTCCTGGGATCGTTCACCTTCCCTTTCTAGGGTTCGCTTAGGGCAGCTGGATCGAAGATGGCCCTTTTCCCCACAGCCATAGCACCCAGAGCTGTATCCTTTGTTGCGGTCGCGAACTGTAGCTGCTGCAACCTCCCTGACGCGATGGGAACGATGATCCTGCCGCACGGCTTCTACCTCCAGTGCATGGGTCAAGGCGTCCTTAAGCGTCTCGTGGTGCCCGAGCCTCACAGCAGCTCTGACTTCCAGGTCGCGGATGCCGTCGATGAATTTTTGCACCAGGTTCCCTCCAATGAGCGCAGGTACAGACTGGTATGCTTTACGAACCATCTTCTCCACCTCAAGGGCCCACTGCTGCAGGTTTTCGTTGCTGCGTTGCACGCGATCTTTAAGCTGCGCGCGAAAGACGTGTTCCAGGTGAGCGTCACCATATCTCGCCTCCAAGGCCTCAAGAAGCTGCTCATAGGTCACTTTCTTACCTAGAGCTTCCAACACAGTTAAGGCTTGGTCGCGCAGGCCTAGGGTGAGTGCAGTCATGGCTTGGGTTTTATTCCAGCCGTTCGCCTCCATGACGGCCTCGAACTGGATTTTGTAGGCCGACCAGGAAGAGGTCCCGTCGAACGGCGGCACTTTGAATCCACGTAGCGAAGGTGCTGCAGCTACTACGGGAGCTGTAGTTCCATCCCCAAGTTTGAGGTCGTTTAGCGTTTTCTTCACGTCAGCCATCACGTTGTCAACCCGATTGTTCACATGGTTGATTCGGGTTTCATGTTCTTCGATTCGGGTTTCAGCTTCCGACAGGCGGTTGTCGTGTTGAGCAACCCTATCCTTCACCTGCCTTATCTCTTTCCCAAAGGTAGCGTGAAGGTCCTTCATGAGGAGCATCTGCTCTTCCGACCGACGAGCCTGTTCCGCCAGCTGACGGGCCTGTTCCTCCTGCCGGCGGGCCTGTTCCTCTTGTCCGTTCTGCAGCTGCTCTTTCAACTGACGGGCCTGCTCCTCCAGTCGGCGAGCCTGCTCCTGCAGCATCACCATCAGAGCACCTAAGTCAGGTGCCACAGACGTAGAAGCTGCTGACGGACCGGCTTCCGTGGCCGGCGGCTGGCCCTCAGACATCTGCGGCGTTGCACCACCAAATCTCCTCTGGTCCGTCTCCTGCTGGCGTTGACTTCGGGTACGGACACCCTCCGTTTCCTCCTTAGGTAAAATCGGCATTATTTTATCCCACTTCTGACACCAATTGTTACGAGCTTGAGGTTGGTGACAATTAAAAATTGCCGATAAAATTACCTAAATTAACACTTTAATTTACTTTATACAAATTAAAGTTAAAAAACACTAATAATTAAACACACTAATTCACTTAATTTCGCTCCGAAGCTTCGCTTGTGTCGCCGAGTTAAACTCTGTCTCGATCGCATCTTGCGCCACCTATTTATTCAAATCAGCAAAACATCCGGAATGTTCAAGTAAACACGCGCAAGGTACCGAGAAATCGAGTATAGATTTTCTAGAAACTTAGTTCTTCGGGCGGCGCTGTCGGTCGAGAGATCCGCGATGTCATTCTCTGCAAAGCCCCCCCCCCCCGCTCTCGCTCCTCACACTAGATGGCGCTAGTTGACTTATTCACACAACAATATTAAATATTACACCCTATGTAAAAGACTTCTTACGCAACTAAAATAAAAGTCATATCAACTAAACTTACATCATTTTTTCCTTAGCGTTTTCAAAGCTTTCGGCGACGTAGTATATGGGTTGGTACTCCGTGATGGGATACTTTTGCCCTCCAGTAATTTCTGGTTCAAAGTCCCTCAACTCGGGCTTATCTGATAGACAATACTGGAGCTCACCAAAAGATGACAGAAGTCCTGCCCCATATGCTTTCAGTTTACCTTCTTGTCTACATAAACCAAACTCCACCGTAAACCAGAAACACTGTGAAGCAAAGAAATGTGTTTTTTATCTACAACTTATGCTCTTAACGGGCTCAATTTGAACTGTTTGACATACGTTACGTAATAGCATATTATCATAACAATTTACATAATCGCATATGAACAAATACAATTTACTTAAAGAATTATTGATAGGCTATACAAACATTATGTTTTTTTTTTAAATAACAAGGGTGACAAACGAGCACACAGTCCAACAGTCCATCTGATGGTAAGTGGATACTGTGAGTGAAATGGAAAATGCAGATGCGTTTCGCATTTGTTTACTACTATATGTGTTATAGTAGTGGATTCGAATCCCGGGTAAGGCCAAAAAATCTCAGTTATTGAGTTTATTGGTTAAGAAATTCTCAATAGCTGTCCGGAGTGAGGAAGTTAGCGGTGTCTCACCCCCGTGCCTCAGAAAGTACGTAGAGCCGTTAGTCCTGCGCCAGATCTATCTCCGGTTGTGTCGATTTACCGTCTCAGCGGACTGAGGGAATAGAGAGTGCACCTGTGCTTGCGCATACACTTGGGCACTATAATCCTGTCCTGCACCGATTGCTAGATACTGGCCGCGGTGACCGAAATTCGGTCTGTAGGACATTACTACTATGTGTTAGAACTTTTTTCTGCCTAGAAGTTGGTCTGGAAGAACCCCCCCCCCCCTTTACATATTTCTGACACCAATTGTCAGTGCTTGCACTGCTATATTCAAGTGTGTAAGGTATAAGGTATAAAGAGACAGTATAACTACAGGCTATGAGGTATTCCCTCTCAGTCCATAGAGGTGACGACACATCTATAGTATTCTTTGTTCGAAATTGGCAGCTAGGGTTTACTACAGTTCATGAACATTTGTTCATGAACTGTAGTAAGCCCTTACCATAGGGTGGACTGTAAGTTCGTTTTGTTCGTCTCTTAAATTTTATTAAATAAACATTTATGAATGCTATAACTTTGAAAACAATTCAATTTATGACTGACGACAGGCTGTATGCTCTGCTAGTTTGTTAAAAACGCTAAAAACAGAGGAGCAATCTAAAGAATACAATTTTGAGGTAGGGTCTCTTTTTAAAACCCTTTACTGGTAACGAGGCAAACTGGTAATGAGACATTGTTTTAACGTGATAAAGCCTCTGCATTTTGTTATGGTTGTTCATAGCATTCATTTACAATCACATGTAATGTGTACTCGTTCGTCACTCTTACTTTAATAAAATAATTTAAAGCGTAGTCACCGTTGCAAGTTTTTCAATGTAGTCATCCGGTGCTCCTAAAGAAGCTAAGCCAATCTCTTGCGAGAACTGGGCAAATGCCGGATCAGCAAACAAAGGAGCATGTCCGAGTAGCTCATGGCACACATCTGGTTCCGGGGTGTAGAGTGGCATCGAGTGATGCCTGATGTACTGAGTACTGTGGAACACGCGGAAAGCGAGTCCTGCTAGGAAATCGCGTGAGGACAGTAGACCTGCCACAGGCCGAAGGGTAAAACCGGTGCAGTCTGAAAAATAACAGAGTTCTTTTCAATACATAATTTTACTTGTGTGAAATTGTGTTTTTTGGATTTTTGTTCTTTAATCTTACTTGATGACGGATTATAATAAAATTTATCATTGAAGACGACTTGGTTAACACTTGGATAACACACATATATATATATATATATATATATATATATATATATATATATATATATATATATATATATATATATATATATATATATATATACTCGTAAAAATAAGACAAACGTTATTACTTTAGTTTAATTTACACTTGCAGGTTACAACTTAGATTTTATTAGTAATAATTTGTGACGTAATATATTATTTATTTATTATTTTGTAGTAACTTTATACTTTATTTATTGTATGTAATGTTAATTGTAACGGTACAATAGACTCGTAGTGGCTCACCTTTGAGGAAATTGGAGACATCTTCCAACTGAGGAATATTATCTTCCCTGTATCCACAGTTCTCTATTAACAAAGGGAAAACATGGTTGTGTTCTTTGCATGCGTGGGTCGGGTAAAGCTCAGTGAGTTTCCTAAATACTGCACCCCACGTGGCAATCTCTTCTTTAGTGTAGTTCACGTGAGGCAATGGTTGGCCGTGCTTGTAGTTGTAAGCAATGTCTGCGAAATACTTTCTACGCGCTCTATATGTCGGGTCTGTGAAACCGGGGTGGTCTGCATCCAGTTCGGCACCATAAGAGAGGATCTGGTTTGCAAACCGATCCAGATCGCGTATACGACGAGGGAACCAGGGAACCGCAGCTGTTGATGAAAAATCTTTATAAAAATATTTTTTAGTATTAAACGTTTCAAAAATAATTCGAAGTACCTGGTTGACCGAGCTTTCGGAGCTCGGTATTTTTCGCTCGATTTTTTTAATTCGTGTTTTTTGGAAATTATATTTAGATACAAATTACATACTGATGAAATATAAATAATATTTTTTGATCTTAGCGACATAACAGAAAAAACGGAACTGGTTATGTGAATAAAAAATCATGAGTGCAATTATTTTAATTTTAATATTCGTGTTTTTAAAAAATACTAAAAAAAGGGCTCAAAAAAATAGATTTTCTCAAAAAATAAAAGAACATGAAAAAAAAATTAAAAAAAGTCGGTCGGTCGGCCTGTGCTGGAACCGGGGTTTTAAGATTCTGTGACCGACCATTATACCAATTAAGCTATTTATAATCACTAATAATCCGTCAAAATTTACCTTCTCATTCTAACAATATTGTAGCAGTTTTTCATTGCCTAAAAACACGGACAAAAAGACATTTTCTAAAAATAAATCCTAGCTAGATCGATTTGTTATCCCCGAAACTCCCTGGACACCAAATTTTATGAAAATCGTTGGAGCCGTTTCCGAGATTCCGATTATATATATATATATATATATATATATATATATATATATATATATATATATATATATATATATATATATATACAAGAATTGCTCGTTTAATAATATAGGATAATTAGTTTATTACAAAAACTTCTATGTATACTACATACATAGAAGTTTTTGGTTTATTTTCAAAAACTACTACCCTCAATACTTACATCTATTGTCTTTATAATTTCTCGAAATAATGTTCAAGTACCCCACGTTCTTTTTCAGATCTTCTAAAGTAGCGCCAAAGTCACCGGCTCCGTGTTCACATTCAACCATAAATTCATAACCAGGAAGTCTGGCTGAAGATCTTGATTCAATATGACTGAGGTTTACTCCATGGGAGGAGAAAATACTCAAGAAGCGTGCTAGCGAACCGGCCTCGTCCTTTTCAGGGGAGAAAAGCAGCCATGTAGATTTTGAAGAGTCTCTACCTTCTTTAATATAGTTTCCTCCTTGCATAAGTTTTGGCTGTAAATAAAAGTTAAAAAAAAACTATAGCACTTAAATTACAACTTTAGTATTTGTTCGTCGGTAAAGGTAATCATCGTAAAGAATCGTACATGTGTAAGGAATTAGAATATTTTGAGTACCTACGTGTGAAGTTCTCCTGGAGCATTGCTCCATAACCCTCACAGAATTGAGAGAAGGCTTAAAACTCTGATATTTGTATTTGTGAGTTACAGTTAATATAAATAACATAATTTTAATTACATTATTAAAAACTAGCGATCCGCCCCGGTTTCTCTTTATCATTTACTTTATCAATATTTTTTAAAGAATCTGCATGTGCAGATAAAATTTAGCCTTTTTTAATGGATAGGGTGACAAACGAGCACACAGTCCACCTGATGGTAAGTGGTTGCTGAGGCCCATAGACATCTATCCTCGATTACAAATCAAAATGCAGATGCGTTGTCAACCGTGAGGACTAAGAGGTCTCCGGTTCTCTACACTCACTATACGAAACACTTTTACTCTAGTATTCTATGAGATACTAGAGTAAAAGTGTTTCGACGTTCACGCGTGGAACTATAGTGAAATTAATGTTATGAATTAAATTTATACTACTAGTTTCGTAATTTAAATTGGGCTTAAATTAAAGCTTATATGTCCGTATCAGTCAAGTAGCAATTACTCAAGGCTCAGGGGCGTCGACATCACGAGCTCAAGCTGGGGTTATCACGAATTCCGATGCCACTTGGTACGCAACTGGACGCAACTGTTATTGCTAACCAGGGCGCCTGTTATCACAATTTAAAGTTCGCTTAGTGTCGTGCTCATATTGAAATCCTTGACTCATTTTTTGTATCATTTTGTATCATGCCTTATAGTTCTAGCACAGGTTTTAGTATAGTGCAACGAATAATATTTACATTTGACAGAGACAACATTTAAAAAAAACATACGCCTCGAATATTACAGTAACTTTTCCTTTTTGAAACTCTACTTACTCTGTGAAAAATCCCAAATATGTTTGTACTATGGTTTAAAAAGTAATATTTGAAGCATGTGTACTTATCAATCTGTCAGTATACTTAATGAGGGAAAAGTACTAAAATATGGTTTGACTCGGAACCAGACCTTTTGCACTTAAGGATTTTTAGGTAAGACTTAGGGATTTTCAGTGAGACTTATTTTTTTATATAGAATAAGTAAGTGTTACCCTTAACTTACCGGGTACACAGTGCATCTGATGGTAAGTGAATGTTGTGGCCTATAGACATCTCACATCATGAATCCTCGGTTAAGAATCAAAATGCAGATACGTTGTCCCCCCTGAGGACTAAGATGGAATGTCTCGTTTTCAGTAAAAAGGTTCTTCGGATCTCTACACACACTATACAAAACACAGCAGCATTAAAGTGCTATTTTACGCTGGTATTCTGTGATAACGTGGTCCTACCCAGGTTGAGCTGACCCTTTCGTGCTACAACCATAACGTAGCTGCCACGTAACTACATTTCATATTTTATTTGCATTCACTAGTTATACACACATTCATTTCAAGTGACTTCAAACTATGCTCAACTTGACTATAGGTATAGGAGGTTGAAGTAAAAAAAATGGATTTTTTATTAATATTAATCAGTCTAATATTAGTTAAATAGCTTTAAGACACAAAAAAGAGCTTTTATTCTTATCGGTAGATGCATTCCTTCCTTATGAACTAAAATATCAAAAAATTACTTAACTCCAAAACAAAACTTTTTAATTTCCCGCATGAAAAAATTATTATTTTCACCTCTTACGACACCCACGGGATGATATGGTGTAGCGGATATTCTTACACCACCGCTCCACGGTAATTTCCAAAAAAAAGTATATCGAAATCTGGATTTGGTCGAGCTATTAATATTTATACATGTGGCAATCTGGGGGAGGAGGAGGCCTAAACTGTAACGGTAACGGTTTTTTGCGCAAAAAAAAACACAGTTTATTGTGAATATTATGAGTAATTTTGGTCTAGAAATATAGAATTAATTTGTTAATACATTGATTACAGTGCCACCTATCGGCTCCTATCATGACTACAAAATATAATCCCTACGAAACACATATCATATTATGCACGTTTGACCTCAAGATACACACACTTACTTCTATAGTTATGTTTACGTTGAAAGCAGTGGTAAATAAAGGTACTCGAAATTACCAGATACCAAGAGTCAAACTAAATGCCTGGTGATTAATTTAAATTACACAGCCGAAAAAGTTATACCACGACCCACGGTACTGATGCAGTAATTATTTTTCGTACCCATAATATTTTGAAGCAAGTAATGTCCAACAAACCAGAAAGCCGCATCGGTTCGGTTCGAACTGGTTGATAACAGACCCAATATTTTCTTATGGCAAGTAATCAAATGTTATTTTTAGTAACACACACACACAGTAATAAGAATCAGCTAAAAAGATATTTTGACAGAGGAATATGTTTTTGTCCATCGTAAAAAAAACACCAGCAATATCTGGTCTGGGTAGCTGCCCCTGTCTACCGCTGCAGTCGATGTTGAGTCGCAGAGGAAGAGGAGTGTTGGTATGGCGAGCGCTACTCGCTCTATCCTCCGCGACTCTGCCGGGGCCGCATCACCGACGCGTTGATGGTAGCGCCGCGGAGGCAGAGGATTGTCGGTATTACGAGGTGCCACTCTGACTACCCTCTGCGGCCAAAACTTGGTTGGCGGTGAAGTCATACAACAGATCCGCCGCTGAGGTTAGGAAAGCTGGACTGCCCTGCCCTGGATTTTTCCTGGCCCCATGGCGTCCACGTATCGGGCTTGGGAGGGTCCGTTGCGTAGGTGAAATTGAAGCCACGGAAGAAAGCGCACCTTGTGGCCCTTACCTGTGCGCGAAAAAGAGGAGGAAAATCTTTCCCCTTTCCGTGGCCCTGCCAATATACGGCGAAGGCTGAACACAATGTGTTGGGGTGCGAGTCCGACATAACCATTCCTTGCCCCCGGTCGGACTGAGCACAGACATTTTCCCACAAAGAAGGGTTTCCTAGTTTCATTTTAATTTATTTTTAAATGGTAGGTAGAGTAGTCAGTCCATTCAGCAATTTAAAAATGCGCACTTTTGATGCTGTAGAAAGAAAATTAGTTATCAAATTAAAATCTGAATCGCGATTTGCTATTCTATTAGTGATTAAATTTTACAGGCCTGTTATTATTTTGACAGGCCTGTTGGTCTAGTGGTTAGTGACCCTGACTGCTATGCCGGAGGTCGTGGGTTCGATTCCCACCCAAGACAAATGTTTGTGTGATGAGCACGACCATTTGTTCTGTGTCTGGGTGTAATTTATCTATAATATTTATGTATTTAGAAATATATAAGTATGTTTATCAGTTGTCTAGTACCGGCGTTGTGTGATAGTTGTGGAATATTATTATTATTATATTGCTGTAGATATATTTAATTTACAACGACATCAATTTCAAGGCAAAAAAATTAAATGTGATATTGTATATATCACATTAAATTTTTTTTTGCCAACCGCTAGAAGCAGATCAATACAAAGAAAGTGTGTTGATCTGCTTGTAGTAGTTTGTTGAGAGAATACATTTTGGACCTGGCATAAACCTCTTTAATTAGCTGACCGTTTAAATGATACCCATAAATTATTGCTTATTATATTATATTAATGTTTTCATTTTTTTTCTAGTAATGAAGTTAAATTTGTAATGTCAATAAGTTAACGATCTGCAATACAATTTGTCCCATGTCCTAGTTGCAAGAAATAATAAGAGAGTCGCATGATCTGATAATATCATATCAACTTTGGTCTTGTTTATAAACTTACAAGTTGATACAGTAATCTGTATGTTATGTTTCATCGCCGTCACTATTGATTTATAACGTAAGACAATAACAAAAATTTACGAGTTTTGATAACGTACGTGTGGAACAAATTGCTAGAAAACGATTACGCTGCTTTTTTATCTGGAGCTTTATCGAGCTTTATTGCTTTGCCATATGACTTTAGTTATCTTTTACAAATTGGTACAATAGCTCCGATAAGATGGCTAGGTGCTGTGTTTTTACACGACTGCTCCTGAGAGGAGCATTCGTGTTATTACGTATTATTACGCATTATATATTATTACGTATGTCTATTCCTTTAGCACGCTGTGCTACCTAAACGGATAGATAGGTTGTAACGTATATGGCGTATATTAGATTCATTTTTGAATTTATATTATATATGTTACAGTTAAAACCCGCTTTTAGATAGATTGCGGTTTCGCGTTTGTTAAAACTGGCACTAGAGAAACTATTTTGGAAATGAAAACAAGACTATACTAAATATTCATTAAAAAAATTACACAGGATGACACTACATCTGCAACGGCTTCGGCGCTGCGAGAAGTGCAGTCCCTTCGCCCTTGCGTACCAAATCACAGGCATCCATGCTCACCTTCGCAGCTTAGGCTTATTGATGCCTTCGACAACCAGCCTCAGCTGCTACGGCTCGCACAGATGCTCGCGATTTGCTACAGTGACCGGGGGCTGCTCACCCATCGCGCCTACGGCTTTACAAAAACATTCTAGGGTTAGGGCAGACAAGACTACGTGAAGTCGGGGCGTTCTGATTCGCTTGTTCTCAGGTCTGATAAGGAATCCAAAGTAACGCAATCAAATCAAATCCAAAACCAAAGCCTCGGTCGGAACAGGTCTAACTGACTCGCTTCGGAAAATCGCGTTTTGTCTAGTAAGAACTAATTTTACCTGATATTCAATTTTTAGCATTAGTTAATTCTACAAAGGCATTAAGTAAAAACTACATAGTTTCAATAAGGGTAAAGGTGTTCTATCTAAAAACTGGTTTTAACTGTAGCATATATATTTCAATATTTGAATTTTGATTTTGACAATTATTATTTTGTTAATTGGGCTTTTGGAAAATAAAAATAAAAAAATTGAAATGACCTTGTTTCAATGGAACATACGCTCATAGCCATAGTAAGAAGTTTAAAAACGTCTATTCTTTTAGGCGAAATTTCTAAAGATTTTTTTTATAGAATAATTGATTGATTTTTGATATTTTAATTGATTTTTAAATAAAGTTTTTGACGTTTTAGTCCCATTGTATATTAACGTTCTTGGAAGATTTTACATGTGGCTAACTAAAGTCAATTATTATATGTTAAATAAATAAAATAGAAAAAGCTTCAAAAAGTTCGCTAATAAATCGAAAGCCGTACTACATTTGCCATGTGGTGGCGGTGTAAGAATTTCAACTTCCCCATATCGTGCCGTGGCATCATAAGAGGCGACAGAGAAAAACTAAAACAGAAGATGGGTACTGCCATTTTTCTAATAGCAACTTAAAGTTTAAAAAAAAAGCTGCTGTGCCAACCCGCGTTCCATAGATGGCAACAATGGCACAATTCCTCTAACGAGGCAATCTATGGCGGTGGCCTATGTTCAAGGAGGCCAAGCAGCCTTTTGCGACACTAACGTTTAGTTTTTTTTTTTACTTCTAAACTTTCGTTTAAAACAAGAGTTTACAACGAATGCGTGTTGCTAGTGATGACAAATGGAACTGAGACCTGGTCCTTCATTGGCCGTATAAGGACGGTTCGTTTAGGTAATTTAGGCAATTTAGCGAGCTATGGCAAGGTATGGAGAGAACTATACTCTGAGTTTCTCTGTTAAATAAAATCCGTAATGAAGATGTTCGCAGTGAAACCAGAGTAATCGACACAGCCCAATGTACCAGTAAACTAAAATGGCAATGGGTCCCGGTTCCCATGGTTCCCGGTTCCAATGGTTCCCAGTAGGCAACCTCTGACTATATGAGACAAGCAGGATGTCAATGGATACAGGTAGCCGAGGTCCGTGTTTTGTGATATTCCTTGGGCTCCCCCACTTACATATGTTGAGCTGTGGACTTGTGAAGGGCTTGTAATAATATAGGTGATTTGAATTTAAACATTACAATCCCATAGCGGATTATAATATGTTAAATAAACAAGTTTCAATGATTTTAGAGCCTAAGCAAATGGAAACTGCGTAAAAATGGAATTTGTGTTTTGCGATGGTTAATTTAAATTTGAAATAAAAAAAGAAAAATGTTTAGCGGGTTTATTTATTACACACACCTATTAGGATTTTTGTGCATGTGGTGTTTACCTTAATTAATTGTGCATTATGCTGTACATGTTATTGTTATATACTCATTGATGTATTATTGTTACAATTACTTACAAAAAATACAAACTGGTAAACCTAATAAATAAATAAAAAAATTTTTTACTGTTTTTAACGGTACCACACGGTAGGCTAATTATGGGTGGATTCTTTCATATTATGTTTCATATGATTTATAACGTCTATCAAGATTTTATCTTATCAGTATCATTTTAATAGAAATAACGGTCTCTTATAATGTCTTGTATAAAACTTCGCGCCAATAGAAGTCATTTATCTTTAAACGAAATGATTTTTTATAGATACTCAATAAATAAATGGAAGGACACGGACGGGTTGGTCTTGTTGCATTTACACCGCGCTACCTCTTACATCCTATTTCTATAATGAATTCGCTATTAGTTCTAACATTTTAACTATTTCATTTATATTTTTTACGTGGTAGAGCCATGCTGCAGTTATATTAGTAGTATAGTTGTAGCACGAATGGGTCGGCTCGACCGGGGAAGGACCACGCTCTCACAGAATACCAGCGTGAAATAGTAGCTTAATGCTGCTGTATTTCGTATGGTGAGTGTAGAGAACCGGAGACCCTTTTTACTGGAAACGAGGCATTCCATCTTAGTCCTCACGGGTGACAACGCATCTGCATTTTGATTCGTAATTGAGGATAAATGTAGATGTCTGTGGGCCACAGCAACCACTTACCATCAGGTGGACTGTGTGCTCGTTTGTCACCCTATCCTATAAAAAAAAAAAAAAAAAAAATGTTCAACCGCGGATTTTTTTCTAGAAGATTATTTAGTAAATCTTTTTGTTTTTGAATAACCATATACTATTTATAACATTACTGACCCTCCTTCGTGTCGATTTTTTAAATAATTCACTAAGTTCATTTATTTTAAAAAAATCTATTGCACGATAAAATCATCTCCAAGTTTTGGGAATAAAATATACCATAGATCACTCCTGACCTTGCTTGTTTATATGCTAAGGGTGACAAACGAGCCCACAGTCCACCTGATGGTAAGTGGTTGCTGTGGCCCATAGACATCTACATCTGTCCTCGATTACGAATCAAAATGCAAATGCATTGTCACCCGTGAGGACTAGAATTGAATGCGTTCTTTCCGGTAAAAAGTGTTTCCAGTTTTCTATACTCACCACACGAACCACAGCAGTATTAAGCTGCTATTTTACGCTGGTGTTCGGTGAGGGCGTGGTTCTTCCCCGGTCGAGCCGACCCATTCGTGCTACCTCTATGCTACTAAGTAATATAGCTGCAGTACGACTACACTACGTTTAAAACATTGCTTTTTATCTGTTCGTTAAGTTTCATTACAATTGGCTCAACAATTCCAAATATTATAATAGCAACGCGTAATTACATCGCCCGGACGGGCAGAAAACAAAACAGGCAGACAAAATTTTTCAAAATAGTTATTTTGTGTCTTAGTGGCATGCAAAAAGGTATTTATTTCGATATTAAATACAAACACTTCAATTTTATCTATGTGTATAGATCACATATTATATTGAAAGTTTTCTTTTTAAATAATTTCAATTGTCAGAATTCATTTAACACTTTTAGAAAATTTATAATTTGGTTTAATATTTTACATGGTCTATAGTCCTCTAATTATAATTGTAGATACCTACTGCTATTTAGTACACGTTAAAGAAGACACGATAATGATTTAATCAATATAATTGAACCTCGGTAATGCGTGTTTACGTGTAAAAAAATTAATTTGCGGCTAAAGGTGATTATGTTATTTAACACGTTATACAAAAAGTAAGTAACAGTAAAAATATTCGCAGACGCAAGTTTATGTGTTACTAAATATTTTAACCTAAACTCATTTTTACTATACTTTTCTTGAAATATATGACTCACTACTTTGATTTATGTTGTAAAATGCAATAAAACTGTGTAATGATTACAAAATAATTAAATTTGGATTAAAGTAATTGTTAGACAATTCGCAAATATGCTGTGAACACTATACGGTTATAAAATAAAAACATTCCTAGACATAAACAAAATAAAAACAAGTCAGGCAACGACATCTTTTAAATTTGACACGACAGATCAATTACATTTATTTACCTGGTCTGGTGGCGACCCAGAAACAGCTTGTTCCTCAGCTAAGCGGGTTGGTGCTTCCATCATTTTCTCAAAGTTAAACAACAAAAACAAAAGGGGTTGTACTCGTAAGTGCGACGCGGTCGCTTGCTATGATGTGATCGCGAGCGGTCAGTTCGACGCTTTTATGTCAGTCAGTGACGTCTAAAAACACCCAACGCCGCGCCGTGATAAATGGATATGGCATTGCCGTATTATTAATTCAAAATATTACATCATATTGATTACGAATATTCAAGGAACTAAAATAAATGTTTTCCTATGTTTAAGCGAACATTACACATTTAAATGAAACCAGATTTTACGTATATTAACACCAATTCCTCCCAATAATTCGGTAGACTATTGAAATTAAAACCCAGCTGTTTTCTCTATTGAAAAATCTAATTTCAATAGAGAAAACAGCTGGGTGCTACCATCTGCTTGTGATCCCAAATTAATGAAATGAAATTTCAACCCAAACACACTACTGTAGGACTTCAAGATACTATAAATTCATAGTGCGCGGATCGGACCAAATATAATAAATTAAACCTAAATATATTTTATGACATTGGGACGACGAACACATTATGCCCCCGCCCCCCGTGACCATGGGTGCTGTAAACTGCTCCAAACGCCGAGGGGAATATAAATAACTAATAAATAAATATGCGCGACAAAATACGTAAGAACTAGTTTTATTCAAACTCAAAATAAATTTAAAAGAAATACAGGGCACGTCATACACATATTCCATGGGTTTTGATGTAAGGAGGATTTGCTTTAATCGATACTCTTGGCATCTGTATTGACAGTCGTCTCACACCCTTGAAGTTACTGCTCATGGCTGGTGTTGATATTATAAGCCTTGTGTGTACGAAAATATTATACAGGGGACCGACCGTAATCCGATAAATGTTTTGCAAGGCGTTGTCTGATTATGAAATTTGTCGGATTATAGAGTACTGCTACAGTCCTCTGGTAGTCAGCAACTTTTTGAAAAAGAGTAGCTTGTAATCCAACGGATTATATATCAAATATAAAATAATAAAAATTTCATATGATGCACAATAAATACCTTTTTTTTTTTTTAATAGAAGAGGGGGCAAACGAGCATGCGGCTCACCTGATGTTAAGTGACTACCGCCGCCCATGATCAACCGCAACACCAGGAGACTTGAGGGTGCGTTGCCGGCCCTTTAGAAAGGAGTAAGCTCTTTTCTTGAAGGTGCCCAGGTCGTATCGGTCCGGAAAAATCGCCGGTGATAAACTATTCCACAGAGAGGTTGTACGTGGAAGAAAACTCCTTGTGAAACGTACAGTGGTGGACCGCCAAGCATCCAGATGGTGTGGATGGTATCGGGACGTTTGCCGTGTCGTGCGTTCACGAAATTTGGCGGCTGGGATTAATCCGAACAATTCCTCAGAGCACTCCCCGTGATAGATGCGATAAAATACGCAAAGAGATGCAACATCTCTTCGCAACGCCAGTGAATCGAGCCGATCGGAAAGCACTCGGTCGTCGACGATTCGAGCCACTCTGCGCTGGATGCGGTCAAGTGGAAGGAGCTGGTACTGGGGAGCCCCAGCCCAGAGATGGGAACAGTATTCCATGTGCGGCCGAACCTGCGCCTTGTAAAGTTGCAGGCGGTGTGCCGGCATGAAATACTGTCCCGCTCTGCTTAGCACGCCAAGCTTTTTAGAGGCCAATTTGGCCTTCCCTTCCAAGTGACCACGAAACTGCACGTCACTCGATATGTCGACGCCGAGGATTCCGATACTGGCTGAGGCAACAAGGGGAGTGCCTTGAAACTGAGGGGATACGACAAAGGGGTTCTTTTTAGCGGTTAACGCGCAAACTTGTGTCTTCTGGGGGTTAAACTGGACTAGATTTAGTCGTCCCCAATCCGAGACTCTGTACAGCAAAGACTCGACTTCAGACACAAGTTTGTCCCGGCACTCGGAGACGTTTTTCCGAGAAATATTGGCTCGGCCGGTGTAAAGAGCATCACCAGTGCTGTCATCTGCATAGCAATGAATGTTACGGGTATGCAACATATCATTGATATGCAGAAGAAACAGCGTTGGCGATAGCACGCAGCCCTGTAGAACACCAGCATTAATAGGCTTGCAATCGGAGCTTGCACCGTCTACAACGACCTTGATGCTCCGATCTGCAAGAAAGCTGGTGATCCAATCGCACAATTTCTCGGGAAGCCCATAGGAAGGGAGCTTCGAAAGAAGCGCTTTGTGCCAAACCCGATCGAAGGCCTTCGCAATGTCCAAACTAACGGCCAATGCCTCCCCCTTGAACTCTACTGCCTCCGCCCATCTGTGAGTGAGGTAAACCAGAAGATCACCAGCTGACCGACCACGGCGAAAACCGTATTGGCGGTCACTAATCAGCTGGTGATCCTCAAGGTACCTCATGAGCTGGCAGTTTACAATGGACTCCATTGTTTTGGAGAACAAGGAGGTGATGGCGATTGGCCGGTAGTTGGACGGGTCTGAGCGGTCGCCTTTTTTAGGGATCGGGTGGATGAAAGCCGTCTTCCATGATTTTGGGACTACGCCTAGGGAGTAGGAGTACCGGAAAAGACGCGTTAAAACCGGTGCCAACTCTGGAGCACACGTCCTCAGCACAATTGGGGGGATTCCGTCAGGCCCACTCGACTTGTGGATGTCCAGGGAGAGGAGTGCTTTGCGAACCGAGCGCTGTGTGAACTGCACTTCCGGCATGGAGCACTCACACCGCGGGATGGTCGGCGGCGTACTCCCCCCGTCATCGAGAGTTGAGTTAGACGCAAAGAAGGAGCCTAGAAGATCGGCTTTCTCCTTTGCAGTATGGGCCAGTGAGTCGTCCTCCCTGTGCAGAGATGGAAGAGATGGCTGACAGAAATTCCCCTGGACAGCCTTGGCGAGAGACCAGAATGCACGGGTTCCAGAAGGAAGGCGAACTAGTTTCTCGCCAATTCTGCCTATGTGCTCTGACTTTGCCTCGGCAATGACTCTTTTGAAGGACCTAGAGGCGGAATTATACTTCTTTTTTAGAGCGCTGGTGTTCACATCCCGGGACGCTGATGCATCAACCCAGGCTTGATAGCACTCCTGCTTATAGCATGATGCTATTTTACAGGAGCGACCAAACCATGGCTGAGATTTGCCTCCAATGGGCACCACAGAGGAAGGAATAAAAAGTTCCATACCCTGAAGTACCACATCAGTAACAGAATCCGCAACAACGTTGGGATCATCCGGCGAGAAGCAAACCCGCCCCCAAGGGTAGGATGCAAAGAAAGACCGCATCCCATCCCAATCGGCTGGCCTATAGTGCCAAACACGGCGGCAGCCTGCAGAATGCAACCGCGATTTCGGCGTGAGTGGCACAACACTCCGGACCAGACAATGGTCCGAGGAGCCTAAAGGGGCGTCGACGGAAATCTGATATCCGTCCGGGTGAGAGGTCAGCAGAAGGTCCAACAGGGAAGGTGCATGATCCTCCACATCTGGAATCCGCGTAGGCGAAGTAACCAGTTGTGTCAGACCATATGCCAAGGCAAAATCATGAACAGATCTCCCCGCATGATCGGTTAAACGTGATCCAAGCCATTCGGCGTGATGGGCGTTAAAGTCGCCGAGGATCACGATCTCTGCGGAGGGGATCTGCTGTAGCAACGAATCTGCAGCCATTTGGACGTGGTCGAAAAGTCGGTCTGTTTCGGCATTACCGCTATGGGACCTATAGAGGCACCCGTAGACGCGCGGATGGTCGTCGCTGTCTACGCGTAGCCAAAGGATGGACAGGTCCGAACCTTCAAGTCTGCCGAGGCGTCGAGAACAGATGTCCTCTCTGATGTAAACGCAAACTCCAGCCCGAGGCACAAAGGAGTGTTCCAGTTTGTACCCCGGGTAGGAGAGATACGAGACATCAGCCGGAGAGGACACCTGCGTCTCGGTCAGAAAGAGCAGAGCCGGCCTCGCCGTCTCGAGATGGTAGTGGACGGCGTTTAGGTTAGAGTGAAGTCCCCTGATATTGCAGAAATTCACGGACAGCGTGGCAGGGGTCGCCTTGGTCTTGTTGCTCCGTTTGCCCCGAGCAGTTGTAGTCTTGAGCGGAATTTCGCCCCCCCCCCCCCCATAATACGCGGGGCAGCCTGAGCACCCACGCTCAGAAGTGGAGAAACATGGTCGTGGATGCTCAGCGAGGGATTCTCCAGGGGTGCTGGTACCCTCCTGGGGTAGTCTATCTTTATTTAATTCCGCTACCATGTTGATGGGGGGGGGGGGGATTTGGGCCTCCGGCCACCTGCACTCACCAGACGAAACGCGGAAGCAGAGCTTCAACTTCACGCCGGTATTCTGTGAGGTCGTGGTACCACCCCGGTTTGAGCCGGCCCATACGTGCAACAGCAAAGCTGCCGCATGGCTCTACCACTGTTAAAATTACCTAAATTACCTAAACAGTAAATATTGAAAGCCCGCTGGACCGCTACCATAGTTACATTTGAACATCGTCAGGCTAGATTCGTGTGAACGTGTGAACTAATTGTGACCTGTTTGTCGATGTATTCGCGAAGGACGCCTCCCCCCTGGCGGATTCGTAGCGCGACTCGAATCTACCTACAAGTTAAAGACATGTTGGATTACAAGGGGGGGACGAATTACCGGGGGTCCGCGGTACTGCCATTTATCGAAAGACATAAGAGCTTACTGACGTTTGTCATAGTCCCCTCTTACGATAGCCTTGGAACGGTGATGGATTCTGTTTATAATTCATGATTGTTCTAAACAGCAATTAAATATTTTCCTACTACATGATATCTCATTTTTATTTTAAATGAGATATATAAATATAATAATATTTTTAATGGATCGGTTTTACGATTTCATAATAAATTCTACAGCCTAGATCGCCCTTGGTATTGCTCTGTATGATAGAGAGCAATACTAGGGGGATTCTTAAGGAGCAGATAGAGACTCTTTCTGCTCCTTAAGTTTGATTACAATTGGTGCAACAATTACGAAGATTAACTGGGACAAGCAGACAGACAGACAGACACAAAATTTTTTAAAATAGTTGTTCATTTAGTTTGATATAGATTTTTCTTTTAGCATAATATATCAAAATCCCATGGAGTTAATCTCATTGCTGGTCTTAAACCCCAATATTGAATATATAGTGAATTCATATAATGTACAAAATAACATACCGCATCTAAATTATAATGTGCTCTCCTATTTCTTACATCTCCTGACATGATAAAATTCCGTTCAATGCAATACAATGCTCGAGTTACGTATACAATTTTTTATTGCTTAGTGAATTTCAAGGTCGGACAAGATTTTTATAAACACTAAGGCTGAAGCAATTGTATGCGCGTTTGTTTTTACTATACATAAACTTAAATTTTAAATTATCATTTGTTCTAGTATTAAAATACTATAAACGAATCTGCATATTCATTCTTAATTGATGATAAACATTACTTAGTTTCTATGGGTCATTTCCATCTAAGTAAGGCTGTCATCGCCTAATTTTCCAATGCCGGACAAAAACTTCAAACACTCGGATATTTAGTTAAAATCGGTATGTTTCTCTGGATAAAATGAATATTCATCATTCATTTTTACACTTTTTAAAAGATCTGGCGGAAGCTTCATAAAGGTACGCGCGAAATCGGGTGCGCCAGTTACGTTTAAAGATTGTCCTAAAATTTTTTATGAATCTCCACACATAACTTAAAGCATTTTAAGCGTTTTGAATTAACATATTTCTGTTAATTTTTTTTTACATTTTAGTAAGGTAGGCGAATTTTTAAGAGGAGGTTAGTATTTAAAAAAGCAATATATTATGGGGAGGCCTGTAGGATGAAATGATATGTAGCTTGTTCGCTGTTTTACTTAGCAATGCTTAACAAACTCGATCTAAACCCCAGCAAAACACACTTAAAATACCTACTTAATGACGGCTTATTACAAATAAATTATACAGTAAACTCTTTCAGGGGTAATTTTGAAACAAGATTAATAATGGACGAAAATTTAATTAAAATAAACATAAATGCAAATTATATAGCAAAGGTTAAATAATATAAAATTTTGGTAATGAAATAAAAAATAATAAGTTAAGTCAGTCAGTTAGGTTAAATATCTGCCGTCACCTATACTGAGGAGCGGTGCTTCCTTTTATACTTGGCGGGATCTGTAATAAAATTTGGGAAATTGGCTTAGAGTTTGCAGTAAACCAGGAAATTATTTTGTTACTTTAACAGATACAAGTTCACCGCCCATGAAATCTTAGACCAGGGTAACTCAGTGCGCTTCTTTCACTTGATGACATCGAGCGAAATCGTTGACGACATTCTCGAGTCACTGGCGCTGCGAAGAGCTGTTGCATCCCCTTGCATTTTCTATCACATTTATCAAGGCTGGAGCTCAGAGGAATTATTAGATTTTTCTGGACCGATACGGATACACCCGATTTAAATTATCAGTATTTTTTTTTAGTATTTGATCACACATTTCACATTTTTATACTTTTTTATTATTTCATATTTTTTATTACGCGGATACAATTTTTGTGGCCACTTTCCCCGGACAGCCTTGGACTGTGTATTTGTTTCCCGTTACTTCTACTTAAAATTTTACGTAAACGGAACTGTACAAAAAATCGCCGATACTAAATAAATAACAAATTAAGAGCTTCAAAGATAAAGATTGACGGTATATAATAATAATTAAAAATGATATTTAAAATTATGTAGTTATGACGTATCTTTAGATATAAGATAACCAGTGACTGTATCATAAACATTAGCTTATACTTACGTAGTGTAAAAAAATAATAGTGTAGTGGTAAGACTCAGTTCCACTTTTAGCAACCGGTCCGACAGGTACAGGGTTTTTCATTAATAGCGCTAGAACTTTGAAACAGAAATAAAACAACCTGTGTAATTAATGATAATGCCAAATTTTTTATTTTATTTTAAAGGGCATTCGATGACATTATGTATGGGATATAATTTAAGCAAAATGGCCGCCGCGACTCCGCTGTAGGTGGTGTATTCTGGTGGACTAATTAACAATTCTCTGTGGTTTGTTTACATAGAACAGAGATTTTACGTAGCACCACAGAAAGAAGTCGAGCGGTGTTAAGTCACTCACTCGATCTTTGTGGCCAGTTGATGTCGTCACCAAGCGAGATGACGAAATCCTCGAACTTATCATCCAACAAATTCAACGTATCCCGTGTAGTATGCCAACTGGCGCCGTTCTATTGGAACCACGTGTTTGTAAGGTCCTTACCATCTATCCTAGGCAAAAAAAAATTGATGCCATCGACCAAAATCCACACCCCGAGAATAAGCAGCACCTACCTAATTTAATTCAAAATGTACAAAATCCCAATAACCTCTGAAAAGATCAGAAACCCCGAGAATCAGCTCGGAAAATTGTATTTTGGACCTTTAGAAAAAAATATTTACTGCCATAAACAGTTTCGCCGGAATTTTTCTTTCAACATAATTTTAATCAAATTCAAATAGGTAGATACTTAATTAAGCAAACACCTATTCATATTATATAAAACTATTTATATTATCTAAATGTTTTGATGGTGAAATAAAAACGAGGACACGGAGTACATAATGGCTGCTTTATTTTTCATATTTTAAGTATATTACTTATAATACATACAAAGATTTAATAATTCAGTTTCAGTCAATTCATTAACACTTAAATACCTACATTATAGAAGTTTATTTTACATTCGACTTAAATATGAATGTAAACTTAATAATTTAAGTAAAGAAATTTGTAAAAATCAGTTAAATAAGATTGCTTAGTTTAAAGAAAAATATAATTATTTATGAGGCTACACTCTTTTTCATCTGTCCCTGAAAATATAAAGTAATAAAAACGTATTATCATTTTAGCTGCATTAATTTTAAAACATAATGATATTAACAGAGACTAGCAAAATACGCAGGAAATAATAAAGTGTACCAGGTGTCTGACGTACTCTTTATTTTAAATACATTTTATATGTATGTTAAGAAAACGGTCACCCATCGATAGTCTGACCGATGCAAGTGCACTTTTTAACTCGTAGAACTATCGATCCGCGCAGATATTAGTTAACCACAAGTTGCTCTTCCCTACGACAAACACTCTAGGTGATGAACCACGCTGTTAAGCCCTCAATATCAAATACTATGGAATTTATAGTATCCTGTCACAGAGCAATGCGCATCTCATGTGCGGGAGTCTAGCGCCGCCTCAAGAGCATTACTTAATATCCAAAACCTAACCTAACCTAACCTAACTAGTTTTACCATTTAATTTGGGAATAAATCCGAAGCTCCACTCAACACCTTATGGGAAATAGCGTGATGCTTTGAATATTGTACTAGAGTGACCATGAGATGCGGCGGACCAAAAATGTATGTTTATACATTTTTGGTCGATAAATAGATACATATTTAATGTACTACAATTTAAAAATATATCTTTATATTTATCAAAAGTTTTAAAGTAAAATTTTTAAATTGCTCCTTTTAATTGGTTTTATTCTACTTTTTATTTTATACTTCTCAAGAAAATATTTGCTGCAAATTGTTGAGTTCTTCTTGGGGTTCCAACTAAACCACCCACTTAATCTTAACAATTTTTTAAATTATAGAATCCGGAGGAAATCAATTTGACAAATGGCAAAATAACATTATATTTTTAGAACGCAAACCATGCATAAACTTTCATTCCTCTTCATGTTGTGTGGGCAAGTCCATTGATTAATTATAAATATTCAAGATAAATATCGACATTAATTTTGATATAGTTGAGTCAAGTGTACATGTAAAATATTTGGATAAAATTGTATTTACCAAATTCATGCAAATTATCAACAACGTGACTTTTTTCTTTGCAAAATTACGAAATCAATAAAACGATTGAAAATATTCCATAAATTTAAACAGTATAAACATAAATTTTAAACAAAAATAGACGCATTTTATTATAGATGAATTACGAAAAGAATTTACGAATTTACTTGAGAAATGTGCAATTATCAGGATTATTTCTATTATTAACACCGCAGTTACCAATAGTTACACCCAGAACAAGTAACCATTTTGGAAAACAATTACTTAATGATAATAATAACTTTTAGACTCTAAAAACAATACAAAATGAAACAACGTCTATACGGTCAATTAGCAGCGATACGAAAGGTCATTTACCTTAAAAACGACCGTGGAGTTGACAATCTATTTGTGTATTTGTCGTAGTGTCTCGTTTTCCCGGCAAAAACATGTCAGGATCAAGACGGGTTCGTCAACATTCGTGAGGCCATTTTAGTACCTAGTTGTTGTTTATTTAATTATTTTTATTTTGTTTTGTTGATAATTGTTTTTTATTAAGAGTGGTTACTGATGGAGCCACAACCAAGTATGTCGAGAGATAAATCAACAGATTTTACTTCTCCGAAAAAGAAACGTTCGAAGGTATGTATAGGAAAAGGATATATGTATATCATTGTTGTTTAGTACTTTTAATTAAAACTTCGTGATTCTGTACTTTAAAGTTATTTTACAGTTATTTAAAAAACAACAACTGTAATAATAAAACTTTTCTTAATTTATTAAAGATGAATGTAAGTAAAGTATGTATAGCATTTTAATTTAATTTTTAATTTTAGGTGACTAGTTTTACTGTGAATAAAAATAATATGGTTATTAATACCTACACATTATATATGTATTATAGTATTCTATGCCTACAAATATGTTAAAGAAACTTGGCCTAATGATAAATACCCATACAGAAAAGAGATGGCGTAAAAAGCATTTATTTAATTTAAATCTACATTAAACAATAATTCAAATTATAACAAAATATATAAAATATCTATTTTTTGGTTTGCTAGACATTTTTAAAAGTATATTGTATACTTAAATATATAATCTAACTAGCAAAAAGTTACGCACCCCTGCTAACCTTGGATTGGTTTTGTTTAAATGTGGTATCGCTTCTCGTTGGCTGTAGTATAGGAGCTCATTTCTTGCGTGCCGACTTGCAAAATTGCAAAATCCGTTACAAAGTCATGAGATTTGCTATCCTTTTCCATTTTGCTATATTATCATAAAGAATTTTCTTCTCACTTGCACACTATGTTCGTCTATCACTACCCTAAGTCTATGAGCTGCACTGATCTCTACATGTGGACTGGCTATACACCGTGACATACCGAGGCGATTTGATTTTCACCATTTTGGCGCTGATAGCAGAAGTGAACGTTCACGTAATTAATAATAAAGATAAGACAGGGTGATAAATTATATCCATAAAAGTTCTATACCCAGGCCTTCCCGTAACTTCCATTGTATTTATGTATCATATTATTATAATTCTATACAATAAATAAATGTGTCAATTAATACCTAGGTCAGAAATGCAAGCTTTATACCTCATATAAAACAAAGTTCGGCGGTGCGTTGGTCTTCTACGCTGTTATTCGGAGCTAAAGAACGGATTTTGATCTGAGTTTCAACATTGGGTAGGTTGGTTCATTCGCGAGGCTTAAATATTTGATAAGTACTGGAAAATACTCAACGGGTGTAAGTAACTGCAAGATAAAAATAAAAACATAATTTTGCAAAGAATTTGTTGTCCACCGTTCATTCTGTTCTAGTATTAAAGAAAACAAATCAGCTGCTAATATAACGCCTATTCTAATTATTTACAGGTCTGTTGTGCATAGACAGGAAAAACTATAACTTCTAATATATAAAAAATAATATTTGTTGTTGCCGCCGCCCATTAACAACCGCAACACCAGGGGAATTGAAGGTGCGTTGCCGGCCATTTAGAAAGGAGTAAGCTCTTTTCTTGAAGGTCCCCAGGTCGTATCGGTCCGGAATAATCGCCAGTGGTAAACTATTCCACGGAGAGGTCGTACTACCGTACTATCAAATAGTTTAATTTTTTAATATTAGCTGTAAATTCACTTACTTATGGAATGTTATCCCACTTTACTTTTGGTAACGAGTTTTACAAATTACGCAGACCTTCATTTTACTGAAAATAATTCTTATTATATAACTAAAATCAAACATATTCAAACTACACAAAATACTTTAAGTTTTTCGTTTAAAAGTTAATACAGAGATACGATTTAAACAATACAACAGACTTTAGTTCCCGGTACGAACAATAGTAGCGCTTCAAATCGGCACAAACATTTTGTACTGTATAGCCGGTCCAGCGTACTTGTATATGTAGTGGTCAGTGAGCTAGCTAAGTTTATTAAAACACCATAATACCTTGATTTGTTTAACAGTGTACTATGATTTACGCAATCGAACGCCTTAGATAGGTCCAAGTATTAGCAAAGTACTATGCCTGCGTTCGTAGTACTTTGGCTTACAAGAAATTTGTACTGATTGCTAACATAATAACGTGCTTGTGGTACTTAGGCAAACGACTCAACTCTCAACTCAGACGTATCCCATTTGTAGCCAGGGTGGCTTCACAGGCAGCTGAATTGAGTAAGTAGCGCAATTATGAGTCTTTGAGAGATACTACATATTCGTGTCATTTGCTGTAGAGGTTATTGGGTCGTTGGGGATCACGTGCGGTCAAGTTCCTAAAGGAACTGTGTCCGCGACTTATTGTCACTGCTAAGTAAACAAAATAGCCATTCAATGAGGAAACGCAGCCAGCGTTCTTGACACTAAGCGATGAGGAGTATGACTGTATTATACTGCAATTTAAATTTATTTGTAGTTTATTTTTATTGTGGTAAATAATAATGTATATTTAAATGTTATATAAATGAAGAAATAATGTATATTTGAATATAATAATATAATCGTGAAATAAATAAAATAACTAATCACGAATTGCTTTCTCAAAAATGTATGTGAACATATAGTCAATATCATTGATTTGTTGAACATGTTGTTGAAATGAATACAGTGAATATTATCGTTCCCATTAGACGTACATACTCGTAGCTGTGTGTCAATGCGCCGTAATTAATTATTATAAAAAATATTTGTAATAGCTACGTATGACGCGAGCGCTGTGACCCTTCTGGGGGTTTCTTGGTGTTAGTAAACATTGCTGATATCCTTGAACAAGTACACATAATGAAGCCAGGCATGAACACATGTTTTGGTCATATTTATTTATTTTGTTAGTAAAAAACGACAATAATACATAACATGTTCAATTGTTATAAATTTTTATCTTATTGTTACGTTTTTTAAAGCGTCTGCAATACATAATACTATTCTAGAGTAGAATCTGCCATTCCACTTTAAGCGCACAGTGCAATAATATTAATTAACTATGTCAACGATAGCTTCTGGCTATACGAGGCTTATCTCATTTTATATAACTTCTTTGAAATATAGCTTTGTGATTTAATATAGATATTATACTATAAGTGTGTTGGTACGATGGAGGTTGTAACAACATTTTTTTAATCAAAAAATCAAATTCATAATCAATCAATTGCGTCACTTTGACATAACTGATAAAATACTCTAAGTTAAGCAAGCAACATGGTCCAGTTAAAACAAGTGTCTTATAGATTAAAATCAATAAGGAATATTCAGAAGATTACTAAGACTATGAAGATGGTTTCAGCGAGCAAGTAATGATAAATCTTTAAGTAAATCTGTGTTACTTTAATGTAGTTTTAAATGGGCTTATGATCTTTTTGTTATATAATAACTTATTCGAAGATAGATGTAGATGTCAATGAACCAAAGTATCCACTTACCATTAGACTGTGTGCCAGTTTGTCACACTTATTAAAAAAACTCAGAGCGAGCTTTTATAATCTAATCTTTATAAAAAAATCGACATTAAGGCGTAAGCAGTTATTCCCTCATAGGCTTTTTAAGGACTTTGCTGTATAATCAGTACATAGAGGATTATTCCGTTTATCCACCCTAGGGTGTATCCTCGGAAAGGCGTCGACGAGATGGCCACTTCATCGAAATTCACTTTTATTTTATTCTTCCTACTTTTTACCCCAAGTATAGTTCACACACACATCATAATCATCATTACAGCCCTTCACAAGTTCACTGCTGAACATAGGCCTCCCCCAAGTAACGCCACAAAGCACGGTCCTGAGCCACCTGCATCCATCGACTTCCTGCATGTCTTACCAGGTCGTCACTCCATCTAGTGGGGGTCGCTCTACACTATGCCTACCGGTACGAGGCTGCAACTCGAGAAGCTTTCTTCCCCATCGGTTATCGGTTCTTCGAGCTATATGGCCGGCCCATTGCCACTTCAGCTTACTAATCCGTTGGGCTATGTCGGTCACTCTGGTTTTACTGCGGATATGCTCATTTCTGGGTCTATCACGCAGAGAAACTCCGAGCATAGCCCTCTCCATAGCTAATTTCTATCTTTCTTCTAATTCTAATTTTCTTTGCTACCGCAGATGCGTAAGCGAAGAACTGGGCGTTTTTTGCAAGCATTCCATAAATGTTACGATTGAATGTTTGTCTTGACTTCATTTTAAATTATTTTATGCCAAATTTGTAATGAATCTGTAATCCTGTGAGGTACTCCTTTTATTTCAGAGTTGACCTTTCAAACAAGAAGTATGTATATATTTTTATAGGTAATGTCTACTAAGTATCTTAGGCCAGTTTTTATCATGTTTCTATAAATAAGTACACAGAGGGAGAAAATCAGAAAAAATATATATTCAGATTCCGATTATCCACCTCATCTGGGGTGAATAGACGAACAAGTGTTTCGTTATCCACCCAAAAAATCCACAGTCATCAAAAATTAAACCCCAAATAGATAGCAAAAGTATCACATTTCCCTTCAACGAAATATCCACATGAGTTAGATAATTTTCTCTTTAACAATCCCAAACAACAAACACGGAATTTTAGTTTCCGATATTATATAATATTGATTACCTATATATAGCTAAAATACTTTTCGTTTTTGTATAAAACAAACAGTTTGTAACACACAATGTAAAAAGCAAGTAGTATTACTACTTGCTTTTTGTGGTCGAAAAGCAAATTTACGAAAACTTTTATAAAATGATTTTTTTAAAAGGCGGTTAGAAACTGACACAAATCTATAATTTCTAAGCTAAAACGATTTCAAGCGTTTTTTTCTATTCTATCTCCATTTCAGTATAACCTATCGATCTCGTGAACAACAACTAGGTAACTTTCGTTTTTACGCTGTATATTTTTAATTGACTGTGTAGTGGTGTAAGAACATCTTCTATACCATATCATCCCGTGAGTGTCGCAAGAGGCTTCAGAGGGAATAAAATCAGGAGTTTTATATACATCCCATAGACATCTACATTTAACCTCCATCAAGAATCAAAATAAGGATGCGCTGTCACCCCTGAAGACTAAGATGGAATGCCTCGATTCCAGTAAAACGGGTCTCCGGTTCTCAACACTCATTATGCAAAGCACAGCAGCCAAAGGTGTTTTATAGGTAAAATATCTTTGATGAGCGTTATGCTGCTGTTTACGCTGTTACTCTGTAAGAGCGTGGTCCTTCCCCGTTCGAGCCGACCCATTCGTGATATAACAATAGCTGTGTAACTAAGTGTGGCAACTATAGCAAATTTCTCCCCCCCCCCCCCCCATGAGGTAATCTATGGGGAAGGCCTATGTTTAGCGGCAGCTTTTAATAGGCTGCAATGGTAACAGTATGTTTTTAATTTCAAAGGTTCACCAAAGCAGAACGGGAATTACAATCTGCCCGAGCATTCGGCTACGGCCCACGTAAGTTTTACGTTTCGAGTCATCTACAAAAGGACGCACTCGATGATGAAGGAAAGCGTGACAAACAATCAAAAGAAGCGTCTTCACCGCCGCAACCTACTGAAGATAAAAAGCAGAGCGAAGAACAGAGTCGTAAAATTCGCAGAATCTATATCGCTATGACTTCAGATAGAGGTATTCAACTATTATTTTCCTTTGATTTTTCTAAATCAACTTTCATTTTCATCTTCTTCACAGCGCATCATATCATATAATTCCACATATATAATGAAAGTACAGGTCATCGGGAATCGGGATGTGTCAATGTAGATTCGCAAACCTATAAAACTTAATAATATATGATTTTCAGTATTAGGTACGAAACCCTCTCGACATACTTCTGATCTAGGCAATATTTTTAATGTGACTCTTATGAAATTTACATCATCTTGGGATTAACGTAACCCTCCAGACGTCAACCTTTCTAATCCTATCTTAAAACCTCAGCACAATATATGTATCCATAGTTGGTTGGTAACCGTACTTTGTTTCAATGTTACGAGGAGATGCTTTTGTAGGTACATCTTTTTGATTAAATTCGATGTTACTCCTCGACTGAGCCATGGGTTCTGGATTCCAATTCCATATATGTGGCAAAAACACTACCAGTTGGTTTACATATGTGGATATGTTTAATAGTATTATCTAAAAGTAACTTTTACCTTACACCCGAGACTACTACGGACTTTACTTCATGTGTTTTTTTTTAATCGGTAATAGATAAATATAATTAGGGTGAGTTATAATTTGAAAAGAGCTAGAAATGCAAGCAGTGTGTGTCGTGCTACTAATGTCATATGGGGCTGAGACTTGGTCTTTAACTAATGGCCGTTAGAATAATATTGGTTTTGGCTATGCTTGAATGAAAAATATTGACTATGCTTGAAGTTCCCCTGGGTAATGTAATCCGAAATAAAGATATCTGCATTAGATACATAGATAGTAACTGGCACAACCTAAAGCTCGGTAAGTTAGAGTGGCAATGGCCGTCCTACCGGTGGTGAAAAAAGGTTTTCTAGTGACAAGCTCGTGTAGGCAAGCGCGGAATTTATATGAGAGGCAGTTTGATGCAGATAGCTCAAGACCGTGTTTTATAGCAATCCGGGGGGGGGGGGGGGGGGGCTAGGCAGTGGACTTATAATGTATGAAATGAGGATGATACCAAAGTTTTTGAAAAAAACAAAGTTCAAACAAATACATTTTAGCAGATTTAAAAAAGAAAGTATAGAAATGGACCGCAGTGGCATTTTATTACTAGTTATTATAATGCATAAAAATATAGTTCTCGGTAAACCGAAACGTAATCAAAGATCATATTAAATCATACAGAGGCCACGCGTTCTTTATCATTATTAACACCATAACGTTATTATCTGGTTTTATTATGCTCATTAGCTGGTAAAGACCCAGTTCGGATCAATTATATACGCGCGAATACCTAACATGTGCTTTACGGGTTTGAATTTAATAATTAGACAATGAACTTCTAAGTATATAAAAATATCATAACATCGTTCTAGAAACATTAGGAAAAGTTATGTAGTATATAATATTTATTATTTGTAATCTAAGGGGATTTCCCCTGGGTGTATTTTTATTATATAAGGAAAATTTCATAAAATTTTAATACCTATTATCAAATGTGTGTAATCAGTTTCAAAATATACGATTGCTTATCGGCTAATTTAAAGCGCTACTTCTTACTATTATTGTATTGCACGCTATATTCTTCGTTCTTCCTTTTCATCAGCCCGTAGTAGTCTACTGTTGGACGTGGGACGAGTTATCCGTTGTAGGGAAAATTTGCCATAATGGTCGCGCATCTGAGGCGGATTGCAGATCGCAGGTCATTGTATCTTACGTCTAGTGTAAGCGAGATGGTTTTACCGCTATCTATCGGAAGCCAAAAGATTTTTTGGTCATTTCTATTGTCGCCTCTTATGCCGTTACCTCTAGATGGATTATTTTACGCCAACACCAGACGGCATTATCACTGTATGCTATGCATATTGTTTAAACACTACTAAGCGTAAGAAAGTCTCTATCTTTATATCGGGCGTCCGCTAATTATAATGGATAACCTTGTAATGGCTTTCAACAATATTATTAAGAGGATAGAGTAAGTCAGCTCAAATTCTAATTTCGTCCCCACTTGCCCGCGCGTCGTATGCTATGTACCGACATGTTTGTAATCACTAATACTGCAAGTAGAAAGGTCGTTAGACACTTATTTCATTAGGTTTATCATATTTATGCCTGTTTCTTAACGCCAAGCCAGCCGCTTCTTATTTTTATCACGGTTATTTCCCATTTTAATTTTACGTCGTACTGTTGCGTAATGTATATTCTGAACGTAAGCGACACAACCTCCCCGTCCAAAGGCCGAGGCATAGGGACCGTGCTGCAAGAAACACGCTTCAAAAGGCCAATAGTTTAGGTAATTTCTTTTTACAGTAAAAATAATGGTATTTAAAAAAAGTAAATAACATAAGCACTGCTTTATAGTTAGTTCAGTTAGTATGCACAGTTTCATGATCTTATTTAAAGTATTTTATGAATAACAGCGGTTTATTGTTTATTTTGGAGGTAACTTTGGATTTTTTTTCTATCGAGAAAATTTTACGAAATTGTGTTTTCGTCTAACATAATCCTTAACATTAATCCTCAACTTTACCATATATTTTTTTCAAAATTAATGCTGCAATATTTTCGGCATAACGAAGGATCTTGCTAAGCCATTTGACATTATATTTCCCCTTAAGTACGGTCACTAGACCGTCAAAAAAATACCAAGTAGTACTCAAAACACGATTTTTTTAAATGCTAAAATTTTTGTTATGAATTATAAATTCGTGTACATCATGTGTGTGTTTATGTACATCAAATAGTAAAGTTATCAATTTGAGTAAATAACAAAATTTCCTGATCGCTTATTAAAAAAAACAACATAAAACAAAGTATTACGCCAAATGCGCAAATAAATTAAACTAATACTTAAAGCATACTACGTTTTTTTTTAATTTGGCCATACAATGCTAGGCAAGGTTTGATACTTCTCTTGTATCCAATGTATAAACTGAGATCTGTGTAGGTATAATGCCGGCTGTACACCACTCGCGATGAAAACGAGAGCGTACTCTAATATATTCACTTTACATGGTACTATTATGGTAAATAGAAACTATCCACCATCTCCTTCTTCGCAGTGGCTTATTAATTTTATTTTATAGTAAATGTGTAAAAAATTATAATAGCTCAAAGGTAAAACGCATCAACAGTTTTATCTAGGTCCATCTCAGCGGGCATACGGAGTTCAAATGATACAACGAGTGTGTACATGGTGTGTTCTCGTGTCGAGCCTTTACGAGACGAGAGAGAGGCACACGAGGCAACGAGACGAGCGTGTACAGCCGGCATAAGAGTCTTATACCAGTATTCGTGTATTTCACTCGCTCTCCCAATTCTCACATGACACCGATGTGGCGCTTCATGGCATAGAACTTTTCGTGTCTTCATGTATGGAGCAAATCGGCAGATCCCAGCCTTGGTTTGATCGCTCCTGCAAAATTGCGTCACGGCAAAAGCATGACTGTTAAAAGACATGGGTCGATGAATTGTCGTCCCGGGATGTAAACACTAGTGCACTCGAGAATAAGTAAAACTCTGACTCCAGGTCCTTCAAAAAGAGTTATCGCTAGAGTGAAATCTGAGCAAATTGGGAGAATTGGCGAAAAAATAACTCAATCTCGTGTATTCTGGTTCTCGCTAAGGCTACCCAAGGAAATTTCTGTAAGCTATCATTACCATCTTTGCGCTGGCAGGATGCCTCGTTGGCCCTTTCATAAAGTAGAAAGCCGATCTTTTAGGTTTTTTTTGGCGTCCAACTTGACTCTCGATGACAAGAGAAATCTCCCGTCGACTATCCCGCAGTGTGAATGCTCCGTGAAGGATGTTCGGTAAATACAGTGATCAATGCGTAAAGTACTAATCTTACTGGATGTCCATAAGTCGAGTCGAAGAGATCCCCAGAATTGTGCTGAAGACGTGTGCACCAGAGTTGGCATTGGTTTTTACGCAACTTTGCCGATTTTATTACTTTTTAAGCGTTGTTTCAAACTCCTACCTGTAGATTGCTGTATCTTGAAGATTATTAGCTGATTAGTTGACCGTCAATACGGTTTCCGTCGTGGTCGCTCAGATGGTGGTCTTTTTGTATACCGAACTCATAGATAGGTGGTGGCAGTCAAGGTCCTCCCTAGCGGTTAGTTTGAACATAGCGAAGGTCTTCGACTGGGTTTGGCTAGTGTTGCCCAAATGCAAGAACAAGACGAGAGTAAGCCAGTCTTGGTCTTGGTCTTGCAGCAAGAGTCTTGAAAGTCTCGCAATTACCTATTAGCCTGTTGCTATTTATTAGACGTTACTTTAGATCTTAGAACAACTTAACAGAGTAGGTACATTTTGAGCTTGAATTAACATAGCCGTAGCAAAGACCAACAAAATTAATAAATGTCTAAACATTTAATGATAAATTCGAAAAATCATCTAACACTGGGTGGGGTTTGACCCCACGACCTAAGCGATCCGTGTCAATGCTCTATCCAACTGAGCTTTGTGATGCGAATTGTGTATATCATGGTCTTCATGTGATGGAATTAATCTACGTTAATTAAATTAAATTTGCCTTGGTACGTTATTTGCTGTATTTATCTAAGTACCAACTAACTACTAGAGTACGACAGAAGTTAATAAACCGACACTGCTTATTAATTTGTGGAAGTGTGTGATTTTAAAACACAAAATGCATGAATATGACTTCATTCATTCGAAATTTAACATTCAATTATTTTTTATTCAAGTAGGCATTAAAAATAAACTTTTTAATAATTATATAATCACGGTTTTCCTCAATTTTTTTCATTTCCATGTTCAGTGGAGCTGATTCTACTGAGAAAAATCATGAAAGAAAGTAAGAAATTCAGTAGTTGCTCTTTTCAAAATATTTTTACAATAGTGGGTACTATAATTATGTAAAGTGATAAGTCAAACATAAAATGTATATGTAGATACCAAATCGGTATAGAAATTTCTAGTTAGTTCTGTGTAGTATACTTCAGGTCAGTTCCAAGCATTTTTGTCATTATGATAATTATTTACAGAATAATATGCTTTATCGGCTAAACAAACTTTAATGTGCAAATTAAATTGAAAAGGTGAACGATCTAACATTTCTTTTGGAATCTTGTTATAAAAGCGTATACCGCTACCCGAGAACGAATGTATACTTTGTATAATCGGAATATTTAAAATTGTGCAAATCACTATCCTTTACATGTAAGTGAATGTTTTGTCGTACATACATGATATTTACAAAAAAATATTGAGTGCAAAAGTCAAGATATCGATTTCTTTAAACAGGTCTCAATATTGGTCTTGGTCTTACAAAAATGCAAGAACAAGACCAAGATTGCGCAAAACGCTGCTTTCGAAGTTTTTCTATTTTCTACATTACTATACTATATATTTTATTAAATAATATATTTTATACATTTTTTATGCGCGAGCAGCTATGCAGGTCTATGTAAAGTGAACCGTATCATTTTATACTTACACATTTTTAAATATTTCCATATTGAATTGTACAACATATTACTTATACCTAATTAAAATTTAAAAAATCCCGCTGGGTTTCTTCGAGTTAACCGTTGGTATAGTTTTTTTTCAGACCAGTTATGACTCAAAAAGAATACACCGATATTGATTTGGCACAATTACATTTAACATCGGGGGGCACGGCAGTGCCCCCGCCAAGTCGAGCGCGAAGCAAACACTGCCGTACCATCCTTTACTGGAAACATTTCGCCGCATTTTCAGGCTCCTATTTGAAAACCTCTGGATAATACCAGAACGCAGAAATTTTCGTCATCCAGTAAACTATAATCACATACTTAAAATTCAAAATTTCAAGTCTGTAGGTCATTTAGTTCCGAAGTTAAGCGAAAGCAAAGTTTCGCATTTTAGACACTCACTCACTCACTCATGATCATCAGAATAGAACTAGTACTTCCCTTGAAACTCAGAGAGCTGAAATTTGGTACAGAGCTAGGGTTTAATGGCCACATAAAGGGAAAACTATAAAAACTAGGATAATCGAACATCTGGAGTACCTGGTGACCCTGACAAGAAAACACAAGAGCCCAACCAAACTATTAGAAGAGATCGACATACCGCCTTTACAAAAAAATATTCAACTTGGTGGGCCGCTTCATTTGATGTCAAAAATCGAAGGTCTTAAGTATCTGATGAAGAACCCTCAGCTGGTCTCAGCTGTATTAGAGATATGGTAATGCCCCCTTCTACCATTGGTACATAAAAATCTACTGTCATTGCAAAAATCCAGCGTAGTGGGACACATCTAATTTAATCTAGCCTATAGCGTCCCCCTGCTGAACGAATGCCTCCCCTTCTGCTTTTAATACGCATATAAATAAAATGAAAGGAAAACTCTGGATAACACTAGATTGGCTTTTATACTTATACTTACAAGTTTACAAGAAAAAATAGTCGAACGATTAACTTTATTCTACTCGAACATTACTCAAATTCCTTTAAGGTACCGTGGACATGAATTCATCTCGACGAGACCGTTGACGAATGCGGACATGAATTCATGTCCGCATTACGTGCTGCTATTTTCTTCATTAATTTATATAAAAATACAGTATATTTTCAATTGAACACTATTTCATTCGATTCTGAACGAACTAAAGAGTATTCTGAAAATTATATTCACTCGGTTACATAGACAAAATCAAATATAACAGCCATTCGCTTTTGTGCTGTTGGTGCTGTTTGTTGCGTAATCGTTGAAGTTTTGTGATTGTGATTTTAGTTGGATTTTCTTTCAAAAAACTGTAAGTAATGTTATTTATCTTTACTACGTAATGTTTTGAATGATCTAAGTTACAACAGTAACTTTTTATGTTTCAATTGATAAAAAAGTAGAATCAAAAAACCTCTACGCGAAAAATTCATAACGGTCAAGATTTCTAATAAGATAATAATAGTATATTTCTTATTCGAATACCATAGTAAATACTTTTACTAGGAATTGCTAAATGTTATATCTATATGATTGTATAAGAAAAATAAAGGAAGACGCTATAATATATACACAAAAAGGTTTTGAAAATGAGGTTACAAAGCGCGCGCAAACTGTCTGTTGTCGAATTTTTAGCAAATGTTTGCAAGTTAAAAAATAGAATTACTATAATTATTACATGCATAATTTTGGTTCATTTAGGAAGAATATGTTGTATTGATTGTAAGGACATAAAAATAAAATAAAAACTTATGATATTTCATTCATAAAATAAAATTTGTTGTCAGTAAGTACACTTTATCAAGATCTGTTAGAAACAAAGAGCTGTACAAAATAAAATAAACATTAAAATGTTATGGTTATTATTTCTACTTATCGAAAATCTTATCGGCTTTAAATAACTGTAACAAAAACCTCTTTAAACATAAGTGAGAAACATAAATGTTTATAACAAGTGCCGCCAGCTGAGGTGACAAAGCTGTTTTTTGTTACGGCGGGCGCAGTAAGAAAAAGGTTTAATAAACAAATTACACTAGACTTACCAGAAGATACTGTTTGTTTACTGCTACTTGTATGCAGTTAAATAATGCTATGTTAAAAGCGATTACGCACCCCGAGATAAAGTTAGTTGCTAAAGATTCCTTGGATTGTTCAAAATGTATGATAACGAAAGCCCGGGCGTGTTTACAAAAATATGAAGATGATGCGTCGATGACTGCTGGACTGGAAGAAACTATAATCATTAAAGAGGGAGCTAAAGTAATGCTTAGGATAAATATTGATGTTAGTTTAGGTTTAGTGAATGGGCCATTAGGTGTTGTACAAAAAGTGAGGTGGGACCCGGAAGACCAAACAAAGCCTAAACAATTGGTAGTAAAATTCGCTAATAATTTGATTCACAAATTATTGCCTATTAAGTCAAAATTTGAGATCATACCTCGGGCATACGTGTACAGGGAACAATTCCCAATCTGTGTGGCGTATGCCCTAATAATTCACAAGAGCCAAGGTCTAAGTCTAAAAAATGCCCTCATGGACATTGGCGCCTCCATATTCACTTGCGGCCAAGCCTACGTGGCGCTTTCACGAGTAACCAATCTTCATGGGATGCACCTCATAAATGTTGACTTCAAGAGTATAAAAGCTCAAGCTTCAGCGATCACCGAATACAACCGGCTTAGGCGTAAATACCGCGCCGATCTTTCAGATTTTAAACCGTCTAAAAGAATAAATAATGAACGCGAATGTTCAATACGAAAAACTGTTGCTACTATACAAGAATCAGAACCGGAAAAAAAGAAAAGAAAGATTTGTAATAATAAAAAAATACTCCTAAAAATAAAAAGAATGTGTCGAAAAAGAAAATTTAATAAAATAATTCAATGTGCCCACGTTTCTACAAAAAGAAGTGAAATCCCACCAAAAACATTCTGTAAAAAATTAGACAAGTCTCGATGGAGCTGCTTGTTTATCTCTAAAAAGTAATGAAATCTAGACAAAGTCGTGCCAAGTCTAAGCTTCCTTACTGCGATTCCTTTATTATTATAGTTAATGTTGTGTGACTTGTCCGTTGAAGGGTACACAAGGGTACAAAACCAGGTACTACATGACACCCTTGCATCAATCTGTCGCCAGAACCGCTACCCATTGACGATAGAAAATTGCCACTTGGAAAACGTT
Source organism: Parnassius smintheus behrii (assembly GCA_036936625.1). Taxonomy (NCBI): domain Eukaryota; kingdom Metazoa; phylum Arthropoda; class Insecta; order Lepidoptera; family Papilionidae; genus Parnassius; species Parnassius smintheus. The sequence continues at coordinate 10,209,212 of JAUPFT010000016.1, read as the reverse complement.
GATTGAATAACCAGGCCAAGTCACACAACATTAACTATAATAATAAAGAAATCGCAGTAAGGAAGCTTAGATTTGGCACGACTTTGTCTAGATTTCATTACTTTTTAGAGATAAACAAGCAGCTCCATCGAGACTTGGCTAATTTTTTACAGAATGTTTTTGGTGGAATTACAATTTACAATTGTTTATGAACCTTAAATGTTTATGCATAACAAATGGTTTTGCATATTGTAGTACTGAAGAGACCGATTTTTATTATTATACGTAAGCTTATATTAGTAGAAACTCAGAATGTAAAACAGCTACAATAATAATAATAGTATTTTATTGTTCAACCGTGACGGGTTATCATTTATCGAGGATCAGGGACGGATGGAGAGCGCAATGCTTTCACATTAACCTATGTAAACCTTGTCCGCAGAGATCACGGAATGAGGAAACATACGCAGTAGCTATCGGCCTTTTTATTAACCGGGATTTGTCATGTTTGTTTTGAACTGTTGACAACATCGTCATTCTTACTAATAAATAATATAAACGTTAAAAAAACTTAAACAACACGCATTGATCATTAACTGTCATTGATCCTGATAATTTGTTTTTAACCTGGTTAGGATACTAGGATATTTATTTTAATTATTGTATTGTCATCGGTCTTAGATACGATTTCAAATTTTCAAGTCAATCAGCCGTCTACAATTTGCAGAAAATTACATTAAAAGGTTAGAAGAAGATATATAGATCATAGAATACTATAATACATACATAATACAAAGTAGAACGGGAGAGTGAGCGGAGCCCGTGTAGCCACTACCACGTCAATTCACACGTCTGAATGTCAACACAATCAATCGTTTCCAATTTTCGTGTCAAGCATCGCTGAATGCAAATTATTTAACCCGCCGTTGGTCGCGCTCAATTTTTGTAACAGGGTTGGTCACGTGGGGTCAGCAGGTATCCCCAAAAATAAACATGATTTTTATAAAATCTATGGCTTTTTTATAATTAATTTAGGATTTAGTAAATAGTTTAGAGTATAAAGAAATAAAAATCACGTATATTAATTTAAGAAGTGTTTATTTATAATTTTTTTAACTATTAAAGCAGCACAGAAGCTTTTGGGCACGTTTTTTTATAGGAATCTATAATAAAAATTATTAAAAATAAAAAACAAATCAACAAAAACTTTTCTTCTACCAAAATTAAATCTTCATAAAGTAGACAACTATATGAGATCAAAAAACCTGTAACTTACAATAAAAAATACATAAAACCATTAGCTGAAATTTACAATTAGTATGCTAACAATGCTGAGATACATTTTTATGGGAATCTATAATAAAAATTATTATTAGAGGTTAAAATTATATCAAGAAAAACTTTTTTCTCACAAAGTTTAATCTTCATAAAGTAGATAATGATATGAGATCATTACAACTAGTAAAAAAAAACATGCTGACTGTTACAATAAGTATGTTCAGATACATTTTTCACAAATATTTTTGCAGTGCCTAGGGCATACATTTTTTTTACACTTGTAGCATAGTGTAAAATATTTTCTGTCCATTTGGCGTGGGCAGTGTACACATCGCCTCTTCTTCGGTTGCGGTTCTTCTTCATCAACCTCCATTTCTTGAACTTGAGTTGTTACAAATCGCATTATTGTGTTAGATAATTCTCGGGGCAAATTTTTCATCGTGCTTTGGCACTTTAGTTGAGTTTCGAATAATGAATAAGCTAACGACTTTATAAAATTCCTCCGCGTAAGACTCTTGTTAGGGTTTAGGCCATCGAATATGATATGCGAATTCACAACTCCAATATCGAGTAAAGTAAAAAATAGACGCAGTGGCCATCTATAACAAGTACGTGCAACGGAGTAATTCAACTTCAGGCGATCCACAACGTCAACCCCTCCTTTTGTATTGTTGTAAAATGATATAATTTCTGGTAATTTTTCCGGTTTTGCGTCGTTTACTGAAGCATCATTACGCATAGTTGAAAGTAAGAGAACTACTTTATTCTTCTTTGGACAATAAGATACTAAGGTACTATGATGCTTGCCGAATCCAAATAAAGAAGAATAAACCACTCGCCCCTTTTTCTTGAAATCGCTAGGTATTTCTCGTTTATTTTTTTTTATTGTTCCAACAATAGTCAAATTGTGCTGCATCACCAAATCTTCAGCTAGTGGAACACTAGTGTACCAATTATCCATGGTGATATTGCGACCCGTTCCAGATATTGGTTGAATCATTCGCTTTGTGATAGCCATCGTAGAATTGTCAACAGCATACAGCCCTGCAGGTTGAACTCCCACATACACCTCTAAATTCAGGGTATAAAATAAACGAGCATCAACCAATGCCTGTATTTTTAGGCCATATTTTGCGGGTTTTTTAGGCATGTATTGCCTGAAACTACACTTTCCCTTAAAAGCTTCTAACATTTCGTCCAGTGTTACGTACTCACCAACAGTATAACACCGTTGACAAGCCTGTACAAACTCTTCAAACAATTCTCTTATGGGCGCTAATTTATCTTCGATCCTTCGCTCGTCACGGGTATTCCTGTCATCGAATCTGAGATTGCGCAAGAGAAATTTAAATCTTTGTACCGACATTACAGCTCTACAAATATCCAATCCAGTCCCATCTGGGTTGAAAACATGCGAGATACGTACGTGTGATGATTTGTATAGACCAATGAGATATAATAAACCTATCAAAGCTCTTACTTCAATCATGTCTGTTTCAGATGAGTCTCTATCTCTTTAATAATTAAATTTTTGCGATTGTATTTTCTGATTAGTGTAAAGAACAACCTTTTCTAACCATTCTTTTGAAAATAGCAATATCCAGGCTTTTTCAGCAGTATCTGCTCCTCTACATATAGCTTTTGGTCCTGGCAAATGGGTCACGATGTTCTGACTGAGGGTGCGACATGTTGGTGGCGGCGGTTGCTTCCTCCATCTGTAAATTACTTCAGTCCTACCATTTCTTAATTTTCTGTGCACCACGTAACACTGTGAAGTTTGCAAGTGAGACAAGGGAACGTCATCTTCGCTACTTGAACCAATGTTCTGATTTTCCGTAATAGCTTCTGGTTCTGAATCGCATTCTTCTTCTGTATCAGTTTCGTGCTCACTTATTTGGGGCTCTATTTCATCACCACCTTCTTCATCATCTTCCCCACCAATTACATCTTCATCTGAATCTTCTTCCAACCAGTTTCTAATACGTTCCTCTTGTGACAAACTCATTTTGTACTTCTAATAATAATTGCACTTTTATAACGTCGTTGGTCGCGTGGGGTCAACCGACACCCGTTCACGATAAATACGTCCGTAGCGTTCAAGTGCACGGCGCATACTGAATGGTCACTTGTTTGTGTCGCGTATTTAGTCGTTATAGGAAGGTAGCTAGAGTTTGGATGCGATAATAATATCAGTATTTTAAATATTAAGAAAATAAACTTTTGACGGGCGTTTATTCGCCCCACGCGACCAACGGCGGGTTAAAAATGGCGAATTGTGCAATAATTACGTGTCGAAAGAACAGCGGGAAATGGAATTTAAATAAATGAGACATATTCTACAACCAGTAAGTCAAAACTATTTATATTTTGTGATTATTAGAAACAAAAATAAAGAAATATTTATGTGTCAAAAACGTTAATCAAAAGTCTAAAATGTGTTTCTAGTAGTGATAACAGATAATACGACGTAATTGCTTGTATGTGTGCTCACGGCGACGCTAATCCTCCTACAAAGTAAGGTTGACAGCCATTCTATTGTGTATTATAGTATTCTATGACATAGATCCATAGATAGACGGATTAAAGCGTATTAATAGACATACTTGTATTTAAATCAATAAGTATCGCTAATAATTATGTCACGTAGGCGTGGAGAAGGTATATATACGAGTACCAAAAAAAATTTGACCTCGATTTGTAATGAACGATTTTCTTCTATATGTGTTCCTTGTAATTTAGCTACAGTGATCGAGTTAAAACTAAAATTTTAATATTGATTCAAATTTGACAAAACTTAAGATTATCTTTGAAATAGGTAATGAATATTGCAGAACGTTTATGAGCGTTAATCGATAATTGCTGTGGTCTTCTATCAGGCTCTTTTTGGTTTATAATCTGTCTACGTCAATGTGTCACATTAATCACTTTTCTTTTTTGCCTTCCTCGATTTTAATTGACTAGTCTTGCGTAGAATCAGGCATTAAGATTATTATTTATTACCCTATTTTTTCTAACGTATTTCTGCTTGCACTAACCACTAATTATATTTACTCTTAGTTATTTACTATTAGTTATTTGGGGGTCATTGTAGAAGCGTGCTCGTCGCAAACCCTGCCAGCCCTTTTCAGGGCTGCAATTCTACACAGCTGCGTACCCATGCAAACGAGGGTTAAGGCGTCCCCCCAAGGCGACGCACACCAGCTCGTCCCCGTTGGTGTGGAATGCAGCGCGCAAAGCGGTGATGGGGACCGCCACCCGTCACGCACAGCCCGACACGTCGGAAGGTGGAGGACGGATTGCAGAGTTGGCAAGTGGTATGTTAGAGGGGGCATGAGAGATAAGACGAATGAGTTGATCGAAATAATGAAAGAAAGAGAATTAGATGTCGTGTGTATGTCGGAGACCAAACGGAAAGGCAGTGGTACTGAAGAGCTCCCTGGCGGGACGTTAGCTATATGGTCCGGAGTCCCGGAAAGCGAGAACGCCTGCCAGGGAGTGGGAGTGCTGTTGTCGTCCCGGTTGGTCGATCTTATGACTGAATACAAGGTTATGAACTCAAGACTTCTCTGGGTTCGCTTCAAAATGGGACTGACGAAGTTATTCCTTTTGGCTGTTTATGCGCCGGTAGCTTCGTCGTCCAGGGCTGAGCTGGAGGAGTTTTGGGAGAATGTAAGAGAAGTTCTAGATTTGGTTAAGGGAAACGAAAGAACTGTTGTATGTGGTGATTTGAATGGATGGGTAGGTATCGCTCGACCAGGATACGAGTCGGTGCTTGGAAAGTTTGGCGATAAAAGGTTTAATGATGCTGGCAAGCTTATACTGGCTGTATGCAAGGAAAAGGGTCTTCTTGTGACAAACACTATGTGTAATCACAGGAAAATCCATATGTACACTAGAGAAAGAAAGAATGAGAGAAGTATGATTAATTTGTTCCTGGTGGATGACCGACTGCGAAAACAGGTGATGGATACACGAGTGTTCAGGGATGCTGACCTGGGAACGGATCATTATCTAGTAATTACTAGATTTAGGAGTTTGTTCGCGGGTTGGCGCTACCGGACGACAGTAACAGAACCACAGTCGGTCTGTCGCATCCGAAGCTGGAAGCTTCAGGAAGCGGATACTAGGGACAAATATCACACGAGGGTAGCCGAAAAGCTTGACACCATCGATGGCAAGAAAGAATGTGTGGAGAGAACATGGCAGAACCTTAGGGATGGAATGGTAAGTGCAGCGGAAGAAGTATGTGGACCGACAAAAAGAGGTAGTAGTAAAAGAAGAGATGCATGGTGGAATTATGAAGTGAGAGAAGCTGTAAAAAAGAAGAAAAAAGCATGGTAAGACTACTTGGCCTCTAGTAACGATGAGCATATGAGAAAGAAGATGAAAGAAAGATATAAGCTGCAGAAAGTTCATGCGAAAACATTGATTGAGGAAGTACGTGAAAGGTGTAGAATAGAAGCGGACGAGAGGTTGTCGCACAACTTTAGGGAAAACTCCAAACTCTTCTGGAAAGATGTTGGAAGGTCCCGGAGTGGTGTGACAGCCTTAAGAATGAACAAAGTGCTTTCGAGAACCAATGACGTCCTCTCAGAAAAATCGGACGTCATGCAGCGATGGAGTGAATTTTATAGAGAAATGTATGCGTGTCATGATCTTAGTGAAGGATCCGGGGGTGACGCTGTGACTGGCGCGCCAGACACGGACCTCGATGACACTGAGGTCATCAGCATGAAAGAGATTGAACGTGCGATTCGAAGTTTGAAATGTGGTAAGGCTGCGGGACTAGACAGAGTTACTGCTGAAATGATCAAGTACGGTGGGCCTCGCGTCTGGGACAGCTTTCATCTGCTGTGCAATTTGTGCTGGTGGACGGGAGATGTCCCGGATGATTGGCGATCCGCGGTCATTGTGCCTTTATATAAAGGTAAAGGTTCACATTTTGACTGCGGGTGCTATCGGGCGATCAGCTTGACCAGTTTAGCAAGTAAAGTTTACTCGAAGGTTTTGACACGTAGAATGCAAGAGAAATCGGAAAGATTCTTATGGGAGGCACAATGCGGATTTAGACCTGGAAGAGGATGCACGGATCAAATGTTTTCTCTCCGCATGATCACGGAGAAGCTTCTGAGTGTTAACCAGAGGATTTTCTGTGCTTTTGTGGATCTGGAGAAAGCATTTGATAAGGTTATAAGGAAGAAAATGTGGGAGCTGTTGCCGGGATATGGTGTGGATGGTCGATTGTTAAGGGCTGTGCAGTCACTTTACTATGACTGTAAAGCCTGTGTGCGGGTAGGGCATGACCTGTCACCCATGTTTAGCGTCCAAGCGGGCGTAAAACAGGGTTGAGTCATGTCTTCCTGGCTGTTCATACTGTATCTCGACAGCTGTTTACAGAAGCTGAAAAATAGCTGTTTGGGTGTGAAATTGGGTGACATAAAAGTTAATTGTCTGCTGTATGCTGATGATGCAGTGCTTATTGCACCATGAAAAGCAGAACTGCAGGCATTAGTCACGTGTATGAAAGAGGAATGTGAAATTAAAGGTCTCCGTTTGAATGCTAATAAAACTAAGGTTCTGGTATTTGAAAAGGACGAAGAGAGAACGAAATGTGAAATATGGGTAAATCAGGAATGTCTAGAACAGGTAAATGAAATTGTATACTTGGGGAGTGCTTTCAGCCGGGATGGAAGATGTGATTTAGATGTGGATAGGCGTGTCGCTGCCGGAAACAAAGTCAATGGTGCCCTGAATGCATTAGTAAAAAGGCAAGGCGTGGTGAAGAGTGCACGCCTTGCAATACATAACGCAGTGTTGGTACCGACTTTGTTATATGGCAGCGAAACCTGGGTATGCCAGAAGAAGCATAAAAGCAAGTTGAATGCAGTGGAGATGCGATCTCTTCGTAAAATGTGTGGCGTTAGCATAGCCGACCGTAAGCGAAACGAAGAGATTCGCAATATGGCAGGATTGAAAGATGACCTTATCACAAAAATTGATAGGGGCGTACTCCAATGGTTTAGGTACGTTGAACGAATGAGTGAAGACCGTATGGTGAAGAAAATATATACAGCGAAAGTAAATATTAAAAGGTGTCGAGGTAGACCGAGACTAACTCTCGAAGACCATGTGAGCAAATTGCTCGAAGAGGGGAGGGTCAAGAGTACTCGGATACCTAGACGTGCATGTATGAAGAAGTTAATGAACCTGAAAGAAGCGAAAGAGGTATATAAGGATTGTGACACTTGGCGATCTGTTCTCTCTGGCTACCCCGTTAGGGATTGTGCGTGAAGATAAGTAAGTAAGTAAGTAAGTAAGTAAGTAAGTTATTTACACCTGTATTAACGTCTTATTAAATAATTAATGATAAAACGATTGAATAAGTATCAATATAAATAAAATTATATACCTTATGCGATTGCGTGACTTATTCCAAAAATTTCGTGTAGGTATCATAAAATTACACCAAACGTGCGATTGTCCAATTAGTTTCTTTAGCTTGCCGGTTGCAATCATCCGCAGCTGCGTTATGTTATTCATTATGATAACATTTGTAACCTAAAGTAATATATTAGTGTAGAGAACCGAAAACCCTTTTTACTGATAACGAAGCGTTCAATATTAGCCCCAGGGGTGACAACGCGTCTGCATATTATTTCTTACTGCATGAAGAACATATCCTCGATTCAGAAACAACATCTATAAAGAAGATGTCTATGGGTCAAAGCATTTACTTACCATCAGGCGGAATGTATGCATGCTTGGCACCGTTAATTTATATTTAAAAAAAACACAACACAACGAAACCAAACGACATTGGTCAAAAAGAAGTCAACGACGACTCCCAATAGAGAAAACTGGTTATTTTAATTGTACGCACATCGATACTCTTGCTTTAAGTATTAAGGTCGTGTAAAAGTTTCAGGCGCTATTCAGCTCAAAACAGAACTTTTCAAACCTTTTACTTTCCATCAAGTGCTTATCTCACACAATTGTAAATTGCTCATAATACAGGAAAATTTCTTGTTGAATAGTTAGAAAAGACGTTTTAGATAAATACAATATATATATATATATATATATATATATATATATATATATATATATATATATATATAATAACTAAACAAAGGTTTTCTTAATTTCTATGTTTGCATACGAGGATGGTGTACGATTATAATGTTATCAATAACTCTTAATCCTTTAGTAAGTAAATTTTTTGATGGCATAATGGGGAATAAAACCAAGCTACTTATAGCGAATAAAAAACCGAAAATAGTTTAGCTAAGGTAGGCTAGGCTTGCTGCAAGTTAAAAGCTGGCTAGTGGTTACGCGTGACTACACATAAATAGTAAGCCGTGGTAGCTCAGATGGTTAACGCTCGCTGTAAATATAACAGAACGCGAGTAACCCGGGTTTGATCCCCGCCGGCACCAATGAAATTGTTAATTGCAATTTTAAGTGCTGATTTACCACGTACTCGGCGGTGAAGGAAAACATCGTGAGGAAACCTGCATATCTGAGGAATAAAAAAAATATTTAGAAGACATGTGAAGTTCGCCAACACGCATTGGGGCAGCGCAGCGGACACATCCTTGCCTCAAAACCCTCTCAGAACTGAGGGGAGGCCTGTGCTCAGCAGTGGGACGTATATAGGCTGTAAGTTAACTAACTTTCACACATAAATAACCAGGTTTGTTTTTATGGTTAAACTTCATGCTATGTAAGAAAATCTCAACTGCTGACGATATCAGAACGAAAAAGTTAAGAGTGATCAGGTTTTGCAAATATTTTCATTCAGAATGAATTATCATTCTGAATTAACACAAAAATAAAAACCAACAAATTTTTTTGTTGGTTTTTATTTTTGTGTTAAGAAACTTGTGATTTTTAACAGGGACCAGCCTAGAAGTTCGTCGTTTTTCTATCTGTTATTGATTTTGTGTTATTATAATATTCTAGGTATGGTGGTTTTTAACTTCAGACTAGTTCCTGTGTAACTAAGGAATGTAAGCCAAAATTCAGGAGAATGATTGAACCCCATATCGTTAACCGTACTACTCTTTTTGATTGCGGCATAAAGTATCTCAATATTAATAAACAGCTGATCGTCAAATTTCGAACTTCTTTACAAAAAAGGGACAAATCAAGAATTCATAGTTCGAACTATATCCACTGGTTGTGGACTTCGTTCCGTACCTCTACGGATGTATGAAGTAAAGCATAATTAAAGCTTTCCAATGGTGGGAAATTTAGCGGAAAAGTGTTTCATTGTGTGCGTACGTAAGTCGAATTTTTTGACGTGTTTGAATTTAACTATTCGAGTCGTGAACTCAAATAGCTAAATTCAAACACGTCGAAAAATGAACTACGTCTTTAATTTGGGTCGATTTCCATGTTGCAATAAAATGAATGTGTTACATCATAGAGTGGTATGATTATTACTGACAGCGTTTACATCGCCGACAAATAATTCTTTGCGTCGTATACATATTATTCTCAATTATATGACTAATTCTTTACACACACATGTTTATCTTGATCAACAATTTCTTAAAGATTCCAAGTTCTGAAATCGACAATCATATGTTTTTGGAAATCAAAGGCAGAGTGAAAATTTGAGCAAAAAATTAAGTTAATTTCAGGTCTGTGTTTCTGTCTTCGATATTAGGCATCATAAAGTACCTCCGATCTAATCGTTGTTTAGCACAGGTAAATTGTATGAGTGAGTGCGTCCGTACACTTTTGTGCGCAGCGCAGTCTTTCGAAATTATTCGAATGATTTCGCCCTTGTCAAAATGACAAAAGAAACCATTTACAATAAATTATTATATATACGTCTGAGGACTGATTTTCAAAAATCAGATAAAATTATTAATAAGATAAAATACAACAAAAACAAATTTAATATTATAATTGCTTGAACGAAATAGTTTTATTTTTATGTTAAGTAAGATTTTAATTGATTTCATGGACAACTTTTATTCGACGGTTGAATAATCAGCGCTCAGTTAAAACCTCACAATTTTAAAGATTAAAATTATGTTTCCATTTTCTATAAAAAGTGTTTGACTTTTCTTAAAACATTTCAACGATTATGGCAATTAATAGGCATCATAATTAAGAATTGTCAGTGAATAATGAGCTTGAGGGAATGTTGCAAGCATATCGAAGTAACTGAGATAACGTTGAAAAATAGAACAGCAATTCAGCAAATGATATCTCGCTCATTGGAATCGAGTACCGTAGGTCACGCAGCGTATCATTAGACCACGTGACAAATAAAACAAGACGTCTAAAGTCATGCATATATTATACCAAACGTGTTTGAGACCTTATTATATATATACTAGTGATGGAAAGTAGATGCTGGAATAGAAATGAAGTCGCATTGTTACCCCTGAGGACTAAGCAAAAAGGGTCTCTGGTTCTCTACACTCACCATGCAAAACACAGCAGCCTTAACTACTATTTCACGGTGGTATTTTGTGAGCCCAAGGTCTTTTTACAGACGAGCCGATACATTAGTGCTACAAACATAATATTATTAGCATTATGGTCTATAATTGTCTACTAAAGTTTTCTTCTACACAACATTGGAAGTATCTGTCTGTAATATTGAATAACTTTTACTTTTTTTACCTCATTTACCTCATTTTTAATTTTTTTTATCTACCCGTTTTTTGTCCGAGCTAATCTTCAAAGTGACTGAACCGATTGTAATGAAACTACAAACAGTGAGAGAGCTAGGTGGTATTTCATTTTTCATCAAATAAACCTAAAGATAGAAAGAAAGATATTTTAAACGAAAAAATGATAAAATAAATAGTAACGGGTGGGCCAGAAAGGAGTACGATTTTAAAAACACTCTTGCGTTTGAAGCTTTAGAGAGGGGACTGCGCGGGTGGTAGGGTTAAGTAGCTCGGTTCTCGGAAATTTAGTCGCGAATCGCGATGGATCACTTCACGGGAGCGCAACGTGCTTTCTGCGTTAAACATTATTATAAAAATCACGATTCGTGCGCTATTGTTCGGCGTTTATTTCGACGTGAGTTTGGATTACATGACCTAAATCAGTGTCCGAAGGAAAGCGTGATTCGATCGTGGGTCAGAAAGTTCGAAGCTACTGGTTCGATTCTCAAACAGAAGCCTGCGGGACGCCCAAGGTCAACAAGAACGAAAGACACAATTGAACAAGTTAGAGCTTCAGTTCAACGTAATCCTGTTCTATCGACTCGAAAGCGTTCAGCCGAACTTGTGGTGTCCAGAACATCTTTGCGTCGCATTTTGTTGAAAGATCTGAAATTGCATCCGTATAAAATTCAACTTGTGCAGGAATTACAGCCAAATGATCCAATTTTAAGGAGAGCTTTTGTTGAAACGATGCTGGAACGCTTTCGGAGTTTCAACAATATTCTGTTCTCCGACGAAGCCCATTTTCACATAAATGGGCAGGTGAATAAACAGAATTGCCGTTACTGGGCTGCAGAGAACCCACGTGCAAAACATCAAAAGCCTCTACATTCGCCGAAAGTAACCGTTTGGGCGGCCATGTCAGCGCACGGAATTATCGGACCCCACTTTTTTGAAAATCGACAAGGCCAATCTGTCACTGTAAATTCTGACCGATACATAGCCATGTTAAGGGATTTTTTCTTTCCACAACTGCAACAGTTTGAAGCCTATAATCGTGCGACATGGTTTCAACAAGATGGCGCGACATGCCACACAGCTAATGCCTCTTTGACGGTCGTAAACGAGATGTTTGGTGAGAAACTGATATCGCGCCGAGGTGACATTGAATGGCCTCCTAGAAGTCCGGATCTTACACCACTGGACTTTTTTTTGTGGGGATACCTAAAAAGTAGAGTCTACTCCAATAACCCAGCCACAATTAACCAGTTGAAGACCAATATCCGGAAAGAAATGGCAGATATTCCCCGTGCAATGTGCCAGCGAGTTTTTACCAATTTGAGGTTCAGATTCGAAGAATGTTTGCAGCGCGATGGTGCACATCTGGATGATGATATTTTTAAGAAATGAATTTCCCAGATGTAAATTTTTGTAGAAATAAAAATTTGTATGTGAATTGTACTTAGTTTTTTTTAATGATTTTTTCAAATTCGCAATTCTTTCTGGCCCACTATTTGATTATCTTAAATCTAAGTAATGTCATATTAATAGATAGAGTCATCAAGACCGAATTTCAGTCACGGCGTCAAGTCTGAACGGAGACGAGATATCTGCGCAGAACTGGAATATAGTGCCCGTGTATACGCAAGCAATCCGTCTCTATTCCCTCACCCTCATGGTCCAACGGAACGGTAATGCGACACGACCGGAAAAGATGAGGTGCAGGAAGTGCTATCCGAGGCACGGGGGTAAAACACAAAAAAAAGCTCAGGGCTGCTGCTGAGAATTTCTTGTTAAAAAAAACCCAATAATTGATTTTAGCTAGATCTGGGATTCATAGTCGTAGGGCTTGTAGATTGTCCAGATGTAGGTTGTCTGTTGTAGATTGTCCGTCTTTACAAAATATTTATTACATGTGTATACTATAATATTAAGAGTTTTACTTTATTTTTCTGAACTGATTTAAGACTAAGAAAAATTAGCAGATAATAAATAAAAAGAAGTAAATAGTATTTGCCATTAGTTTTGAGACAGTAATTTTTTTGCTACTGAGTTTCTTTCCTGAAATACTGCCTCTTCAAATGCCGTCTGTAGAGACAATGCAACCCTTTTACTCCCCCCTTCCTTTCTTGTTACGCCACTGAAATGAATTGATTGCGTTGTCAGCTATAAGGATAAATATAAAATGTATCACAGGCTGCAATTGTACTGGATTCTTTACGCTTCAAACCGGACACTGCTGATTCACGTCAGAAATGGATGAGAGGGTTCTACCTACTCACACGGACTCCTAGGCAGACATAATTAATGTTGATAATCGATTATTCCCATGATAGAGTAAAAAAGTACAGGTAATCTATATCAATTGCACATTGGCTTCTTCTTATTTCTAAAAGATTACGGTGAAATTAGATTGCAGCACCAAGGCGTGTCAGTGGATTTCGCACGCCCACGAAATATTTTAATATCTCGAACGTGCAATTCTTTTTCCGAAGTGTTCCCTTACGTGTTCATTTAAAATCGTGTATTTCAATTACTCGACTTTACACTTACAACTAACACAATAGATGTTTAATGGCACGAAGAAATTGATTATGTAATTAAAACTGTTACTTTGTTGAATAAAAAAAAACTACAGTAAGTAGTTGTAAGTGTTAAGTTTAGTGCTAGTTTCAATCATTTCTCCAAAGGAAACAAAACTATCCCTATATTTAAGGTAGGACCAAAGTACTGTAAAATAGTTCATATTAAATGATATGCTAAACCTTATATATTCTCCAGACCGAATTGCGGGTACGCAGTACAGCCTCAACAGAGTCAAGCCATCGGCACAGGACAGGATTTTAATGAATAAAACTATTATTTACGGATTTTATCGCGTTTAATTACTTTAATTTATTTTTATTATTATCCCGACGTTTCGAGTGCTTTACAGCGCCCATGGTCACGGGGAGGGGGGGGACTGAGATGTTTGACGTCCCAATGTCATAGTTAGTCCGGCTACCTTCAGTTTTTTAATATTAATTTTTGGTCCGATTTACGCAAAACGAGCTTATAGTATCATGAAGTCTTGCAGTGGTATGCTTGGGTTTGGGTTTAATTTTGTTAATTATAGGATCCCAAGCAGATGGTAGCACCCAACTATCTTCTCTATTGAAATTTGGATGTTTTTTAATTTCAATAGCCTCGCGTATCATCCTTGGTGGGAATCGGTGTCCTTTTGCGAGAATTTGTGGTTTCACACCTGCATCCTGTAGAGGAATATTACATTTGATGGATGGTAAAAATTGACTAATCTTCTTCAGCGGCTTGTAGTATGTCTTAATGGACGCTTGCTTCAAGATGTAGCCAATTTTCACTCTTCCCAAGCTTCACTCGTTCACTGTGACGTAGGCGCGGGACCCGAAGCTTGTTGTCTTGCAATACTTGCTTGACGTGCTGAAGCTCCGCGGCCAGATGTTTTCTGTCACAGATCCCTCGTGCTCTCTGAAACAAAGATTTACCCACGGTAGCTAACTGTGAAGGATGGTGGTGAGATTCACCATTTAGATATCGGTTGGTATGGGTCTTTTTCCTATACACAGTGTGACCAATAGTGTTATCAGGATTTCGGATGACTAAAACAACTAGGAAAGCTAAGGAATTATTTGCCTCTAACTCCATTGTGAATTGTATTTTAGAGTTTATGGAGTTAAGGTGGCCTAAAAATGCAGTTACTTTGTCAGATGGTAAAATTGTGAAAGTGTCGTCTACGTACCGCTTGTAGAACCTTGGATTTACAGGAGCAGTAAGAAGGGCTGTCTCCTCAAAGTCCTCCATGAATATGTCGGCGACTATGGGAGACACAGGTGAGCCCATCGCCACACCATCCACTTGCTTGTAGAACTCCTACTTCCACAATAGATAGCCAGATGTGAGGCAATGTTCAAGTAGTATTGCATATTCTTGAGGCATGTTATTTTCTTCTAGCTTCCTAGTTACAATTGAGATGCAGTCCACAATAGGCAGGCATGTAAATAGTGACTGAACATCAAAACTGACCATAGTTTCGTTGTTAGCGAGATGTAGGTCTTTTATCTTACTCACAAAATGGTATGAATCCTTTGTGTGTGCTCTGGTATGTCCTCTTAGTGGTGATAGTATTTTTGCTAAGTATTGTGCCAGCTTATAAGTTGGTGAATCGATCTGGCTCACTATGGGACGTAGTGGAGCGTTTGGTTTGTGTATCTTCGGTAACCCATACAACCTCGGTGGTTTGGCACATGATGGTATTAGCGAATTCACGTCGAGATTTAATTTTTCGGAGTATTTCTTTATTAAATCTTTAAAAAATTAGTAAATTTAAGAAATCATTATGTGAACCAGTACGGACTGGTAATAGCAAATAAAATTCGCCGATTAGAAGATCTTAAAACCAAGCGCGCAAGATATATAACATCTTTAAATTTCTTGAATAGATGCAGAGACCATAATCTCATTCCTACGTGTGTCAAAATATCAACAAAGAAGGACATTCGAGGAAGCGTTAAGATCTTAAATCAGGCAAGTAAAAAGTTGTTACGGACGGTGATTCAGCAGAAACGGTTTGATTTACATTTCATAAACAACACCATAGACAATTTGTCCAGTGAACTAAAGACAATTTTAACGACATTTGATTTTAATAATTGCATCGAAACTTTAAACAAACGAGAAACGTCAAAATACAATGAATGCAAAAATAAACAAATAGAAAAATACCAAAAATTAACGATCAAATCAAATGCCAAACATCCAAGTCAACGCCAGAACAATAAACAACCGTTGACCATAGACACAAACTATAAACAACGCACTGTCTATAATTTGTCAAAACATACACTGGACGAACCGACAGTGAAAGTATTAGCGAAGGGTATGAACTTCGCATTAACTCCGCGAAAAATCCCGTACGAAGAAATTATCTGCAGTGTTGAGGATTGTCTGTTTAAGAACAATATCGGTAACGATGATTTGGAGGCCATACGTCAAGATATTTCGTCCTTGTTACGTCGTAGTTCAGTGCCGAAACCGAACCTTCCCAAAGACAAATTTACAGCGCTAAATAACTTACGGAACAGACCAAAACTCACGATTCTCCGCGCGGATAAAGGAAATGCTACGGTAGTAATGGACGCGTCGGAATATAATTTGAAAAAATACAAAAACTTTTATCGGACGAAAGTACATATAAAAAGGTCAAAACAGACCCCACAACTAACACGCTTAAAACAACTAGCGATTTAATAAAGAAATACTCCGAAAAATTAAATCTCGACGTGAATTCGCTAATACCATCATGTGCCAAACCACCGAGGTTGTATGGGTTACCGAAGATACACAAACCAAACGCTCCACTACGTCCCATAGTAAGCTAGATCGATTCACCAACTTATAAGCTGGCACAATACTTTGCAAAAATACTATCACCACTAAGAGGACATACCAGAGCACACACAAAGGATTCATACCATTTTGTGAGTGAGATAAAAGACCTACATCTCGCTAACAACGAAACTATGGTCAGTTTTGATGTTCAGTCACTATTTACATGCCTACCTATTGTGGACTGCATCTCAATTGTAACTAGGAAGCTAGAAGAAAATAACATGCCTCAAGAATATGCAATACTACTTGAACATTGCCTCACATCTGGCTATCTATTGTGGAAGGAGGAGTTCTACAAGCAAGTAGATGGTGTGGCGATGGGCTCACCTGTGTCTCCCATAGTCGCCGACATATTCATGGAGGACTTTGAGGAGAAAGCCCTTCTTACTGCTCCTGTAAATCCAAGGTTCTACAAGCGGTACGTAGACGACACTTTCACAATTTTACCATCTGACAAAGTAACTGCATTTTTAGACCACCTTAACTCCATATACTCTAAAATACAATTCACAATGGAGTTAGAGGCAAATAATTCCTTAGCTTTCCTAGTTGTTTTAGTCATCCGAAATCCTGATAACACTATTGGTCACACTGTGTATAGGAAAAAGACCCATACCAACCGATATCTAAATGGTGAATCTCACCATCATCCTTCACAGTTAGCTACCGTGGGTAAATCTTTGTTTCAGAGAGCACAAGGGATCTGTGACAGAAAACATCTGGCCGCGGAGCTTCAGCACGTCAAGCAAGTATTGCAAGACAACAAGCTTCGGGTCCCGCGCCTACGTCACAGTGAACGAGTGAAGCTTGGGAAGAGTGAAAATTGGCTACATCTTGAAGCGAGCGTCCATTAAGACATACTACAAGCCGCTGAAGAAGATTAGTCAATTTTTACCATCCATCAAATGTAATATTCCTCTACAAGATGCAGGTGTGTACAAGCTAGATTGTGAATGTGGTCTCTCTTACATAGGTCAAACAAAGAGATCTACAAAAACCCGCGTGAAGGAACATATAGCTGATGTGAAGCACCGACGCTCCGGGAAGTCTGCAGTCTGCGAACATGTTCAAGATCGTCCCCACCATTACATTAGATTTGATAAACCACAAATTCTCGCAAAAGAACACCGATTCCTACCAAGGATGATACGCGAGGCTATTGAAATTAAAAAACATCCAAATTTCAATAGAGAAGATGGTTGGGTGCTGCCATCTGCTTGGGATCCTATAATTAACAAAATTAAACCCAAACCCAAGCATACCACTGCAAGACTTCATGATACTATAAGCTCGTTTTGCGTAAATCGGACCAAAAATTAATATTAAAAAACTGAAGGTAGCCGGACTAACTATGACATTGGGACGTCAAACATCTCAGTCCCCCCCCCCCCGTGACCATGGGCGCTGTAAAGCACCCGAAACGTCGGGATAATAATAAAAATAAATTAAAGTAATTAAACGCGATAAAATCCGTAAATAATAGTTTTATTCAATGTGTAGTGTTCGCGTAAATTTAAGAAATCAAAAGGATTTTAATGCCTAAGTGTATGCGCTCAGGTGCACCTTCCATTCCCTCACTCTCATACTCATAGTCCGGTAGGACGGTAAACCGACGCGACCGGAGAGAGATCATGCGCCGGACCAATGGCTTTACTCGCTTTCCAAGACCGGGGGTGAGGCGCTGCCAAAAAATGTAAGCAAAATCTAGAGTTGGGTTTAGAAAGATGTGCACATTTTTTGAATGTTTATCTGCCCATCTAATTTCCTAAGCTGCTCGTTTTATTTCGATGTGATATCATGGTGTCATTCCGCGGATTACATGCTTTATGTAGTCATATAAAATACAATATGGCGGTGCTAGTATGGAGGTGGATAGAATGATATATATAATAATATAGATGGAAGATAGAATGGATCATCATCTTGAAAATAATCGATTATCAACATCACTAGCACAAAATGAGCCCTACCTATTCTCATTGATGGATTCTGTTGTCACGGGCTCGCGACGAAAACAGAAAATTATTTATTTTCAGTTCTTCTATTCATTTATTAAGCATTGCCAACGAAGTTAACTGTTTACATAATTAAATACATATTTATTACGTTCTAAAGTAATTAGATAATTGTAACTCTAATCACATGTAACCATTGCACGTATTAACTACATCACAATAAATTTAAGACGCAGTAATATATTACACAATTGTCAATGATAGAAATTATAAACACAAAACTGCTCTGAATATAAAAGACATCAGTTACATACTTTGAATTTTATATAGCAGTGTTTAATATTTCAATTTTTAATTGGGTTTTTTTATTTTAATTTAATTAAAAGGGAGTCATGTAAACACTATCAGCTTTTTGCGCCAATTTATTATTCGAGTATAGACAGGAAAATCAAAGTATGCACAGGCGAAATTAGTTTCGTTATGGAATGAAAGACGCGGATATTGAGGACAATCCGACACTCTATTTAACTATTTTGTTGGGAAACATTTATTAGCTTATTCAGTATATTTCTAAGATAGAGTTACCATACGTCCCGTATATACGGGACCACAGACTACTAAGATCCTCTTAGTACGCATTACGGGACTGTCACCGTTCCGTATTTGTCCCGTTTTTCTATAATTTCCACAAAATACGGAAATGGTCCGAGTTAAGCGGCGCAGGTGGTCTGCGGAAGTTGAGGGGGCATTTGTTCGGCGCTTACGCACGGCTCGCTTTCCAGACGCTAACCTAAATAATTCTTGTCCACAACGCAAATGTAGTTAGAATATTTTTGTTGATGGTGGCTTAAGGGACGATGAATGAATCAAGTTGTCGATAGAGACCACTGATTTCACATTTATTTGTCATTATAATTTCAAAATGATATGCGCCAAGTTCTATGATTGTGTTAAAAAGAAAACAAGATCATTATAAAACTAAAATCAACCTCAAATAATGATTGTGTGAAGAAATTATGTTAATTTTATTTTATTTTACTATGATTATTCCGATGATATCCCGGACGTCAGTCTGAGCGAGATAGTGGCACTACTCCAGAGGCGTGGAGCAGAAGTGCGGTGGTCTTGTTCTTTAAGAAAGGCGACACCGCTCTCTTGAAGAACTACAGACCGATTTCCCTTCTGAGCCGCGTCTACGTGCTGTTTTCGAGAGTCATTACGAATCGTCTCGCACGCAGACTCGACGACTTCCAGCCTCCCAAACAAGCCGGTTTCCGAAAAGGCTTCAGTACCATAGACCACATACATACCCTGCGGCAGATTGTGCAGAAGACTGAAGAGTACAATTTGCCACTTTGCCTGGCGTATGTGGACTATGAGAAAGCCTTTGATTCCGTCGAAATTTGGGCGGTGCTGCAGTCCCTTCAGCGGTGCCAAGTTGACTGTCGGTATATCGAAGTGCTGAAGTGTTTGTACAGTAGGGCTACGATGGCTATCCGAGTACAGAACCAGAGCTCGAAACCTATCCAACTGCAGAGAGGTGTAAGACAGGGTGACGTTATATCTCCGAAACTCTTCACCGCTGCTTTGGAAGACGTTTTCGGGCTACTGGACTGGAAAGGATACGGTATTAACATCAATGGCGAGTACATCACTCACCTTCGATTTGCCGACGATATAGTCCTTATGGCAGAATCGCTGGAGGACTTAAGCACTATGCTCAATGACCTCAATAGTGCCTCCCAACGGATAGGTCTTAAGATGAACATGGACAAAACAAAGATCATGTTTAATGTCCATGTCACACCTATGCCGGTAGTTGTTGGGAGCACTATGCTCGAAGTTGTTGACGAGTACGTTTACCTGGGACAAATAGTCCGACTAGGTAAGTCCAACTTCGACCGAGAGGTCAATCGACGGATTCAACTCGGCTGGGCAGCGTTCGGGAAATTACGACATATCTTCTCGTCAGGTATACCTCAATCTCTAAAAACTAGATTGTACAACCAGTGCGTGTTGCCAGTGATGACTTACGGATCTGAGACGTGGTCCTTCACTGCTGGCCGTATGAGGACGCTCAAGGTCTCTCAGCGAGCTGTGGAGAGGGCTATGCTCGGAGTTTCTCTGCGTGATAGACTCAGAAATGAGGATATCCGCAGTAAAACCAGAGTGACCGACATAGCCCAACGGATTAGTAAGCTGAAGTGGCAATGGGCCGGCCATATAGCTCGAAGAACCGATAACCGATGGGGAAGAAAGGTTCTCGAGTGGCAGCCCCGTACCGGTAGGCGTAGTGTAGGGCGACCCCCCACTAGATGGAGTGACGACCTGGTAAGATATGCAGGAAGTCGATGGATGCAGGTGGCTCAGGACCGTGCTTTGTGGCATTACTTGGTGGAGGCCTATGTTCAGCAGTGGACTTGTGAAGGGCTGTAATGATGATGATGAATGATATATTATAGTCACATTAAACATATCAACAGAATCTAGGGATATTTTATATTTCATCGAATATGTAAAAAGCTATGAAGAATTTTCTGATATAGTTAATGGAAGGATGATGAGGACTTTAATAAATACTAATAAACATTTCGTATTATTTTTGTTTTAAATAACTATTAATTTTAATTGAAATTGAAAATAATCACACTATTGCCACCTGTTAACATTAACTACACACCGACATCGATTGTTCATACTTAAAATTAAATTGCCAATGTCTTACTGCGGTATGAAGTCCCAAGTTCTTTGTAAGTGTTCGTAAAGTTGTTGTTTCGTTGTCAAATTTGGCGTGTTCGAAGTATGCTCGATAGGATTTAAGCGACTGTGCAGGCCAATCCAAAACTTAATATCGTGGTCTCTGAGAACGGCCGCCACCAGCCGCCGTAAGCCGAATGGGAAGGATCATTATCGTTCATGAGTAGAAATTCCTGGCCTATTTGGATTCTGTGTGGGACAATAACTGGCTATACTAGCTCTTCGTAGTTTTTTTTGTGCAGTCATGCTGCCTTGAATCAAAACGAGCTGGATTCGTCTGACAAGGCGAATTCCTGCCCACACCATGATTGTCTCGCCTTGGTATGAGTGGACATTCTGAGGGTACCCAGGAGTTCTTAAAACGCGTGTACTTCGTGAATTCGGATCTCATCGGTGAACGGCACCAAAGATCATTATTCGTCACTCCATGGTAAATGCTCCCGAGCCTACGAACGCCGCCGACCGCTATTGCCACGTCGCAATGCTGGAACACGTAGCAGTCTTTGAACATGAATACCAACTTCATGCAACCTCTGGTCGCTTTTATGGTGTTTTTGTTTGGTCGCTTACCAGCTGCTGTCGGTTCTTCTGGAACCTTTTTAGTAGTTGCATTGCTATGATATTGGGTTGTCTTCTGGCGGTCATTTGGAGAAATCGATCCTGTCTCTGCATAGTAACATTATATCTACCCGCGTGCCGTTCAGCCACGTCCCGAGTACTGCGATAACGTGCCGACCTTGATATCACGTTTTGGCTGGAGTGTAGGGCCATAGCAACGACGGGTTGAATAACACCATTTTCTAACAAACCCAACGCTCGTAATATTTCATCTCGACTCAAATGACGACGTTATAGCATGTTAAATAAAAAAATAAAAACGGATTGGACTAATCCCTTTTCATTAATTAATATCAGTAGAACAATTTTAATTTTCCTTGACAAAACGAGTTAGGTACAAACAATTACGCCGCCGTATTTTGTTTTTCTTTTACTTCGTTTTTTTTTTAATTTACATTTTTTAGAATATAGAATAAAAGAGGTGTACATTGAAAGTTTTTATGGAACATATACACGTACACGTACGTACACAATTTAGGACTAGATTCTGTTGATGTGTTTATAATGTACACATAGGTACATAACCATGTTAAATTTATGCATCACTATATAATGATAAAACCAATAATGAGATACATTTCAACCTTTATCTACGCAGTCTATTCTATACACTATATTCCTTTAATGCTTGCTAAAATAATAAACAAAATTGCCTTTAGAACGCGATCTGTTATTGTAAAATATTTATTTTTAATGTCTCTCATTCGCGTTTTACCAGGTCTGTGCGGCGGCGTTCATAGTGGTTTGGCGCGCCGAATTCGACGCACATTAACGGATCGCAATGCGGAAGCGCAAACTAACAAGCTGGTTTGTATCGGCGACAAAGCACGGTCGATGCTCAGGTCAACCCACTCCGAACATATGCTACTGTCTGTGAAACAGGTTAGTAGATAACAATAAACCTGATTAAAAAGTCACAGTATGTATACGTGTCACTGCTGGGCATAGGCCTCCTGTTATTTCTAATGGGATTTAGAGAAAGATTGTCCGCCGCGCTGCCCCAATTTGTGTTGGGGGACTTTTTTTTTTCAAATTTTCGGACGTATATGTTTTCCCGCGTTGTTTTTTTTACCGTTCAGCACTTTACCACGTGCTGGACGGTAAAAAAAATCAGCACTTGAAACTTTTAAAAGTTAAAATTACAGCCTATCAAGGTTCACTGCTGAAGTTGCTCAATGATTGTTTAGTTATAGTTACAGATAGTTGTGAAACTTGGCCCCCTGCGAAGTTGTTGTTGCCCGATGGCAACCGAGTTTATTTTATTTCAAGTTATCAAGAATATGCTGTTTCAGTTTCCCGTTGTCACCTTTTAAGACACCCACGGGGTGGGAATAATATGGGCTTGGGGATTACCTTACGCCTTCTAAATCCATCCTATGTTAATGTACAGATCTGGCATTTCTGAAAGGAATATGGCTATAGGAAAAGGATCAGCGCTACTCCAGAGCAAATTGACGATTTATATATTATGCCCTAAAATATATATATATTTTTAATTACCATCTCAGTCCTACACCTTACCTTATGATATATACCTCCACTGCCGAACATTTGGTAAATTCAACACTTCAAAATTGTCATCACCGATTTTAGTCATGCCAGCGGTGATCAAGCCATGCCATGCCATGCTACAGCTATATTAATTGTATAGTTGTAGCACGAATGGGTCAGCTCGATCGGGGAAGGACCACGCTCTCACAGAATAACAGCGTCAAATAGCAGCGTACCTAATGCTGCTGTGTTTAGTATGGTGAGTGTAGAGAACTGGAGACCCTTTTTACTGGAAAAGAGGCATTCCGTCTTAGTCCTCAAGGCTGACAACGCATCTGCATTTTGATTCGCAAACGAGGATAGATTTAGATGTCTATGGGCCACAGTAATCACTTACCAACAGGTGGACTATGTGCTCGCTTGTCACCCTTTTGCCTATAAAAAAATATACATTTAAAAGTATAGTTAGGAAGCAAAGTCAATAGATAGGTAAGAATCATTAAATATAAAAATACTGGTAGCTCCCTTGCATTTTTTAATCAAAATTTCCACGCAAGCTCTTTCTATGCTATTTTTATAAATACATTTTAGCATTTTTACTACTTAAAACATGATAGAAGTAACAAATTCTACCAAAAATACAAGGAAGACCTGTTCAGTTTTAAATGAGACGGATTCTACCTAAAGATAAAAATTGGCTTTTTTAAATTATAAATTAATAATAAGTTAAAAAGTAAACAAAATCGTCAATTAGTTTCAAAGTTTTTGCTTTAGATTGGTCGCGTAAGTCCAGTATTCAAGGATGCTTCTACTGTAGCTAATGCTATTGCCGAATCCGGATTTCCTTACGACATGGCTGAAATCTATTACAACAAGTACCATAGCCCTGTTAAGTACGAAATTACTACCTTACCTGTCTTCAACAAATACGGTATTGAGGTAAATTTTTATTATATTCAGTTGATAGTTGACGACCGTAGAATAAAACTTTATGCGCCTACTATACCTGGTATGTGCTACGGTTTTCATTATAAACAATGAAAATATTGCAAAAGAGTTGCACCAGGCACAGGCCGCACATTTTATGAGATACTATAAAAATTAGATGATACTATAAAAAATTAGCTGCCTGAAAGGAATGTTTTAAAATTTGATTTTTGTTTTTATTTACCAACTAGCACTTAAAGTTGTAATCTACAATTACAGTGGTGGCGGTGGTGTGAGGAATAGCTCGTGTATTTATAATTGTATGTGCTAAGCCTCCAGATGCAATTTTCACAAATAATCCGATATAGAAGGTATTATTTTGATACTGCGGTGTTACAAACATAGAATACTATAATACACTATAGAATGGCTGTCAATTTTATTTTGTACGTGACTTGGCGTCGCCAAACTCGATTCGCTGTGTTGGCAGACTTAATAAGTTTACACATTTTAGACTTTTGATTAATGTTCAAGATCGTCATTAAAAAAATTGTTTAAATTTTAATACATATTGGTTTGTAAATAGCATAGTATATAATTTGGCTTTTTCTAAATAATTTGCATGCGAAATTTGGAAACGATTGTAACGTCAAAACACATCTCGAGTTGACATTAATATGTGTGAATTGACGTGTTAGTGGCATTTTTTGTGGCTACGCGTGCGCCGCCCACTCCCCCGTTCTATTATGTATGTATTATAGTGTTCTATGGTTACAATGGTAAAGTTGCAGTGACACATAAAAAATTATCTTACTTTCAAATAATAATGCTAGAACCGTGATATCATAAGAATCAAATTGGTGAAAGCTCGCAATATCTCATGACTCCTGATGATGTTAGATTTGAATTACGCAGACTGGCGACGAATAGCAGCGTTATGTGCGAAACGTATGGTGCTGCCTAGTGTGAACCTATGTGAATATAGAAAATCTATACATCTTTCTATAGAATAAATGCGACAAACGAGCACATAGTCCACCTGATGGTAAGTGAATGCTGTGGCCTATAGATACTTACATTTATCCTCGAATAAGAATAAAAATGCAGATCCGATGTTACCCCTGAGGAATAAGATGAAATGCCTCGTTTCCAGTAAAAAGGGTCACAGATTGTCTACATTCACCATTCAAACCGCAGCAGCATTAAGCTTCTATTTTACGCTGGTATTCTGTAAGATCGTGGTCCTTCCCCGATTTAGCCGACTACTAGGTATGGTATATATACTAGATATTCTACCTTGTACTCACTTCTTCTTCTTCACTTCTGTATGCCTGAACCGATTACAATGAAACTTCAGGAACAAATACCAAGCAAGACCAGGACCAATCCAGGCTACATGTTATCCGAAAAACTTAGATATTAATAATAAACAAATAATAGTTAAATAAAAAGTTTTTAAATCTAATCAACGCCACATTAATTGATCTCACCTAGGCGAAACCGAGACAGGTTAGTAACCTGTCTCGTAATAGAAATCTAATATAATATTAAATAAAAAAATCGATGTTTACATACAGATGGCGCCAAACATAAATGCCTTCGACGATATAGAAGAAGATCAGCTGGAGAGTTACGCTGAATGGACACTTGCAGCTTTGCTATACTACGCACTAAAGCAGGGCGCCGCTTCCGAACAGTCGGCCAGAATGTCAGCTATGGACAATGCCACGAAAAACGCTGCCGACATGATCAGGAATTTGTCGCTACTGTATAACAGGACCCGGCAGGCCGTCATTACCAGAGAGCTCATCGAAATTATATCTGGTGCTGCCGCATTGAAATAAATTTATTTCAAACATTTCCGATATTATTTATTCACTTTGTCATAATATTTATTTTATATTAATGATTGAGATGCAGTATGTTGGGAATGAGACGATGTTCTGAGACGAAACGAGTAATGGTATGGCCTACTAATTATCCCGGATCAATTTTTCCTTGTGCAAATTACGTATGTAAAGGGCCTCCATCCATCCATGTATTAATTACAGTCTATAAATAGAGATTTTGCCATGGTTACCACGCTTTGCAGGCGGGTTGGAAAACGTAGACTTCTTTGTTATTTTGAGTTTTTGGAACGTTTTGCTATTGTCCATCTCCTATTTCACTTTCCCCCAGTTGTCTCTTACGAAACCCACGAAACAATATGGATATTCTTCTTACACAATACGCGTTTTTCGAACATTTGACGTTTGTTTGACGAACGTTGAGCGTTTCACGTTGAACTGCCTCCTTAATACAGAACAAAATCCTGGTGTCAGATAATTTTTAAAGAAAATAATGAAAAAATAAAATAAAGAAAGCTACATTAAAAAGGGTGTATTTTGATATGAACAACCAAATTTTTCTCATCAAATTTACAAGATTAGACAATAGCCATGCGTTCAAATGACAAGAACTTAAGGATCTTACTTACGGTTATGACACGATAATTTTTAACTGAGCTAGTTATTTTACAGTTAAACGTACGTAAATTTTAGTGCGAGGACTTTCGTACATAAAGAGAGTTTTTACTGACACATATTTCGTAAAACAACATAACCTAAAGAAAAACGAAATGGATTGAACAAAAAATTACTATAAAAGCGGTATGGCAGTACGGTTCACATTAGGAAAGTTTATTTATTCAATACTAAAATAATTTATTATATTAATAAATCAATATTCATAAACCGTAGTCATATTTCTAGCTATTTACAATGTTTTAAGGAGATTAATAACACACCAAAAGCGTAGAACGCCCAGGTACTAGGTTTCACGTTGAACGAAAGTATTAAAGACTACAGTGATGATAGTAATATTTTTCTATTTTGCAAATTACGATTTACAAAAATATAACAAATAACGTCTAAGAAAATATTATTGAAAGCTAATAAACATAACAAAACCTGCTTAATTTACTTTGTAGCACCTATAATCTATGTCTCTATCGTAAAAGATTTAACTTAACCGTATTATCGTTAAGTTATCGTGTGTATATAATCGTGTGCTATTTAAATTAATAATAATAGGTTTTAATTATTATATGTTACAACCAATCAGATCTGATCGATGAAAACAGTTCAACTTCACAGCCTTCTTCCACAGTATTTCAATATAATTGCGGTTAATTTTCAAAGACAATTTAGTATGTTTTCTACGAATGAACTTTACGTCTTCCACTTGGCTATTTCTATAGCTTCATTCTTTGTCAATGTGATTCTTCGAGGTATTTCTCGTAAGCAGCCTGGTCCATAAGTTGCTTCAACTCTTCGGGACTGGAAAGCTTTAGACGAAACAACCAGCCATCTTCGTAACACGACTTATTTATCAATGACGGGGTGGATTCCGCTGTGTCATTCTTTTCTGTCACCTGAAATGTTCATTATTTTCATAAGTATAGTTATAGCACGAATGGGTCGGCTTGACTGGGGTAGGTACCAAACTCTCACAGAATACCAACGTAAATTAGCAGCTCCATGCTGTTGTGTTTCGTAAGTTTACTGGAGAGAACCGGAAACTCTTTTTACTGGAAACGAGGCATTTCATCTTAGGCCTCACTGGTGACAACGTATTTGTGTTTTGATTCTTAATCGAGGATAAATTTAGATGTCTATAGGCCACAGAATTCACTTCACACCATCAGGTGAACTGTGTGCTCATTTGTCACCCTATCCTAAAAAAACCGGCCAAGAGCGTGTCGGGCCACGCTCAGTGTAGGGTTCCGTAGTTTCCCGTCCATCACAATAAGTGTTCCCACTTATGAGTTTAAAGGTGGGTATCCATTATGTTCGCGCTCCAGCAGCGCTCCGCGCTCCTGCAACTGCTTCCGGTAGTGGGTACTGTTGTTTCCATCCAAGTTCAAAATGATTTTCCTAGAAAGTCCTTATAAAGTTCTACTTTTCAGATTTTTTTCATATTTTCTAAACTTATGGTTCAAAAGTTAGAGAGTGGGGGGGGGGGGGTACATTGTTTTTTACTTTTGGAGCGATTATTTCCGAAATTATTGACATTAACGAAAATGATTTTTGTAAACCCCTATTAATTTTTAAATAACTTTCCAACAATATATCACACGTTAGGGTTGAAATTAAAAAATCACTTCCCACTTTACATATAGGGGGGCTACCCTAATAAAACATTTTTTCAATTTTTATTTTACCACTTTGTCGGCGTGATTGATACACATATTGGTACCAAATTTCAGCTTTCTAGTGCTAACGGTCACAGAGATTAAGCGAGGATGGATAGACGGACAGACAGACATGGCGAAACTATAAGGGTTCCTAGTTGACTACGGAACCCTAAAAAGAGATGGAATGTCTCACTCACTGTAATTTTACAACCAGACTGTAACTATCTTTATATATTATATTAGCTTTATTGTTCGACTTCATTAATCTGTAGAAATCTTCTGGTGAACATGGCCCCGCGTCGTTGTAGGGAGATTTTGTCCTCACGCTTTGCAGGCTAATTGACGAAAGGCCCGGTTTACATTTTGAGAAGTAACAAGTGCGAGTGATAAGTGCAACTGACAAATGAAAAGTTTTGTGCGTGTGAACAGGCAGTGATAACAATAAGTGATAATTGCGAATAGAATACGCGCCAGCCATTTATCATTTGCACTGGCCACTCGCACTTGTCATTTTTCACAATGTATCGGACTTATAACGTTTCGCATCCCGAACTCTGTTGGCCATCGCCGACTTAGATATTTTTCGTGGTCGCTAAGTGGTAATAGCATACTGCCATTTTTTTTTTGTTTTATATAGATTGATTATACACTCGCACGTTGATGGTGGTTTTGGTTATATCAAGATGTATATAATACAGCCCACGGTTAACGGTATGATCACGTATGGATCAGTAATGTACTTAAAGTTTTACTTACAGTTCCGGATACTGGCGTGTAGACTTCGCTAGCAGCTTTTACGCTCTCAAGGGCGCCACATTCCTCACCAGTAGTTAACTCCCGCCCAACATCGGGCAGCTGAACAAATACAACCTCCCCTAACGCATCCTAAAATCAATAATAAAACAATTAAAATTCCTCGTTGGATTATAAGAAGTAAAAAATGAAACACACTTATGTATTTCTTAATTTATACGTAAACAGGTTTGGGACTAAAAATTAAAACCCGGCTTTAGAGAATTAAAAATAATAAAATAATTGTACATTCCTATATCGGGGCTAGGGAACCGTAGTAGCTCAGGGAGCTGTGGTAGCTCAGATGTACGCAAGCAACCCGGGTTCTTTGCCCGCCGGCACCAATGAAATTGTTAATTGCAATTTTAAGTGCTGATTTACCACGTGCTCGGCGGTGAAGGAAAACACCGTGAGGAAACCTGCATATCTGAGAAATAAAAAAACATGTTGGAAGACATGTGATGTTCGCCAACACGCTTTGGGGCAGCGCGCGGATATTTCCTTGCTTTAAAACCCTCTCAGAAATGAGAGGAAGCCTGTGCCCAGCAGTGGGACGCATATAGGCTGAAACTTTATATCGGGGCTTTAATTTTAATTCTTCTGTTTATACTGTATGTATAAATATTCTATTTATACAATATGTATAAATAGAAGAAATAATACGGCAGTTCTTCGAAGTTGGCTTTTACTTCTTATCGCAAAAGTTTAGTTAAGTTAAAAGTTTAGTTTTTAAGACTTTATTTTTGCGCCTAGCATTTCTTGCACGTTATTTTTGCTTTCCTTACTATTTGCGTCATAAGAGACTAGTTTATATGTAGTAGACCCATGCTGCAGCTATATTATGGTTGTAATACGAATGGGTCGGCTCTACCAGAGTAGGACCACGCTCTCACGGAAAACCACCGTAAAATAGCAGCTTAATGCTGTTTCATACGGTGAGTGTAGAGAACCTAAGACCCTTTTTACTGTAAACGAGGGGTTCCATCTTAGTCTTCAGGGGTAACAACGCAAGTGCATTTTGATTCTTAATCCAGGACAAATGTAGATGTCTATGGGCCACAGCATCTATTTAGCATAAGGTGGATTGTGTGCTATCTTGTCGCCCTGATACTATAAAAGAAATTACATATTGTATCAGAACAATACAGTATGTTGGCAAATTATTCTACAGTAATTTAGGTGATAATAAAGGACTGATTTATAAAGAGCTGATGATGAAATCACCATTTAAAAGAATATCTTATCAAAGACCTGTATGGACGCGACCCGGCCTTTGTTATAAGGCGTAGATAACAATGGCTAGAGCGCTTAACGTCAGGTTGGTGAGGCCACTCTAGTTGCTGCTGACCCCGCAATCACGCTCGTATCGCGAGGACAAATAATATTTTACTGCCTAACAGTTTAACGATAGTGTCTTGACGAGCCACTGTCAGTATTATCATTTAAAGCATTTATTTATTTAATAGAATCAGCAAAGATGTTTTATAGGTACCTATAAAACATCTTTGAGAATCAGGCGTTACTTTGTGGAAATCCATTACATTAAAGATTTTCAAAAATGATATGCTAAGATCCGCGTAACGAATTAATGAATGATTTTTATTTAATATAGATTAATGTATAGTACTTATTGGAAATCATTTTTTATTGACCACTTCTAACTCTTCAAACTAGGTAAAACACATCATTTTTTATTTTATAACCTGCTGTAACCGAGTAGCTATGGTATAGCGAGCTCAAATGTCGTAGGCTTAAAATCACCGTTCGAATAATGTCGTGAACCACTCCTAATGTTTTATTAATTTTATCTGAAGTGGTTCACAGTAAAATTAATAACATTGCTAGAATTTTCCATTAAAAAAATACATTGATTATGACTTGTGATTACGACCATTCGCGTTTAATTTTGATATTATAGCGACAGGCAAAGAAAACGTAATAGCAAAACAACTAAAAGTACATAAAAATAGGTAATAGAACATAAAATTATTTATAAATAAATAAATAATCACCAATAGGGATTTTATTTTACACCATGTAAATTTAATATTTACGATAGATTTTGTAAAAAGTAAACGAGAAATATTGATTTCTGTTTATAAAATTGCATTATAAATTTTATATTTCAATAATATTTTTTTTTCGTCTGTGCCTTAAATCTGTAAAACGGTGTCCGCCATATTAGTCATGTCGTGACGTAACTGATTCAGTCTAGGGATATTAGTGTTCTGTATTACTGATTAAGAGAACTAGCTAACGTGCTGTGTTATTTAGAAATGTTTCAAGTTATCATTACGATTATTGAGTTTTATTACGAATTTTATAGAAAAGGCATCATGGAAGACGAATTCGTAAAAGCAGAAAATAGTAATAAAAATAATAATAATCGCAATTTTTGTTCTGCAGAGTTGAGGGATGTTAAAACATCAATGTAAGTACCTATTATCAACTCTTTACACAAAAATACAATACCAGGTGAGAATATATTTTGATAAAACATAGTTTAGTAGCTATCATAGTTTAGTTTATCTATAATTACAATCGTTAGCAATCATTAGTTATAATATCTAAGTTAACGTAATTTTATACAAAATTTGACTTACGATAACCTTCACCTCATGATGTTCGTTTATGACTTATATTTTACTATCGTTGAATAGAAAGATAGTTAAATATAAGTCATAGTTACATCAAAATGATCTTCGCGGAAGAATAGTCTGGTTTATTTAGGCAATATATTCGGGTATCAGTTAGCACTTGAATCCATAACTTCCAGGCGTTCTTATGCTCGTGTTTTTGCATTCAGGTACAACACAACAATGATTTAGATCATAGCTCATAATCAAACATTAAAAATTATCTTATTCCTTTGCAAAATCGGCAGAATCGATGACTATGACGTCACGAGTTATACAATATGGTGGCTAGCGTTTTCACGTGAAAATTTAAAAACGATAGGTTAAAAGTAATTTTTATGGCACTATTCGGTTTCAAAAAAAATAGTGGTTCATTATCACTCTAGGATTCAGTTAAAACAATTTTTGAAAATGGTAAAATACCCTATTAGTGTTCAAGTAGTAGTAGTACCCAACAAACGTTATTGTTATTTAATTCTTTCGATGTCTCTCTATTTGTCTGTCCGACACTTTTTTATATAATGAGAGTAAGGGAATAGAGAGTGCACATGTACTTGCACATATATGCGCGTGCACTAATCCTGTCCTGAGCAGATGCACCGAAATTCGGCATGGAGCACATTATTATTAACCACAACACGGTTCGACCGGTGAAGGACTGTATAACAGTATAACAACAGTATGAAATAGCATTTTAATGCTGACGAATGCTGCAGACATCTATCTATTTCGTGGACTGTGTGCTTGTTACCATCAAGTGGACTGTGTGCTCGGTTCCCTTAATCTATAAAAAAATGAATTTTTTCTCTCACAGTGTTTCCAAATAATATGATCCGACTCTAACAATATCTCGTTTAAGATCATCAATAAATTTGAACTATATAAGAACAGATCACCGACCTGTGCGTAGCTTGAAATACCGACTGTTCCAATGTCACCATTAATAGCCACCCACTCATGTTTCTTCGTGTAGTATCGCGCTATAACAAAAGGTATAGGTATGTATATTAAAACAAACATTATTTGATTCTAATTTCATTCATGAAAATTGAAATCATTAATCTCCATATTATATAAAAGTCAATTGCTGTCAAAAATGGCTCGATCGATTTTGATTATTTTTTTGTGTATTTAATGGCTTAGATTCGCATTTGGACGCGATAGGTGGCGCTGTTATCGAGAAACAGAAATCAGCCGTGCGCATAATATATCTACGAGTTTAGAGCTGTTAAAATTCCATAGCGCACGAATGTAAATGCAGGGCGGCTAAGAAAAAAGTTTGTTCTGTTTTACTAAGAGTACTTATGTTTTGGTAACATTATGTATTTTAATAATAAAATAATAAAATATAATTAAGTATTTCACCACAACACTGATATTCCGCCGGTACCCAGAACTCGTGAACAGTAGCCAAACATAGCTTACATAATTTATATGAAATATATGAAACATTTAAGTAAAAAAATATTGTCTTTTTTTATAATTTTTAGTGATTTATGATTCAATTTTTATAAAATTAGTGTTAATTAAGCAGTATGGCTTCTTGGAGCTGCTTCTAGATCTATGGATAGTTTAAAATCTGGTTTAGTACACTAAAATGATGAAATATATTAGATTTTCGATTACATCCCGCAAAAGAGGCTTATTTGTTTTGTTATAATTTTTTTTATTTTATTTATAGGATAGGGTGACAAACGAGCACACAGTCCACCTGATGGTAAATGGTTGCTGTGGCCCATAGACTACATCTATCCTCGATTACGAATCAAAATGCAGATGCGTTGTCACCCGTGAGGACTAAGATGGAATGCCTCGTTTCCAGCAAAAAAAGTCTCCGGTTCTCTACACTCACCATACGAAATACAGCAGCATTAAGCTACTATTTCACGCTGGTATTCTGTGAGAGCGTGGTCCTTCCCCGGTCGAGCCGACCCATTCGTGCTACAACTATACTATTAATATAACTGCAGCATGGCTCTACCACGTAGAATATAAGTGTGACAAACAGAGTCACAGTCCATCTGATGGTAAATGGATGCTGTCGCCGATAGATATAGATATCCACATTTATCCTCGATCAAAAATCAAAATATAGATGCGTTGTCACTCCTGAGGACTAAAATGGCCGCGGTAATCTTTTATCGTCAGGTCGTCGATTGTTACCAATAAAAAGGATCTCCGGTTCCCTACACTCACCATACGAAACACAGCAGTGAGCTGATATTTTACGCTGATATTCTGCGAGAGCATGGTCTTACACTAGTAAGAGAACCCATTAGTGTTAAAATTATAATATAGTTGTAACTATAATGTGGTTGCCTTTTGGCTTTTACAGTTTCATCGGTCTCAGGGCCTTTCAGGCGGTTACTGGCCTAACGATGACTTGACTCCTACGACAGTGTGCAGTGCACGTGTGTGAGTTTTCTACCGGCCATCTGAGCAGGGGGTGGCGGGCACCAGTACCTGACGTCTAACTGATATCGTTCGATGTTCTAGGCAGTGAGATGCGCCCAGGGACGCGGGTGTACGATGTGTACGCGGTGTGGAGTGGAGTGTTTTTATGCACTGGGTGGGTGTGTAGTGTTCGTGTGTGACTGACCGGCAACATTTGGGTCATCGAAATCTAGCAGAACTTGGGTTGCGATTAGAACGTTAAGTGGCTTCCGAAGACTTTCCGTAACGTTTGGAGTCTGAGCGTAGGTGGCTGCGTTTACCACTAGCGGCTTGGAATGTATCTCGGCCCTCTCAAAGTAGCGCTGAGACACTTCCTTGAAATATTCCGAAATCCTAGTTGACAATCTCTGTGCAAGTCGGAGTTTTGCTGGTATCACCGAGTTACGATGGCTACGCGAATGAACCTATTTAGGACGACTTGGAGATCGAATAAATGACCACGATCCGCCTGCGCGAAGGCTACACTTGCGTAAGACATGATAGGTTTTACGCAAGCTTTGCAAATGTGGTGCTTGTGTCTTAGGGTCACTTTGCTCCTGGTATAAAATAGCGGGTGGAGGAGACTAGTGAGAATTTGGCATGATTGTAGACGTGTTCAAATATAACCCTAAGGTATTTGGTGGTCGTTTACCACGGCATCTGGCGGCTGAATAAAGTAATCGTGCCTAGAGATTTTTTCGGATTTGGGTTCTGACGTTTGATATAGGATATCCTTTGAAAGTATATTGCTACACTCTTTTCAGGATTCATTTCGATTTTCTATAAGCAAAATCATTCGCTTAAGTGATTGGCGGCTCTTTGGAGCATCTATGTGAGAAATTTCTATAACGGCAGTTGATACGCCGAAACGAAGCTAAGTGGCGAATAGAGAGAGAGCTTCCTTACATAAAGAAACTTCTATGTTGGTTAACGGGGGTGCGTCTATCGGTACGCAGTGAAAGGACTTTCAGTAGTAGATCAAGGTGCCGCCACAATGGCTGTTAAACCTTTCATTTCTAAGGTGTAGTTCGCAATCGTATGATTGCGATGGCTAGGCTTCAAGAGGGTTTCGTGTACTAGCATAACGTCTCAACCTCACATTTTTAGTATCTGAGGCCGTGTGCGTTAAAGACGCGACAGTCAGAGCGTGATTTAGTTCTACCTAACGGTTGTACTCCTATTATGATGATAAAGTAAGGTAGTTTAGGCGCACTGGAAAGACCAGATGGCGTCGATAAGTTCTATACTATGCTCAACCGTAGTATTGGGCTTATCCCGTGGGATGGTAGCTCCACGAATTTTGCGGAGAGTGAATAATTCAGCAAATGTTAATGTTGCTAACTGAGCCGCAGACTAGTGAGAAGTCGGTGGCGAAGGAGGAAGAGCTTTATGGGTCGGGCTTCGATTTAGGGACCTGGGGAGGCGTCATTGGCCATGAGGCGACTAGTACCGGCGGTTACAACCGAGCGTTGGGCTTTGGTAACGGGAACGGGCTTGGTGATAGTCTGGGATGCAGGTGTGGGCACCGAGGATTGTGCGCCTTTGGAGGCAGGACACCGAGAGTGAGACATGCTGGCTAGGCCTGCGCCTCTGTGATGACTTTTACATCCGCGTCTTGTTGGGTGTCCTTCTTCGAGGCCATTAACACAGCTCGGAGGCTCTTCCATCTCAGGCGTCAGGCGCAACTTTTTTCGAATTCAACCAATTTGAAAGGTTGTTCCATTTGGTCTTATCCTGAATGATAATGGATGGCGGTGGCTTTTACCTGCGATCAGTAGTGGACCCTTTCGCAGCGGGCTTAGCTGCGGGCTTGGGGGGTTGAGCACTCGCCGCGGGTGCTGACTTTTTAGCTGGAGTAGCTTTGGGGTACGAGGGGGCTGAGTTGGTCTCGCCTGCCATTTTAGGGGCCGGGCGTTTGCGCTTTTTGACAAGAACGAGGTTGAAGCCTTCGTCTACGGGCTTGGGCGAGGCACGCGTTTCGATCTCCATGTCGGAGCCTGAGTCGGCATCAGAGAAGACCAGAGAGCAGTCGCGGGAGCGGTGTAGGGAGAGAGGGGGTTGTCCTTATGTAAGATAGATTTCGGCACAGTCGCGCTCTAGTGGCAGCCGGAGGTGCAAGCTCGAGTACCGCACTCGAGCTTGCACCTCCGGTTGCCACTAGACCGCGACTCGCACATCGCTTAGGTAAAACACAGTCCAAATATTGCGGAAGGCATTACTAAAAAATCGGCAAGTTTTACGACCGTAATCAACGCCATCTTGTTTTATGCCAACACAAATTAAGCACAGAAGTGTACCAAGGTCCCCTTGTGGTGCACCTTTCGACGACGGAGGTGTGTGCCTATAACGGACGCTTATACACCTAGCACCTTGGTTCGCTAGGGTGGTACCTAACTGTGTCCTAAAGCAACAAGCAACACAGGAATTAAAATTTGTGGCCCCCTCTGAGGCGGCGGATGTGTTTCACTCTACTTACGGTTACCAGTAGCCTGGAAGGAGAGTTACGCACAAAATAAACTTTGTACCACAACAAGCGTCCAATAAACTACACAATGAGAATGCTGTGTCCTGGAACAAGCTGCCTCACGCACCACAGTTACAACATTAGAAATCAGTGACCAAACACAATGCACAAAATAAGGCAGTGTATTTTGGGTGAGGTAGTAGGAACAATCGTGCGCATGAGCTAAAAGAGTGGAGTGACGGGAGCGAAATCGACCGACACGTCCAAAATCTGCTGAGCCCAAGAATCGTGTCTGTGTAATAGACCAAGACTATCATTGAAACATATTTTGTAATAAGACCGAATAAGTTTTATGATATTTATATTCTTGGCATTGAACACTAATTTTGCAAGCGTAGCTTTCATTTTTCTTGCTTTCACAACTACCTATACGGATTTTATCGCCTTTAATTAACTTATTTCTAATTCCCTACTTTTACCAGAATAGCTTTCAAATTTTAATGTTTAATCATGAGTGTGAAGAGAAGGCTTTGCACGATAGTCCATATTATAGACTCATTACAAATGTAAATAAAGAAATTAATAAAACAAAAGATGCGACGAGCTATACCGCCATGGGAATATACAACCAATATATTCACCTAAAGATCTTCTCTTATCAAATATATGCACAGTATCTCAGTTGTGTGATCTATTTTATATTAATCAGTTTATTAGTAACTCGACGAAAGCTTTTAATTTTATAATTGATGGTGCTGTTTTAAGGAAGAACACACAACTTAGATTGTGGACGAAGTTTTAAAATATGTCACAACGATTAATATGTTTTTAGTTTTATTTTTAACGAAAGTCCAGTTTTAAAGGCTCTGTGTAATGTTTGGCTCTCTTTTACGAGTAAGTATCGTAGAGCCATATTATAACTATATTATGGTTGTAGTATGAATGAGGCGGCTCGAGCAGGGAACGACCATGCTCCCACAGAATACCAGCGTGAAATAACAGCTTAATGCTGCTGTGTTTTGTTGTTGTGCTTGTTTGGTGAGTATAGAGAACCGGAGATAATTTTTACTAAAAAAAAACATCCTCAGTCCTTAGAAGTGACAGCGTATCTGCAATTAATTTGACATAGAGGATAGATGTAGCTATCTGTGGGTCACAGCGACCACGTACCATCATGTGAATTGTGTGCGCGTTTGTCAAACTATAACTATAAAAAGTTATCCCTATATAGAATAATTAACTTCTAAAGAAAGGAAAAATAACCCCCTGTTATCGCTTTCTTTAATTGAAAAAAAATACAAGATAGCATATTGTTACTTAGGATCACTATATATCAAATTTCATGGAAATCTATGCAAAAGTCTTTGCTTGAGTCATGAATACAAAGACGGGCAAAAAATCAAAGAAACTGTTAGTACTAGCTGTACTACTTTTTTAGCGAGTTGTTTCACCAAATAATTTTCCACATATATATTATATTTATAGATTGTAACAACGAAAAGCGAAATAAGCTACAATATAAAGGGTATTCGAAATGTTCCACATAGAAATATATTATTATATATACGTATCACATTTTAAACCAAATATTTACACAATAAAATGACTAGCGGGTAAACTTATTGAACCATAACAATTAAACATTCGCATTGCAGCATTAGCAGATAAATACGTTCTTGACAAACAACATAACGAAACATTAAACCAAAATTAATCATACACTTATTATAAACGATGACATAAAATAAATAAACAACTTATTACAAAACAACAAAAATGGATTAGTTTTTATATTAATATTAATTATTGTGAACCCAGTTTTGTTAAAAACAAAACAAACTCAAAAGTTTTTGACATTTTCTCATGAAATTGCTAGTTGTTCGGGGCTACGAACTAATGGAGCGATATTTGCCCGCAGCAGGAACGGAAACGGAAGCCAACTTGGAAATCGTTCTAAAATGTGGTCTCGTAAATCTCAGTGTGACTATACTATAAACACTCACCGCTCACCGGCCCTCCTATAAATAAACTCCAGTGGGTTTTGGTCATCATTACGGACGGGACAATATTTCTCGCAATTAAGCCTGACATCGTGGTGATGGACCGAGCACAGTCGAGAATATATTTGATCAATATTCCGTATGATGAGATACTTGTGGAAGCCGGAGTATGAAACAACAAAATAGTTCATCGGATTTGGATCACGAGTTAACTGACATGTCGGTTAATCCCGGGCAATTTGCCAGGACATCTGAGGCGGCAGAGACTCCGGGACGAAACGCTACGGGCTCAAATTCAAAATGAGGTACTACCACCCATAATCCCAATACAATGGTGAAATAAATCTATAATTATTGCTTAATGATTTCTTAAATTTACGCAAAATTTACACATTGAATGAAACGGTTTATACGGGTTTTATCGCGTTTAATTAACTTATTTTTATGTTGTCGACGTTTCAGGTGCTTTACGGCGCCCATGGTCACGGGGGACTAAGACGTTAGACGTCCCTGTCATAGTTGGTCCGGCTACCTTCAGTAATTGAATATTAATTTTTAATCGGATCTACGCAAAACGAGCTTACAGTATCTTAAAGTCTTGCAGTGGTATACTTGGGTTTGGATTTAATTTTATTAATTATAGGATCCCAAGCAAATGGCAGCACCC
The DNA here is from genome assembly GCA_036936625.1 of Parnassius smintheus behrii. Taxonomy (NCBI): domain Eukaryota; kingdom Metazoa; phylum Arthropoda; class Insecta; order Lepidoptera; family Papilionidae; genus Parnassius; species Parnassius smintheus. The sequence continues at coordinate 10,170,003 of JAUPFT010000016.1, read as the reverse complement.
ATCCATCTTCTCTATTGAAATCGGGATATTTTTTTCTAATTTCAATAACATCGCGAGGATTTGTGGTTTATCAAGTCCGATGTAATGATGGGGACGATCTTGAACACACAGACTGCAGACTTCCCGGAGAGTCGGTGCTCCACGTCAACTATATTTTCTTTCACGGGTTTCGCGGGTGTTTATAGATCTATATATAAAATAAAGATCTATAAAAACCGAAACGTTGGGAATTAAAAATAAGTTAATTAAACGTGATAAAATCCGTATAAATAGTTTTTAGTAGTTATTATTGTTAAAAATGGCTAACGCTCTTTACCCTTCAGATCGAAATAGCATTGCACGCTCTGCTGCTTGTCGCCGGAAATAGGCAAGAATATGGTGCCTACAAGAGAAACCATAATTTAAAAGAAGAAGAAGAAGAGTATGGTGGCTATGCAGTCGGACTTCTATCCACAAAGGAAGTTATACCATCTAGGGTTAAGTGTTGTAAAATCTAAATATGTAAAATATAAATATAATTATAAAATTTTATTTAGTTTATATAATGTATTAATAATATTAGTTTCAAAAGTGAACAGTGTGATTAGAGTTTACCTTGATATAATTTATGTTATACGGAATATGTATATATATATATATATATATATATATATATATATATATATATATATATATATATATATATATATATATATAATTATTATAATGTTTAAAATCTGTCTGCATTTTTATATAACTTCAGTAATTCAGTAATACTTCTTTGAAAACGGAGACGACGCCTTAAAGTTTATTTTCCCACAGTAAAAGTCGTTGAAACGTGATGCTAATCCATGGTGTTTAATCGAGTACACAACATTTATTTAAATTTAATTACCAAATTTCATATAAATTTCTTTAGATGTTTGCGTAATTCAATAAAAAATACTTGAATTTACCCCAATAATTCACTACGTATTGTGTAAAACATACCAAAACCCGTTATTATTATTATTATCTATCACCATTAACCCATATACAAGTCCACTGCTAAACATTAATTACCCTCCAATATCTATTATAATATTAGAGCTTAAAAACACTGCTGCTCTCATGATCCTAGTGAAAATACTAGGTTATCTAGGTCGTTGTAGTCATGAAATTATTCTAATAACATCGGTTCTTAAAACGTCTGCAATTTAGATTACTTACACAGTTAGAAGTAAGTAATACTGAATTATAATATTTTTATTTATATACATACATAGATAAACACAGACAAAGCGTGTAAAAAGGCAGGCAGATAAGCAAAACTGCCGGATGTAACCTTAAGACTTGAACAGTGGAAATAAGGAATATCATCAGTTTTGTCAATGTGGCCTTCTTGATTGCTTAATAAAATTCAAAAACAGCGATGTCACTTCCTCAAAAAAAATTTTTTTCGCTGGCGTAAATAATTAAAAAATTCGTGTTGCAAAAAGCAATAAGGAATAGTTTTAAATTATTCAAATAGAAAGAGGTAATTTACAAAAATATTCGTATTTAATTCGCTTAGCAATCATGACCAAAAAATGTAAAGATAAACAGATATCATTACCTTTATTTTCAGTGCTGTACAACGCTCTTCTACAGCATGTGGTGACTACTCTGGATGAATTGATTCGTGATGCCACGAGGATGATACTGCTCATCACCATTTTAAGATACAATACCTGCAATAAATAGATAAATATGTTATCAATGTCATATTCTATATATTTATCGTCATCAGAAAGCCCTGATATGTTTTAGTACTGTTTACGAAAGTTTAAATAATAGCAGTCATTATGATGTTCCCATGAACATTTTGGGCGTTACTACGGGACGCCATTCAAAATACATTTTTTTTAGTTGTTAGGCCTTCTATTCCGTGCAGGAGTTCGACTATATAAGTACAAACCAGTTGTATTCTACTTTAAAGTATAGTTAGTATGTACAAAGTATATCCAATGTCATTATAACACGTCTATAGATTTCTTTATTTTAAGTTGTACTTTCCCAGTGCTATTAGGTGACTTCACATCATTCCCACGAAATGCTTCCTCACAATGTTTTCTTGCACCTCTAAACAATAACCCAATTATTACAATTTATATTGGGATTACTCGTAACAATTTCATTGGTACCAGAGAACGAACTCTGGTGCCATTATGTAAAATCTAAAGCCAGCATTGCACTAACGCTACTTTGGCTATGTGTCTAATCATATAATGATCATTGTAATACCTATTAGTATTAATTTTGAAAGGCAAAATAAAAAACCAAAAAATTTTGAATTTCGAAATCGATGTTTCGCTCGTATATCCCTAACTCATATATCGAACAAGGGATGACATTTAACATTAATAATGAAATGACATTGAAAACATCCCATATTATGTAACCTTACAACTAGTTTGTACCTTACGTCAACACATGGATCTTCACCTCAATAAAAAGACGAAACATTAACACCCTGTTTACAATACCTATTGACATTAAGCAATTATTCTGTAAAATCATGTGATACATTCACTGACTATTATATTATTCTATATAACGAGCTATAATCTTAAATATATATAAAATTAAAATATAAAATGATTTCTAATTTCTATAGTATAAAAGTCGGAAGTGCCTTACCTAGAGGTCTAAATAATATTAATGTGGATGGAGTCCGTGATAGCGAACCGTGCGATGGTTGCCGTGCTTGAGTTTCTAATGCCCCTGTGAGACGAACAACGCTGATAACCGATGTCCAGGGACTTAATGTCACTTGAATCTTGCTGATATCACTAAAGACTACTTGTTCACAAAACGTTATATATTATCTTTTTTTATATTCAACTATTTGAATTATGAGCCTATTAAACATTGTATTAATAAGTAAATAATTATAAAAATAATTATTATCTATAGTAACACTTTTAGGCATGTATGCCATAAACATATCATCTACTTTAAGAGAGGAATTTTTATCTACTTTACGTACATATATAATACTTCTGCACGTGTGTTTGTCTGCTGGCTGGACCGATTATGAATTATGATTAAAAATGTCTAAATCCAGAAATCACCCGTGCAATGTCGGGGCGGTCAGCTAGTATATTATAACAAGATACGTAATTGGTTTCGTGGACACGGCTTTAACGATTTGGATGATAATGTTTTTAATTTAGATAATATTTTTATAAGCAAGTTTAAAGGTTTTGCCCTTGAGATAATTATTTTTTTCCATTACCGTTTAACCAGAAACTACGTAATTTAATTTAGAATCGATAAAAGCTCTTTTGAATTTAAAACACGGAAACTACAAATTTACATTACAAAGACGAAATGAATGCTAATTAAATGTTTTCCCGTACGTTTCATTTACATAATTTAATTGCAAATTTTATCACAATCGATCAATTATAATTAAACAAAATGTAATTACATCATTTTTTATTTCTTGATACACATTACACATTGATTTTTTATTTTCTGTACTGAGTTAAGCTAATTTATTAACCAGGTGCTAGAAATGTTGCGAGACAATAACAAAAAAATAGGTTCTGCACATAATAGCGATCATCTTCCGGAAACCTCAAAATGCGTTATGCGTTAATGCAACTGATATGAATAATTACGGTGGGTTTCTTGCTGGTTCTTCCCAGGGAATTGTAATATACAAGGGTGACACTGAAAGTTCTTAGAAAGTAAAAAACTGAACAAACTAGCAAGTTATTAGTTTTATTATATCTTTTCAAAATAGTGTCCATTTACGTAGATCAAGAGTACCCTAAACCGTAGAGCATGTATGAAGGGAATAATGAAAGTGGACGAAGCGAAACAAGTATGTAAGGATCGTAGCAAGTGGAAAGAAGTGGTCTCTGCCTACCCCTACGGGAAAGAGGCGTAATTATATGTATGTATTTACATCAATACATCGCTGGATCCGATGGAACCACTAAGAAAAGCACTGTGCCCACTCGTCCTTAGGTGTCTCTTCGACGGCATTTTGAAACGCAATCACTGCTTCAACGGCGTCCATAAAACGTTTTCCCCGAAGTTTTTCTTTTATTTTCGGAAATAAATAAAAATCACGAGGTGTGAGGTCGGGGCTATAGGGCGGGTGACCCAGTAATTCCACGTCTGACGTCGCCAAGTAGTCGATTGTTTGCTTGCTGGTGTGCGACGAGGCCTTGTCGTGGTGAAGAAGGATCCTACTGCGAGGTCGTTTCTTCCGAACTTTTTCCAAGACAAGTGGCAAACGATTGTTAGTGTACCACTCTGAAGTACCTGTTTTTCGATCCTCTAAAACAATTGTTGCGTAATGACCTGTCCGTCCGAAGAACGAGGCCACCATCTCTTTCTCTTCTCTTTTCTCACGCTTTGACCTCTCTTCACTTAGTTGGCAACTCCTCGGAAGGAAACACCCAGACAGCAGACTATCTCTTAATTTCAGGATCATTACAATAAATCCAGCTTCCGTCATCCGTAAGTATGTCGAAAACAGCATTTGAATCACCTCAGTTAAGTCTTTGAACCATTTCACGACATCAATCAACACGACGGAGTTTTTGGGCATCTTGAAATTATGATGTATCCACCGGGCTCAAAGCTTCCTGATCGCTAAATATCCATGGAGGGTTTTGTGCACTTGACTCGTACTGATGCCTAAGCTTGTCCGAATCTGCTGATAAGTCATTGAAGTAATATGTACTTACGTACTAGAACAGTTTTTCAAACAAAAAAATGTGCGCTACTCTGTGTTCGCGCGGTTGGTTTTTATCATAGAATATACGTAGGTAGAATGATCAGTAGGTAATAGTAGATTGTATTGTTAAATAGGTAAATTATATCGAGTACATTTTTTAGTTTTGTCATTTGTTTTGTATATTATATTTGCTTATTTAATATATTATTATATCACAATTACATTATTGATATTTTCATCTGAATATTTTAAAAGATAACTATGTCAAATATAAAAAAAATCATACTAAATGTATGTTTAACCCTTTCACCGCCATCGCCGTAATATTACGAATCTTAGGGCTTTACTATTTTACTTTCCCAACCATTAGAGGGTTGCACTCTCCTCCTTGCGTAAATACGTTCAAGATCACAGGTGAAGGTTGCTCTACTTCATTAAATATATAACTTATAAATTTTTTTTTCAAAAATATTCCTTTTCCTTTTGTCATGGTAGTATAATTTTTAACCTTTTTATATTTCGTAAATGTCGTTTTTAGTAATGTTTATACAGGTTGTAGGTTTAAAACGGGTATATACAACCGAAGAAAAATAAAAACTGCCACTTCATACAAATTTCGCCCCTACCTTGTACATTTTGTATGAAGAATCAGTCAATTTTTTTCTATTTTCGAATTATTTTGTATTAAATGTGGTTCAGCTCTATGATTCCAGCTCCTCCCTTCATGTTGGATGTATATGATTTTTTATACAATCTGTACATACACATAACGCTTGTACCTTTAAAAAAAGAGAAATCGCATAGGGAAGTAATTTAGAAGGCTGTTGATAAAAAAATCAAACAAAATAACTTAATACACATATACTTATTTATTTAATTTGTTACATCATTAAAAGTAAAGAAACTTTTCAAGTGGTGTAATATTGTGTAGGGGTTAACTTTTTTGGGATTTTTTATGTTTTTTATTTTCTAAAAATTACAAAATAATATTAAATAACAAAATAATATTTGCGAAAAAATTAATTTTGTTAGCACACAACTGTGATAAAACTTTGTTAAATGGGGCAGCATTGTTGTTTCCCAAAACTTTTTACTCGTGGCATCAAATTTTGCGTTACATTTCTTTTTACTGACGCAAGGATATTTCTTCTTTTTTCAATCCATTTTTTTCCGTTTATTTTTTTGTTGGTAATAAATTGAAATTCACCAAATATGAAAGTCCAAGTCAATTAATATAATACACTAATACTAATATAAACACTAAAAACTAGAACTAATATGACATTTAAATAAAAATAATATATATTTAAGTAGAGAAACTTTCACGATATGCTCCGCTCAGTCTATAAGAGCTGGGCGAAGGAAAGAGATCAACCGTGCGAGCGAGAGGTAAAGTAATGTTTAGCAACACTGCACATGTCTGACCGCCGAGAAATCTCAGCGGAACTGAGAGAATTTTCAGGTAAAAAGTACGAAAATATGTATATTTTTAATTTTATTTATTTTTAATTTACTTGAAAATAGTTCCATTTTATGTGGTTTTAAGTACGACTTTGCTACATTTATACTTCTAATAGAAAAAAAAATAGATATTTGCAGTAAAAAAGAAATCATGAAATTACAATTTTCTAAGCCCTTCAAATAAGAAAATTGAAGCATTTCAAAAGTGACCAGATCAGATTATTGTAGACAATATGTAAATAAATGTGATCTGAATACTTTTCTTGATATTGTTATAGTTTGTACATAGTAGAGGCACGCATGTAACCTAAAACTTGGCATTGTTTAACGCCTAATAGAGCTATTAATTTAAACACCAAAATAAAATTAAAAAAAACAGTTTCGAAAATTTCAAATCCTTTACTTTAAACAAATGTAAAATATGTTTCACTTTTTATTTTTTAAATACTATAAAAATATTTGTTTTGCTGTAAAATTTGAGAGAACACTAATTTATACAAGTAAAATTTACAGAAAAATTATATAGTGTTACTAAGTGCAAGATGAAACTAAACACTACAATAAATTAAAGCGCGTGGGTATTATTAGGTTCAGTACGTGGTAGTTTTTTTTTAATCTGACCTAGTTCACAAAACTAACCTTTGAGATGAAATTTAGATGTAAATTCCAAAAGGCAAATGTATCGTAAACTTATACAAGTTAGTGGAATGTAATTTTAAGTAATTAATACCTACTTAATAAATTTTATTCTTTTATTAACCTGTTTTTCTTTTCTAAAGAAGAAACCTACTCCTAACCTATACACAAATATATTTATATTATTTACTATTCGATTTTAATTCATTGTTCATTATTAAGTGTTTTCTGAGACTTAACTAATAGACCACATCATAAAATATTTTCCCCATTAACACGGGTAACAGTTGAGCAGCTGGTAACAACTGACAATAGTCAAGTGACGATGTCTTACGCACACTACAATAATGAGTTGCCGCATTCACGGAGCTATTGTTCTTAGATAGCGCAGTATCTAGTCGAGCGCAGCGAGACCAATCATTCATCTATGTTAATATAATTGATAATTAGTCTTTATCAAAATATTATACAAAATATAGGCCAAATAAGATGAATCAAAACTTGCCACATCTTAGAAAATGTAAGCAATTTTTGTAATATTTACTGTTATCACTGCAACCGAAAGCAGCCCCGGATCTTCAGTATTTTTGGGTGGGGAAAACCTAAGA